>JAYESA010000004.1:164048957-164568207 GCA_036927795.1 Iris macrosiphon
TCCAGATCTATAAAAAGGTTTATATCAAAATTTTATTCTAGTTTAGCATGTATTTCTTAGAAATTAATTCGCAGATTTATTAAGTCATAATTAATGAAAACCCAGTTTTTTAGTCGTCATAATGCCTTTTGACAAATCATACTTAAAATGTCGTATCTCCTCATACGATCTCCAACCGCGATTCCAAGCATACCTTTAATACGTATCGATGAAAACTTTGACTTTATACTGATAACTTTAGGTTTTATGATAGTTAAAATTTTGACCTAATATTTGGCTTCGATTTGCATGCCATGTCTGTACACTTTAAACGTAGTATTTCTAGAAGGGTAATTGTTGTTTTAAGAAACTTAATTCCAGAATTAATAGTAAACCATTGATGAGTAGGATAGGCCCTAGAAACTAGTCTAATTCGTAGACTAGTTGTCCGTACGGGTATTTCGATAATTCACGTTATATATATATATATATATATATATATATATATATATATATATATATATAACATAAATTATTATTGCTCTATGTATGTGTTGCAAGAATAGCCAATTTAAAAATTAGTGTGAAGAAATAAAGTAATAAGAATACCGACACCCGATGTGTCCTGGTAATTTCCTAAGACACTCTAGTCCTGGAATTCTCTCCGGCTTTAATCCACTGTTTCCAAATAGTTACATCACGAGATTTGATCCGAAGGCTTGCCGACTTCTTACACAAGAGCTTTGATCTGAAGGCTCTCTGACTTCTTACATAAGAACTTTGATATGAAGGCTTGCACACTTCAATCTTTTACAAGATAGGTTTTGATCTTCTCACAGCAAAGATGAAGATCTATACTTTAGAACCCAAGAACACTCTGATATAATTTATAGATTAGCAAGTAAAATCTTTGGTAGAGTTGTTTGTGGATAGGCCTTTGGTAGATATAAAATTTTAGGCTCAAAAGAATCAATCTTGAATGAAGGGGTTCAAGTCTATTTATACAAAGACATAAAGAAAGAGCAATAATACAATTTTCCACCAGTGTTCTGCAAAATTTTGTCAAAATTTTGTGTGACTGTCCCAAAGTGATCCTGGATTATTTTCTACCATACCTTTCAATTTTTTCATTCATTTCTTATGTTTACAAATATTTTTAAGACACATTACAGACTCTAGATAGACTATGGCAGGTGCAGGCTTCTTCGGAGCCTTGAAATAATGATGGCATGGCTTGGCTTCTTCACTTATAAGATGATAGATTTTTCCTAGAGGACAATTATCCAAAGATAAATAGATATAAAAATCTGAATATCTTTCGGGGGCTTCGCTGTTGAACCCCCACATGGGAGGGTTGTCCCCTCGATCCCTGTCTGCTGACCGGGCAACGGAACCCCTGAGTGCGTGGCCCTGGAGATGTCATAGACGGTTTAGAGAAATTGTGTAGGATAGAGTCGTCTTTGTCCCTTCATTGCATATGTCCATATTTGATTTTACTTATTACTTTTCTGCAAATATATATTAGACGAACAAAGCGTAATGTCCCACTCCGTACGGTGCATTACGCTGAGTCAGATTGAAATAAGATATTTGGTTTGGTTATATAACATAAGTTGGAACGAGAATGAGGTATTGAGTCGCTTGCATTACGTTAAGATGGATTCGAGAAGAATTATTGATTCGGGTTTTGGTTTTATTTGTAGACTTTTACGCAATACTTTTTGAGGTCGATTTATCGTCTCGATGAGGACATTTGGACGGAGTCAATTATCGTGCAACAAAATTAGTAGGCTAGTTCAGAACGGTGCAAAGATAGTGGGACTTAAGCGATGGTGTAGTCTTCCTTGTATCCGCTCGGGTCAGATGATTGAGAAGCACGGCCTGCTCACAAGGTTATACCAGTTAAGTAAATCGTGCTTCGTATCAGACTACCAAATTTGGGGATAGACCGTATTGACTCAGGTGAAGCGATAGGCGGCGTCGGCTCAGCATGGAGCGATAAGCAGATGAGTATAAGGTGGACGGGCCCTGGCCATTCTCCTCTACTCCTTCATGCTTAATAAAATATATTAGTTGCATGCTAGCGATATCATAGATTCAGCGAGCGTGGCTCGGAGAAACATAAATCGGAACATAGTTGAACACTAAGATAGAATATTGAAACAAAGTATATCGAGGCATGCATCAAGGGCACGAGTATCGAATAAAAATGCTTCATCAGCGAAGCAAGGAAGTTGTGGCACAAGGAACAACCAGTAAGCGAGAAATGTAAACGTGTATCCGTGCATGAGAATATCATAACAACACTTCATCAAGCGAAGCGTGCATTTGCGGTTCAAAATCTTACAACTGTGTCGGATCAGAAAATGGTGCCATGGAACTATCGATCAGAGATAGGGCACCATGGAACACTGTGTCGAAAAGTGATACGGTTGTAGAAGCATGAAAAATCCAGATCTATGTGCTCAACGAAAATGTGCCCCATAGTCGACTCCGAAGAAACCAGGCCGCAAGATGACCATGACATAGAGAAAAAGCAGCATCCATGCACCTCCAAATATTTGTCGCATAAAGGCCTGATACTAAAATTACGTTTGACAGAGAATCCTGACAAAAAAGATTTTCTGAATGCCTCAAAAGATGCGAGCACACTAAGCTACAAGAAGCTCTTGTCAGGCTAATAATGACTTCTGACAAACGTGCCATGCCACATGTACGGAGCCTTATTCGTCCCAGACTCCATGCCCTCCATACATCTCTGGCCTCGTGCATCTCAGACTCCATGCACCCCATGCGACTCTGGCCCTATACATTCCAGACTCTATGCGTTCCGAGTGTCTCTGGCCCCATATGTTCTAGATTCCAAGCGTCCCATGTGCCTCCGGCCCTATGCATTCCATGCGTCTCAGACTCCAAACATCCAACGTGGCAAGGCTCCCCGAGGCAAAATCTTTCTGTTGCAATTTTCTCCAACTAAATGAGGGCCACGTGTCAAGTTGACCAAATCACTCAAATGAATGACGAGAAATATTAGAATCTCCAACAAACAACAAATTCCATCAAAATATCCACGTGGTAGCCTCAACCCATACTATGCGCTCATAGTTGCAACCGTATTCTGTTGAAGGAGCCCCCCTGCGGCCACCAAACAGAAGGACATGTGGCACCTATAGCCCATCAACATAATGGCTATAAATAGAGGCAACTTGGATGTCCCAAAGGTCGGCTGATTTTTTGCTGCAGAGACCATACAAAGATGGAGCTACGTACGTGCACACAAGTTCAGGAGTAAATGAGCCGCTACAACGCTCGATCTCCATCGTCACACTATCTAGATTAAATATTATACTTAGATCTTCTGCTTAGGATTTCTTTGTACGTTTGTTTGTTATTAAACGAAAGTGTACCCAAAATCACTTATAATGGCGAACAAGATGGCGACTCTACTGGGGAATACCTTCTCCTCTGATGAGAAGACAGTGATGCAGTCTGACACGGCCAAACTAGGATCCACCCAGAAGATGCTGGTGGTGCACTTCGACCAACAAGCATTCGAGGAAATGCTCTCTGAGAGCAGCGAGAGTCTTTCTCCAAGGCTAGCATAGCCTAAGAAGAACCTAATGACATGGGTAGCAATGACCGTTGTACCTCACCTAACTACGGAGCATGCGCTCCCTGCTTCTCTTTATGTTACTGAAAATGCACACCATGCGTCCACCCAGGCTGACCCTGTCCATGCGACAGTCGGGGCTGTGAAGAAATGTGCTCAACGCCCAACTCTGGCAAAAAAATAAAAAATACTACGATGCCAGAAGTTCGGGTGCTGAGGCATGTTCTATCTGGCCACAACAGAAGTCGCATAAGTCGGCAATCGCATGCAAAAGTCCATATACGGTACCGATCATAAGTTGTAGAAAAATATCCACATGCTTCTAGCACAATAGCAGAACCTTCTTCTTCGACCGAACCTCACGCAGCGCTGACTCCATGCGCCTTGCTGAGAAAGGAAAAGATGTGAACTTGGATTCTTCATACTACGCACTGGCGCGTGCTAGGATGAATAAGGCTAGGGCAATGAAAGCTCGCCAAGCTCAAGAAATTGCTCATTCGACTTAACGCCAGCAGGCGTCGCTTACTATGCGTGCCTCTTACAAAAAGTCATACAAAACTGGCCTATGCGTCCAGCCCGCTGTGACAATTGAACATGGTCGGTCTAAAGAGTCTTTTGTTGGCAACATGGAGCAAGTTCTTGTATGAACCCTAGGCCAGGAAGCAAAATTAACACCTACGCGCCCATGTGCTCGGTCTACCCAAGCCCATAAGAAGGGCGCAAAGGTGAGTCAACCCTTGCTTGACTTGCGCAACATACTCAATCACAAGTGCAAAGCGAGAAAAATGACCATGACATACAAAGTGTCCTCCCAGGACATCACTGTGCCAACATTATTATCAACTTCTGTAACAAAATAATAGTACCTACAAACAGGAAGTCGGCATTCCAACGGCTGCAATCAAAGGCACCCACCTGGCTGTAACCCAGAGAACAGGTGCAAGCACTAGAGAAAGATGAGCTGCCCTTTGCCTCGTGCTATTCTACTTGGAAGGCCCCCTCCATGGGGGAAGGCCAGAAGTACATCACCTCCAATCCATCGCTTTTGGCCAGGGAGACAATAAGACGGATCCAAGTGGGACAGGCAACGAAACCCGCGGAAGGTCTTTTCTTGGGCACCCGCTCAAAGAAGAAGCTATCAAACACTGGAGGTAGTTCTTTCTTATGACTCCAGGTGGCTACGTAAGCTGGGGGATGTAATTTCCTGGACCTCCATGACAATCCGGCGTTCTGCGAAGACGATGACTCCCAAGGAACATATGCTAAGGTCCCTGGGGGTAGCCACCTTCGTCAAGTGGATGCAACTTCCTACGCCGGGGGTAGTGTTCCCTCCGAGTCTGAAGAGGATGCAATGCTGCCAACTTTCTTGGAGGACCACTCACTACAAGAGTCTGAGGCAGAAAGTGTGACGTCCACCATCCCATCCATTTATTTCTATATGAGAACGACATACATGGCAGGGGACGATCACGAGGGCCCCAATGATTGAAAGCGCCTCGAAACCCTCGAGGCCATGATGCAGACAATGTGTGCGTCGATGCAAGCCTTGACCTAGACCATGCTGAAAATCAAGGCAAATATGGCCCCACAACCTGCTAGAGCCTCTGGCCAAGCAAGCTTGGACCCTGGGACAAATGGGGATTCAAATGCAACCGCTCCACCTGCTAGCTGTAATCATCCCCTACCAGGGTCGTCTGCTCCCGTAGTCGATGAAGCACCGGAAGTAATACGGGAGGTACGGGAACTCCATGCCCGCTAAGACTATATGGGCAATCGAGACTCATTGCATGAGCTTGGGATTCGACAACCGCATCCCCTCAAGTGGAAAGACGTACCGTATCTGCCCAAATATAAGCCCTTCAACTTGACACTGTTTGATGGGAAGACATCTCCCCGTCAATTCATAAGTTACTTCGAGACAACAACGGGGCATCTATCTCACAACGACGCCCTCTTAACCAAGCTCTTTGTCGAAACATTGTCTGGAATAGCCTTTGATTGGTTCTGCAGCCTCCAGGATAACTGTATTTCATCGTTCGATAATCTGAAAGGCCTTTTCCTTGCTCGGTTCTACGAAGGGGGAAATAATATGATGATGTCCTCGTTAATGGACATCACACAAAGGGAGAAAAAGTCTGTACGAGAATACATCGAGCGGTACATGTAAGTGGGACTAAAGTTATCCTCCAGTAACCCTGAGTCCATGCTAATGGACACCTACTGGAGGAATCTCCTTCCCACAGTCAGGCACTAGATGGACGACTCTCAATTTAAAGACTGGACGACATTCATTATAAATGCGGTCGGGGCTGAGAAGAAGGTGAATGACTCCCGCCTCTTGGGAATACAAATCAATGTCATTGATGATAGGGGAAAGCACCCTTACAACAATAATAACAACATCGGCAATAGCGCCCACGTTGGTTAGGGAAAGCAGGCTCTGGTCACCAATATAGCCAAGAAGCCCGAGCAAAAGCCCGCAGAGGATCCAAAATTTAAGGAAACCTATTCCTTCGAAGACGATGATGTCATGGCAATCTTTGACGTACTAATACAGGGAAACAAGCTTCGGCTCCCCGATGTCAAACGCCATGTTGAGGCAGCCAAGGTGAATAATCTGAAATACTGTCACTACCATCGTTACGTCCATCATGCGACGCGAGACTGCTACATACTGAAGTGGTACATCCAGTGACTGCTTGACACAAAGACCATCACTCTAGACTTTGATGACAAGACAGTTGCCGTAAACATGGTATCACTCCAATTCGGCAAATTCTCGACGACAGAAGCCCAAGACGGAGTAATCCTATTCCCCTGGGCAATAATGGAGGTTGTCAATCTTCTGCTACCTCATGACCAAACAGTCGGTCTGATACCTCTCACCATATCACGGGGGGAGGTCATGTGGGTCTATCCCCATCTTGCTCCAAACTTGATGCAGCAGACAACACTTTTTGCCACCAAATCCAAGGGCAAGAATCCAAGTAATGCTATAAGATTTCTATCTCTCTGAAGAAGCTATAGCAGGAACAACAAGGTCAGGACTGGCGTACCAACGAGAGTATGACATCCCCGACGATGGTGTGCTCCCAAATGCCACATCTGATCCGGGTCCATCCCAGCCTCCTGTAGCGGACAAGTCCAAGCAGAAAGAAACTCGCTTCGGCAGACCTCTGCGCAAAGATACAACTCAGGGGTTGGAGAAGCCATACAACTTTAACATCTTGGCACAAATCAACAATACTCCAGTGAAGTTGTCACTATTCGATCTTCTCCGACTCTCGAAAGATACTCGGGCTGCTCTGAGTGAGGCATTACAGAATGTCGACACCTACCTGGCATAATTTATGCCGCCTGCTGAGGATCCTGTCGTATGTCCCCACTACAATAATGTGAGATAGGTGATACCCAACATCATATTCTCGCAACAAGATATGTTACTGAAGAACAATCGGCATGACCGCCCTCTGTATTATACAGGGTACATCGGTGCTATCTATTACACCACAGATCCAGAATACTGGAGAGCGGAGGAGTTACTCAACCAACCGCACCTTATGGAATACCGAAGTAACCTGCAACGTGTTAAGGTTGTCTAGATATGAATGGGTGCATACTACAATCAAGTCTCCTAGGGTCAAGAATTTTTATATCTCAATCATTCAATCAAGTAGCAATAATATAGAATATTTCAGAATAAGCTATAAGGCATCCTAAATGCCGCATCAGAATATTCTAGATTTCTAGCAATACAAGTTGATATGCCAGATACACAATCAAAAGTATACATGACAGTGAGTAAGCTGCAGTCTGAGTATAAATACAGTAATGTAGGAAACTAGTATCCAGATTTGCCGATTAACAGGTGCTGGTTGGCTAAATGCCCAAAAGAATATAGTTTATAAAAGGCGAGCAATAAAATAAAAAACACACTCGTGACCCTCAGCAGCCATCCTTATATTGTGTGCCATCAGTGAGAAAAAAGTAAGCTTGATCCTCCAGTGCTGGTTCTAAATCTGGCCATGCAAAACCAGTAAAGTCAGATCCCAAATAGCAAGTACCACAAAGGAAGCATGAAATAAAGAAACAAAATTAAATCTATAGCATGATATGCATGCGCCAACAATCAATGGCATATATCCCATCCATGACATGATACGACACCCCTTCACCGAACAAGGACAGGAAGTGCCATATCATATCAAGATATAATACATTCCTTGATTATGGTTAAGCTAAAATATTCTGTATCATAGTTTCAGTCCACAGTTTATCGTAACATAACAGCGTAACCCAACAACCAAACACGGACATGAGTTAAAATATTATGACACAACGGCCCATGTCCCTAATTCCACTCAACAAAAGGCATAATACACAAGAAAAGATACAATAAGAAGAAATAATATAGCTTCAGTCCATGGAGTATTGTAACACAATGACGCAACCCAATCAACCAAACAAGGACATGGGTTGAATCATCATGCCACGATAGCCCACTTACCTGGCTAGGCACCTATACAAGTAAATTAGACGAAAACTATGTATTATGGCTTGATATATGATTTCTGGGTTATCCTATTAATGTAATATATGAGTATCCTTATATCATGCCATAATCGAGCAGGGTTGGCTGAACCAATGATATACAAGCAAGAATATATGTAAATGATGCACCAGTCCCTCGCTAGGTCCCTGAGCTAATTAATAATCAGTAACAGTTACATAATTTCTATAGAAAAGATACTGGATCGGTCTTATAATTAAATCAGATACTGCACTCACTTATCCGTGGTGGCCAGCATTTACTTCTAACTAATTTAGGGTGGTTTGACATGCACGATCTCGAGATACCGTTTTCTCTCAATGCTCTACAATTAAGTTTCCTAGTTAACCCTAGGTTAGTTAGAATCTCATGCCGTGGTCATATGAATATTTCTTCTTAGATGTTGTACCTTAAGTACGAGGACTCTTGATATAAATTCATATTGTCACTCGAAAGTTAAAATCTAGATTCACCCGAGTGTGATGCAATAATTAATACTATCTAGCTACAGCTAAAGTTATTGTCCAACTACCAGATGCGTACATGAAAATAATACCATATATCACGTAGCAGGAGTATGTGGCACGATAGCTCACTATATATATATATATATATATATATATATATATATATATATATATATCAAGTAGCACTATCAGTGCGATCAAGTGTATCAGCACGGATATAATAGTCAGGACAGGAACAATTTCTAGTATCCAGAACATGGACAAGTTATCAAATAACAAGTTATTCAGGACATGATAGTTTAATATTGGTCACATATAATTTGTCACTTTATTATATCGATGAATGAGAATGAGAGTAGTGCGAGAACCCTTTGAGATCTGATCCATAACCCTTAAACCAAATAAGGACTGGGGTTGCAGAACGTCACCCGAGTTGAACTACGCCTCTTATTCTATCCAACGTATAATAAGCTGATCATGAAAAAGTAAACTAATTAGCAAGTAAAATAGCAAGTTCATATAGGGACACATCTATCGGTCTCAACGTGCGCATGAAAAGGTAGGCGCACAAATGACCAAAACTAGGATGGCGCACAAACGACCAAAACTAGGTTAGTGCACTTTCGCAAGAAAGTGCACGAGCTACAAAGGGTGGCACACTTTGTCAAGTTGACCAACACGACGTACTTGAAAAAAGTGTACAGGCAAGAATAAAGTGCGCTTTCAAGGAAAGTGCGTGAGCAAGCTAGCTACAAGAAAAAAATACACAATCCGAGGTCAAAGCTCGACAGTCGAGAAACTCGTCAGTCGAGGAGCACACAAATCAATAACACAAAAATTGAGAAACCAACCAAAGCTTTGTCCCACAAGAAACAAAGAGAAAAAAGTGCACGATCTACCAAACGTAAGCAAAGTACGTTGGGTGATGAAACATAGAAAAAGTTTGCCAGATTGCCAACTCGAAGAAAGTTTATGAACTGACTGTGGTATACTTTTCTTTGGTTTCCTAGGGAGAACTTTGATTTAATACGGACAAAAGTTTGCCAACTGGATTTTCTCTTAAAAGTGCACCACTGACTCAAGGAGTGTGACTGACGCACTTTTGCTAGGAGACTAACTACAGTATGATTAGTACACACGAGGAGTTGGGACAGCACACCAATGCACCTAAACTAAAATATATGTATTTCTATGTCAAAGGGGTTCTCTTGCAAACTCTTCACAGAGCACTATTCTTCTTCTCCAGTAAGCCATTTGGTATATATATTGTATCAAGTTTCAACACTGAACTTAGCTGGACGCAAAAAGAAGCACATCCAAAAGCAAAGTTACATAAAATATGGTGCTCTATACTATGAGCTAATTAGTTTTGTAAAACATAAATTTTTGGGAGTTCAAACTCCAATAAAATAAAAGTGAACCCATAGACCCAAACTCTGGTCCATGTAATTCCAACCAAGAAAATCAAGAACGACAAGTATTAAATATGAAGGGGGTGCTCGGTCCCAACAACATGAGCAAGAAATAAACAAGATTTAAAAGCATGCATAAATCCATGGTTCTTCTCTTGTGCGAGATGTACTTGCCTACAGAGGGAGAGAAAACCTAAGAGAGAAATGGAAAGAAAATAATGAGCAGAGAGAGAGAGAGAGAAATAGAAATATATATAGGTCCGGGTTTGAGATATGGACCGTTGGATCACTCAAACCCATCCAAGCCACACATGCTACCAACCCAACCAAACCTACCCTTCTCCACAAATCACGAGTTTGGTCTAAACAAAGGCCGGGCTAGCAACCAACATGCGCTAAAGTGCGCCAAAGACAACATGCGCTGGGAATGGGGTCTGACATCTTTATCCACTTAAAAAAAAATTTGTCCTCAGAATTCAAACTCAAGGCTAGCTAGAGATATCAAGACAAGCTACAAACTAACTACAAGCAACCTACATATAAATAAGCAAGTATAATAACACATATAATGAAGCGAAGCAGCATCATTTCACATGAGTGCTTGCCTCACAGAATAAAAAATATAAGGCATACGAAGGGAATATACCTTATGAGTTGAATATGTGTGGGTACCGAGATCGAATATAGTCCTCGTGCTTCCACGTTGACTCACCTAAGGAGTGATGGCCCTAAGCAACACAAATAAGATGGATAGTTCGGTTCTTGAGTACCTTCTCTCTTGGATCCAAAATAGGCACGGGCTATTCCTCGTAAGTTAGGTCGGTACCAACGACTAACTCAGAGTGATCGAGGACATGACTCGGGTCCGGGACATACTTACGTAACTGAGACATGAAATACATCATGCACTTCACAAAGCGAAGAATGAAGGGCAAGACGATCAACAACATCCCCTATCCTCTCGAGAATGGCGAACGGTCCTACGTATCGCGGACTAAGCTTCCCGTGAACCCTGAATCTAATGACTCCACGGGTTGGCAAAATCTACAAAAATACATGATCACCGACAGAAAACTCTAATGGCCTACGATGTTGATCTGCCCAAAGACGATGATGATCTTGTGCAACCCGAAGCTGCTCCCTGATCTGCTTAAATACTCCAATCATTTGAGTGATCATTTCAGGCTCCAACATCTTTCGTTCACCAATGTCATCCCATACCAAGGGTGATCTGTATTTCCTTTCATACAATGCCTCGAAAGGAGCCATCTGTATGCTGGCCTGATAACTATTGTTGTACGAGAATTCTACTAAGTGAAGATAATCTTTCCAAAACCTACCAAAGTCTAAGGTATAAGAATGCAACATATCTTCTAAAGTCTGGATCGTCCTCTCTGATTTTCTATCTGTTTGGGGCTAATACGCGGTACTGAATCTCAACTTGGTACTTAAACGCTCGTGCAAGATTTTTTAGAAATAAGATATAAAGTGAGTATCACGATCTGATACTATACTCGCTGGGACTCTGTGCTGTCTCACTATTTGTCATATGTACATCTCTGCTAACTGCTTTGTGGATTGCCATATTCGGAAGGGAAGAAAATATGCCACTTTTGTGAGTCAATCTACTACCACCCAAACTACATCACGTCCAGTAGGAGATCTAGGTAAACCGGTCACAAAGTATATCGTAATATGTTCCTACTTCCACTCTAGAATAGGCAGGGGTTATAACAATCCTGCTGGTCTCTGTTGTTCTGCCTTTACTTGCTGACACACGAGATATCGTAAAATAAACTGAGCTATTTTTCTTTTCATTCCATTCTACCAAAAATATTGCTTGACATCATGGTACATCTTTGTGCCTCCAGAATGAATAGAATATTGCTTGACATCATGGTACATTTTTTCGAATATCTCCACTGGGCGCACAAAGACGGTTTCCAAATTTGAGTGTTCCGTCTTCATGAATTCTTATTTTCTTTCTAAGACTGGACTCACATTCTGCCCTAAGCCTCTGAATATGAGAATCTTCTGCTTAAGCTACCTTAATCCTCTCCACCAAAGTTAACTGTATCTGAAGACTGACTAACACTCCCGTCTCTTGAGGTAATACTACCTCGATGCCTATATTTTGAAGATCTTCTAGAATTTGCTTCTGAGTTGTCAAGATGAATGTGCTGCCTCTCATACTTAGAACATCTGCCACTATATTTGCCTTGCCTGAATGGTACTGAAGTGCCACATCATAGTCACCAAATAACTCTAGACACTTCCTCTTTCTCATGTTCAAGTCCTTTTGAGTGAATATATACTTCAAACTCTTGTGATCTATAAATATCTCCACCCGATCGCCATATAGGTAATGTCTCCATAACTTGAGAGCAAACACTATTCCTACCAATTCCAAATCATGTGTTGGATAATTTTTCTCATGATCTCGAAGCTGCCGAGAAGCATAAGATTGTTCTTCCATGTTGCATCAATACACATCCATGTCCTTTCTTCGATGTGTCACAATAAACTGTGAATCCTTCTTATCCTACTGGAAGTGTAAGGATCGATGCTGATATCAACTTCTCAAATGCTGCTTGGCACTCTGCTATCCAAATAAATTATACCTCCTTGCGGGTTATACGATTCATTGGTTCTAAAATCCATACAAATTCTACCACGAACCTCCGATAATATTCCGCTAATCCCAAGAAACTTCGCACATCTGCTATTATCTTCGGGACTGGCCAATTCTACTGCTTCAACCTTCTTGGGGTCCCCTGATACTCATGCTCCTGAGATGATGTGCCCTAAGAATGACACATGATCTAACCAGAACTCACACTTATTGAGTTTAGAATATAACTGATGCTCCCTCAGAACTTGCAACACTTTTCGAAGATTTTTTATGCTCTTCTTTACTGTTGGAGTAGACAAGAATGTCATCTATGAACAACACTACAAATAGATCTAGGTATGACATGAAGATACGATTCATCAAATCCATGAATATTGTTGGTACAATAGTCAATTCGAATGGCGTAACTATGAATTCGTAATGCCCATATCGAGATTGAAATTCTGTCTTCGGTATATCTTGCTTCCAGACTCCCACTTGATAATATCCTGATCGAAGGTCTATATTGGAAAATACTTTTGCTTCACTCAATTGATCAAATAAATCATCAATCCTAGGCAATGGATACTTGTTCTTCACTGTTAAGGCATTCAACTGCCTATAGTCGATACACAACCGTGTTGACTCATCATTCTTCTTCACTAGAAGCGCTGGTGCTCCCCATGGTGATCCACTAGACGAATACACTTCTTTGCCTTTAATTCTTCTACTTGATGATACAACTGGTTAAGTTCTATCGGTGACATCTGATAGACCTTGCTGAAAACTGGCTCTACTCCTGGTTTTAACTCTATGCAGAACTCCACTTCTCTTACTAGGGGTAATCTGGGAAGTTCTTCAGGAAATACATCAATAAATTTTAATTATTCTAGAAAAATGACCTTCAACTCCTGCTACTGCTGCAATGCTACCTTCATGTTGATCCTTCACCGTTCTGTTGAAAATAAATTCTTCCTTGTCCAGGATGTTAAACAAAACTCTACCCATACAATAATCTATCATCGCATGACTGTCTCTTAACCAGTCCATGCCTAAAATAACACGAAGTTGCCCATAGAAAACTCGATCAACTTTGTAAGTAATAAATTTTTGCATACTACGATTGGACATGCTACACTTACTCTACTAACTCCTACGAGTCTATTACCAGTGAGTATATTCAGCCTCTCTAGCAATGCCTCGAACTCCAATCTAATATGTATCACAAATCGTGCATATACAAATGAATGTGATGCTTTTGAATCAAATAATGATATGGAAGGAAGAGATGTAACAAGAATATTACTGCCACCACGTCACCTGATGCCAAGGCCTCCTCTAGAGATAGGGTAAAAGCTTTCCCTTGGCCTTGCGGTGCTCCTTAAATACGCAGTTGTGGCCTCTGAGTTTGGGTCGACAATGGACGTTGAGCCAATGGACTAATCGCCAGTGCTGGTCCTTTGTTCTGATCTGCTCCTGGTGCTGATAATGCTAATCATTGTGTCGGTCCTTCAATCCTCTGCATCAATAAAAAATTGGTAATCCGATGATCTGGACTACCACATCATAGGCAACGCCCTTGTGCTGCCCTATACACATCTTTAATGTGGCCTTTCTTTCCATAATACGTACATCCGATTGGGGCTCCCAATCGATATTGCTGCTGCTACCTCGGCTAGTTCGGCCGAGCTTGTATTGTTGTTGCCGATGCTACTGGCCGCCTTGATGTTGTGTCATGAATGCGAACGCCAGGAGATGGTGTTGATATTCGTTGTGCTTGTCCTCTTTCTCCGCTTTGTGCATGAGACCTCTTCTGGCCTTCCGTTCTTGAAGCTAACCTCTGCATCGTCATCTCATATCGCCTAGATGCCATCAATACTTTGTCGAAAGTCTGGTAGTTATGGCCCTCTCCTAGTTGCTAAATCTTCAAATGAAGTCCATAATGGAACCTCATCTTCCCCTCTGGTTCTATTGCTACCATCGTCGAAAAAAATATTCTAAGCCTACAGAACTCTGCCGCGTAGCCATCCACTGTCCTTCCAGACTGTTTGAGGTTGATAAACCTCTGTTGTAGCTCATACTGTGCTACCATTCCGAAATACTTAACCCTGAAATGGGCCATGAAGTTGTCCCATGAAATAGGTTGTCTTAATCCAACTTTTTCCGCTGTCCACCAATCTCTAGCAAGGTCTTGGAGTTACAATCGGACCTGATTAACTTGTTCCTCAGTTGGAGTCTTTGCCGCTGCCAGTATTATTTTAATATTCTGCAGCCAAGCATTTGTGGTAATGGCTTCCTTCGTGCCATCAAAGTACCTAGGGTTGAGTCTACAGAATCTTACCGATGCCCCCTGAATCTGTTCTAATACTTCTTTCCAAGGCCATCTGTAGTCCTTGGTTCAACAAGACGTTCTGATATTCCTGCTGAAGCTGCTGATTTTATTGCATCACTATCATTCCTCGTATAATTTCCAGCAATATCGGTGTATCAAGTGCTACTGGCACTATTGGTATGACCGGGGGTACTAGATCCTCTGGTAAATGTTGCTCCTCGTGCTCCTCTACTGGTTTTACCCTGATCCCTCCAGGTATAGGTGTTGCCTCTCGCTGGGAGACAACAGATCCTTGTCTTGCTAAAAATGCTGGTACTCCACCGACCGATGTTGGAGAAGCACTAAGGAAAAGGAAACAAGATAAATTAAGAACTGGACGAGAAAGGATCGAGGAACCAATGGTACATAAGTCAAGCTGAGTTTCGAGGAGACAAATTCAGGGTTTCAAAGCAGAACATGTTTGTTTGAGACATCATATAATCAAGCCACCCCACAAGTCTGAAAATAAAGACAGACCTGCATGGTCCACCACTAAAACCTTGTCATGTCCTAAGTTCAGAATACTGGAGAGCGGGGAATGACTCAACCAACCGCACCTTACGGAATAATGAAGTAACCCAAAATGTGTTAAGGTTATCTAGAGACGAGGGGGTGCATACTACAATCAAGTCTCCTAGGGTCAAGAACTTCTATATCTCAATCATTCAATTACGTAGCAATAATATATAATATTTCAGAATAAGCTGTAAGGCATCCCAAATGCCGCATCAGAAGGTTCTAGAGTTCTAGCAATATAAGTTGATATACCAGATAAACAATCAAAAGTATATATGACAGTGAGTCAGCTACAGTCTGAGTATAAATACAGTCATGTAGGGAACTAGTGTCCAGATTTGCCGGCTAATAGGTGCCATTTGGCTAAACGTCCAAAAGTATATAGTTTACAAAAGACGAGCAGTAAAATAAGAAACCCACTTGTGACCCTCAACAGCCATCCTTTTGGTGCGTGCCATCAGTGAGGAAGAAGTAAGCTTGATCCTCCGGTGCTGGCTCTAAACTTGGTCATGCAAAACCAGTGTAGTAAGACCCCAAATAGAATGTACCACAAAGGAAGCACGAAATACAAAAATAAAACCAGATCTATAGCATGAGATGCATGCGCCAACAATCAATGACATATATCCCATCCATGATATGATACGACACTCCTTCACCAAACAAGGACAGGAATTGCCCTATCATATCAAGATAGAATACGTCCCTTGATTATGGTCAAGCTAAAATATTCTACGTTATAGTTTTGGTCCACAGTTTATCGTAGCACAACAATGCAACCCAACAAAAAAAAACATGAGTTGGCCTATCATGCCACAACAACCTGTGTCCCAAATTTCACTCAACGGAAGGCACAATACACAAGCACAGATACAATAAGAAGAAATAATATAGCTTCAGTCCATGGAGTATCGTAACACAATGACACAACCCAATCAACCAAACAAGGACATGGGTTGAATCATCATGCCATGATAGCCTATTTTCCTGGCTAGGCATATATACAAGCAAATTAGACGACCAATCATGTATTACGGCTTGATATATGATCTATGGGTTATCCCAGTAATGCAATATACGAGCATCCATATATCGTGCCATAATCTAGCAGAGCTGAACTAATGATATACAAGCAAAAATATATGTAAATGATGCACATTCCCTCGCAAGGGCCCTGAGCTAATTAATAATCAGTAACAGTTCCATGATTTCTATTAGAAAGATACTTGCTCGATCTTATAATTAAATCATATACTATACTCCACTAGTACGGATAATATACAGTATTCGTGCTGGCCAACCTTTACTCTCAACTAATTTAGGGTGGTTCGATATGCACGATCTCGAGACATGGTTCCCTTCCAATGCTCTTGATAAGAATGAGCACTCTTGATAAGAATCCATATTGTCACTCAAAAGTTAAAATCTGGATTCACACGAGTGTGATACAACAATCAATACTATCTAGGCACGACTAATGTCACCGTTCAACTACCAGATCCGTGCATGAAAATAATAACATATATCATGTAGTAGGAGCATATGGCATGACGACTCACTATATATAAATATATACCAAGTAGTACGATAAGTGCGATCAAGTGTATCAGCACTTATACAATAGTCAGGGCAGGAACAAATTCTAGTATCCAGATCATGGACAAGTTATCAGATAACAAGTTATTCAGGACAGGATATTTTAATACTGTTCACATATAATTTGTCACTTTCTTATATCGATGAATGAGAATAAGAGTAGTGCGAGAACCCCTCGAGATCAGATCTACAATCCTTAAACTAAATAAGGACAGGGGTTACAGAACGTCATCCGAGTTGAACTACGCCTCTTATTCTATCCAACATATAATCAGTTGATCAAGGAAAAGTAAACTAATTAGCAAGTAAAATAGCAAGTGCATATAGGGTCACATCTACCGGGCTCAACGTGCGCAAAAAATGGTTGGTGAACAAATAACCAAATCTAGGTTGGCGCACAAATAAACAAAACTAGGTTGACGTACAAACGACCAAAACTAGGTTGGCGCACAAACGACCAAAACTAGGTTAACGCACTTTCGCAAGAAAGTGCACATGCTACAAAAGGTGGCGCACTTTGTCAAGTTGACCAATACGACACACTTGACCAAAGTGCATGGCAAGAATAAAGCGCGCTTTCAATGAAAGTGCGCTAGCAAGCTAGCTACAAGACAAAACACACAATCCGATGTCAAAGTTTGACAATCGAGAAACTGGTCAGTCGAGGAGCACACAAATCAATAACATAGAAATTAAGAAACCAACCAAAGCTTCATCTTGCAGAAAATGAAGAGGGAAAAGTGCATGAGCTACTAAACGTAAGCAAAGTGCGTCGGCTGATGAAACATAGAAAAATTATGCCAGATTGCCAACTCGAAGAAAGTGCGTGAACTGATTGTGGCGCACTTTTTCTTGGTTTTTCAGGGAGAACTTTGATTTAATATGCACCAAAGTGCGCCAGCTGGGTTTCCTCTCAAAAGTACGTCACTGACTCAAGGAGTGCGACTGGCGCACTTTTGCTAGGAGACTAAGTGCAAAAAGATTAGTACGCACGATGAGTTGGGATAGCACACCAATGCACCCAAAGTAAAATATACGTATTTCTATGTCAAAGAGGTTCTCTTGCATATTCTTCACAGAGTACTGTTCTTCTTCTAAAGTAAGCCATTTGGTATACGTATTGTATCAAGTTTAAGCACTGAACTTAGCTAGACTCGAAAAAATGTACGACCAAAAGTAAAATTACATAAAATATGGTACTATTTACTATGAGCTAATTAGTTTTGTAAAATACAAAATTTTGGGAGATCAATCCCCAAGAAAATAAAAGTAAACCCATAGACTCAAACTCTGGTCCATGCAATTCTAATCAAGAAAATCAAGAACGACAAGTATTAAATATGAAGGGGTACTCGGTCCCAACAACATAAGCAAGAAACAAACAGGATTTAAAAGCATACATAAATCCATGGTTCTTATTTTCTGTAAGATGTACTTGCCTACGGAGGGAAAAAAAACCTAAGAGAGCGAAATGGAAAGAAAATAATGAGCATAGAGAGATAAATCGAGATATATATATATTGGTTTAGGTTTGAGATATGGACCGTTGGATCACTCAAACCCATCCAAGCCACACATGCCACCAACCCAACCAAACCCACTCTTCTCCATAAATCATGAGACTGGTCTAAACAAAGCCCGGGCTAGCAACCAACATACGCCAACGTGTGCCAAAGACAGCATGCGCTAAAGTACATCGGGAATGGGGGCTGGCACCATCAAGGTAGACCGGATGTACATCGACCCCGGTTCATCAATCAGTATTATCCTGCAAAATCTACTTCAGACTCTGGGTATCCCGATGCATCGCCTGGCAGCGACCAATACTGCCATCAGTGGCTTCAACGCTGGAAGAAGCTACCATCTAGACAAGATTCGCTGGAAATGCCAGATCGGCGACTTGAAAATAGAGGTCACCTGCTACGTTATAGACATAGGCGTATCCTAAAATATCTTGTTGGGATGTATATGGATACATCAATATATGATCGTACCGTCAATCTTGTACTAGTGCTTGAAGTACGTGGACGATCACGACATCGTCAAGATAAAATTTGCCGATGTTGATACATTCAAAAGGGTCAAGACCTACTACTTTGACTCGATCCTCTACAAACAAGGCTACCAAGATAAAGGTGGCAATAATGCCGATAATGAGACAGATACCGGGACATCTTGCCGAACGCTAAGCCGATCAAGCAACAACAATGACGGTTCCGGCCGGACATCATGAATGCCATCAAAGTTGAAGTCAACAAACTGATAGCTAGTGGCTTCATCCACGAAGAACAACATCCGGACTGGGTAACCAACATCGTGCCCGTCATCAAAAAGAATAAAAAGATTCGGATCTGCAATGACTTCTGTGATCTAAATGCGGTATATCCTAAGGATGAGTTCCCCATTCAGATTACAAACATAATGATCGACAATACTTGTGTCTTTGAGTGCATGTCCTTCATGAACGGGTTCTCAGGATATAACCAAATAAAGATATTTTCTGATGTCGAGAAGCACATCTCCAGCGGCAAGTTTTTGGGTTTTATCATAACTTTGAAGGGTATCCACATAGACCCGGACAAGACTAAACCAATCCTTGATATGGGCCTACCGAAGAACCTCAGAGAACTTTGTGGCCTTCAAGGAAGACTGGCATAAATCAGGAGGTTCATATCAAACCTCTCTGGACGTTTTCAGGAGTTCACTCACCTCATGAAGAAGGGACTCTTCTTTGTTTGGAACAAAGAATGCCAGCGCGCCTTCGACGACATCAAGGAGTATCTTATGAATCCCCCAATATTGGTGGCCCCCGTTGTGGGAAGACCTTTCTTGCAATATGTACGGGCAATGGATCACTTCTTCGGGGCTCTGCTAGCCCAGACAAGCGATGCAGGTCATGAACAGGCCATCTACTATCTCAGCAGAATGATGGCCGATGTAGAGCACATGTACAACCCCATCGAGAAGGAGTGCCTCGCTCTAGTCTTCGCTATTCAGAAGGCCCAAAATTATGTGGCAGGATAAACCATCCATGTGATCTCGCGAGTTAATCCGCTTATAGTCCTTATGACTAAATCCAGAGCGCTCAACTCTCGCCTAGCCACTTGGGCGATACTGCTGTCACCATACGACATGGTATTTGTCCTGCAAAAGATGGTCAAAGGCCAAGCATTGGCAGATTTCCTTGTAGCCTACCCTATACCGAAAACCTCAAAGCTCTATGAGGAGATCCAAGATAAAGTAGCAGACTCAAACATGACCACAAGCGCAGAA
The DNA here is from genome assembly GCA_036927795.1 of Iris macrosiphon. NCBI lineage: Eukaryota > Viridiplantae > Streptophyta > Magnoliopsida > Asparagales > Iridaceae > Iris > Iris macrosiphon. The sequence goes on from JAYESA010000004.1 coordinate 164,069,342, forward strand.
GTCATTTAGTGAATGTTCTTCGATAGCGCTTCAAGAATAGGGCCCAAAGGCGATATTGTTGCTGACGTCGGGATAATACTGATTTCCTATATGACCAGGTTATCAATCACGCTTACTCTCTCACAGAGCCATGCTCCAATAATGTGATCGAGTATAACACTCTCATCATTGGGCTCCAACTCGCTAAATAACTGGAAGTTGACTACCTGAAAGCCTACAACAATTCCAAGCTGATAGTCAATCGAGTTCGAGGCGAGTACGAAGTCCGGAATAAAGACTTGATTCCCTACCATTAAGTCGCACTTGGAATAATCTCCACCTTTGAAGGAATCTTCTTAGAGCACGTCACTCGATTAGAAAATATCGAGGCCGACGCCCTGGCTTGCCTCGCAGCCCCTTTAGCTGTTCCAGCCAATACTCATGAACTGATCACCGTAGTCGGTCAAGAGCTAGTCTGTCCAAAGAATAACTCTGTCTGTGCTTGAGCTACTCAGTAGAGACAAGTACTGACTCCCAAGACTGGAGACTCCCATTCATTGATTACGCAGTCTATATAATTCTCCCAGAGAACCAAAAGGAAGCCACTTCCATCAGAAAATGTTTCCTCCTGTTCTCTTATGATATAGCTACCAAAATATTGTATTGTCGTTTCTACGACGGCCTGCTGCTACGATTTATATCGAATGTGGAAGCAAAGCAGGCTCTTCGAGGGGCTCACGAAGGGGTATGCAGTACCCATCAGCCCAGAACCTGGCTACAAAATCGTCTTTGGAGAATATGTTACTATTGGCCGACAATGGTAGCAGAGGCTGTTGACTATGCGAGGAAGTACCGATCATGACAAATCTATGCAGACTTTATCCACCAACCCTCGGAGTTCCTATACCCGACCGTTGCGTCTTGACCATTCAAAGTCTGGGGCATGGACATCATAGGACCAATCAGTCCTCCTTCGTCTAAGGGACATCGGTTTATCCTCGCTATTACTGACTACTTCTCCAAGTGAGCGGAAGCCGTACCACTTATTGAAGTCAAAAAATAAAATATGATCAGCTTCGTTAAGCATCACATCATATACCGCTTCGGCTTGCCACGAAGGATCATTCATGATAATAGTCCATAATTTGTAAGTCACGTCTTTTACCAATTTTGCGATAAAAACCAAATTCAGAATATAGCCTCAATGACCTACAACCCAATAGCAAATGGTCTGGCAAAAGCGTTCAACAAAACCATCATAAAGATAATCAAAAATTTTGTGTCATCTAAGAAGCGCGACTAGAATAAAAAGTTGGGTGAATGTCTCTGGGCTTATCGAACAATGGTCCGGATGTCGACTGGTAGCATGCCATTCTCCTTGGTATACGAAAGAAAAGTGGTCCTCCCTCTCGAGGTCCAAATTCCCTCGTTCTGAGTGGCTCTATGCAACCAGCTAACCGTCGACGATAATCACCGTCGATGACTTCAAGAGTTAGAAGCACTTGTCGAGAAATGCCTTTTAGCTCAATATTGCATTGAGCTATACCAAGCGCGGCCCTTAGTAGCCTTTAACAAATGGGTTAAGAATAGAACCTACTAAGTGTGTGACCTCGTCTTGACAGTAAGAAGGCCGATGGTTATGACCCACAAGACGGCCGACAATTTCTAACCCAAATGGGAAGGCCCATTTGTCGTAAAATTTGTATTCTCCAACGGCGCCTACCGACTAGCAAAACCTAATGGCAACTTGCCCATGATGTCCATCAACGACAAGTTCATAAAAAAGTAATATGTATAAAGCTAGGCTTGTACTTATCCCCATCAGGACAAAAAAATATACACGGTGCCCCCTTTTTGTTGTTCATTCCCTGTGAGTGCTTATGTACGATATTATCCTTCCTCAATAAGCCATTATCGGTATTCAGGAGTCCTGGATATGCAAAAGATAATGGATCCTCAAAAGCTCCCCAGCAGAGAAGTCCACAGGTCCACATGCACACTCCCGCAGGGACCGCTTAAAAACCTATCTCGTCAGACGCTAGCCATATCTATATTACCTCTGATCTATCGGCCTAACGATCTCTCCAGCAGACTAAACCTCAGGTCTATCTATATTTTCAGATAGATCACACTCAGTAAAATACCCCTCGATGAGTTTTTTGGATATTGGTTCACGTCTATATTACCTCGGAACTACTGTCCTAATATTTCTTCCCAGCCGAGTTTTCCATGTCCATATTACCTCTGAGCAAACCTTCCGGGTTTGGCTATCGATTATCACGTCCACATTACCTCTGATACCGGTTTTCATCTTAACTTATCACCTGTACTTAACTTTAAGTACGCCAATGATGTTAGGTCCACAAAACCTGCCATATCTCAACTTTTCACCCGTACTCTGGCTGGGCTTGTCTCAAACCTATTTCTTGAACTCAGGTGCGCAAGAAGTAATGGGTCCATAAAATCTATCACTTTCATATTACCTTTGATAAGGTTTTATCTCAAACTTTTTACTTGCACTCTCGTGCGCAAGAAGTAATAAGTCTACCAAAGATCCCCCAGTGGGATATCCTCGATGGAAGCAAACTGTTTACGTCCATATTACCTCTGAACTATGAGCTGCCCAAGTTATCCATCCAAAAAATGTCACGTCCATATTTCCTCTAGCTCGTTTCCTTTTCCTTCTACCAAAATACCGGGATCATACCTAACCTCTCAGTATATCTATCGATTAGCTCACGTCCACATTACCCCTGAGCTATCATCCTCACATCCTCTCCAGTAAGGTTTTTCTTGTACCTCTTACCTCTGAGCAAATCTTACTACTTGACTATCGATCATCACGTCCATATTACCTCTGATATCGATCGTCGTCTAAACTTAGCACCCATACTTAACTCTAAGTATGACAGCAGTGTTAAGTCCACCAAACAGCCACGTCCATATCACCTTTGGAAAGGCTTATTATGAATCTATTACTTGCACTCAAGTGCGCAAGAATTAATAGGTCCACTAAAGATCCCCCAATGAAATGCCCGTAAAAGACTAAGATATTGTGCTACGTCCATATTACCTCTAGTATAATACCCAAAGTCCACAATATATAATGTAATAAATTCAAAAAAGAAATTATAAAGAAAAAGAGACTTTATTGATTAATATTCAAGATTATGAGTACATATGATGTAAATCTATTACATTCAAGAGTTTTTTTTATTAGTATTCAAGTTCATGAGTACATATGAAGGAAACCCATTTTAAGGGTTTCCATGAAGTCTTGCTAATGTGAACCTTTTTCATTAGTGGCACCCCTCTGTCATGCCCCGATCTACAACAGGAATCGACCATCCCCTATGGGCACAAATAATCGCGCCAACGATCTTACCCATCTGGATGTAATATCACACGAGCATAAGCTGCGCCCGTATAAGGCCATGATCCGAACATGCGCTAAACTGTCTAGGCCACAGAGTCGCACAGATAGTCCAAATGTAGGGAATAAGAAACGAACAGACGATTGGTAACAAGTTATCACTACCACATTCCGAAAACAGGAGTATTTTTGACTTTTTACAATATTTAATATTATGGTATTTACAATTAAGTAATTGCATGATAGTATATTTGATTTTTAAATAAATGTGTGATGTGTAATTTAAATATAATATTATATACAGTGTTTATTTATTTTTAAGCTAGTAGACTAGACCTAGAAGCCCAGTAGATGGCCACCTGTCCGAATTATAGAGTTCTGTATTTATTTATTTTATCTAGAATTTAATTCTTGGAGTTTGTAATTGATTACCGTATTTTTATTAATTATTGCGCGTTGCCTTTGCTTCGATATTTGGAGCGCTACCCTAACTTTTGTCTTCCAACAAATCTCACCATCTTGCCCTAGACATGCCCGCCTTCCATTCTGCTATTTTTGCAATTCATAATTATGCTCTCTGTGCATTTTTTAGCCGCACAAAAATCGTCGCGGACGTTATTTAATAAATTCTTATTTTTGTATCGTTGTGCGTTCCAATTAAAATTGGGGACAATCTTGACCTATTTTTCGTGCGGCCCAAATTAGGGTAATATTCTGTTCTGAGTTATCTTCATTATTGGTATTGATGACCTGACCTGATTTTGGCTCCATGTACTCCTAATTAATTTCTGAACACAACTTGCATTTATTTCTAATTAAATTGAGGATACTATTTTAACCGATTCTGAAAATTCCAATTTAATTCCAGTGCCCTGCTAATTGAACCCACACCAAACTTACAGCGCCCCTGACCCTACAAAACACCAGACACCGAATCGCCCGCCAAATTTTTGTCATTTTATGTGTTTGTGCAATTTCCCAAATTTAAGGGGGCTAAATTATAAATTTGCATTTTTCTGTCAACACCCAATTGTTTAACAATGAGAGAACCTAATATTATTTAACTAGCCCTCACCCTCATTCCTACATGAATTAATTTTTCTCTCATGACAAATCTGGACCCCTCATTCTAGGGGTCAAATCCTCACCCTCCATCAATACCTCTCTCCCTATTTATGTCTTGTCACATCATAAGCCCTAATCCCAAGAGAAACCTAGGTAGACTCCATCCTCAACCTCAACCGTAGGAAGAAAAATTTCTTCCTTTCTTCTTCTTCTTCTTCTTCTTCTCCTTCTTCTTCTTTTACTTTTTGAATTCAAATTCAAATAGTTAGGGGGGGAATACTGTTCATTCCCCCATACTGCTGCTGCCCGCACCTACTGTTCCTCCGGCGGCCGCTGCTCATCCCGACGTGCTGCTCCTCCCCCATTCTCCCACTGCTCCTCCTCCTATCACCTCCATCTCCAACAACTCCCACCAACATCATCTCCTCCCTCTGCAAACAACTCCGGCTGCACCATCTCCCGACCACCATAGCCCCCTCACGATCTACCTCCGGACTCCCTACCGGGCTACACTTCTCCCCGAGCATCCTCCTCCTCCCCACTCTTCTTCCGGCGACCAACCGAGACCCGACCGACGGCTGCACCACTGCTCCTCCCCATTTCTCCCTGTGCTCCCCGACTCCCCAGCCGGCTGCTCCGCCCATTCCTCCTCGAGCCTCCTCCACCACCAGAGCTAACTCCCATCACCACCATTTCACTCCGGCGGCCGAAGTCCCAGCCGGAGCTCCCTCTGCCGAACCCATCATCTAACACCACCACCACCTTCATCAGTCAGCACCCTCACCATACTCCCCGACGTCCGGCCATCTCTCCGGTCGACCCCCCGCTGTGAGTCTCCTCCCTCTTCCTTCTTCCTTCTTCCTTCTTCCTGCATATGTACATATATATATATGTATATATCTACATACGTATATACGTATGAGTATATATTAATATATATATATATATATAGCATTTAGTTAATTAATGTTTAATACAGGTATATGTATTGTATGTATTCAATTAATGTGAAGATATATATGTATGTATATAAATGCGTATACGTATATTTATATGAATTTATGTGTATGTGTATGTTTAATTTTAATTGGTATATATATATATATATCAGTATTTGGTATAAATATATATATATATGTAGATTTATATTTTCCTATTGGTTTATATATAAATGTAAATTGGTAATGTATAATTTAATATATGTACATGTATATTGTTATTTTTAATAAAATGTTAAACATGTGTAAGCATAGTATATATATATATATATTTTAGTATACATATATATATAAACGTATTTTGGTGTATATGTATATGTATATACATTTAATATGATTTATATATATATACATATTTAAATGAGTATGTATATGTGTATTTCCCTTAATATATATATGTATGTATTTTGGTATAAAAATATATAATGTTGGTATATGTATATATATATTTTGTATATACATGTACTTAATATATAATTAGTATAAATGTATATATACGTATCTTGTACATACAATTAATGTATTGTATATATATTTAATGCGATGTACTAGTATTAGTATATATTTTAATAATAACTTTGACAATATATATATATATATATATATATATATATATATATATATATATATATATATATATATATATATATATATATATATATATATATATATATTTTAAAATGTATTTTTAGCATATGTATGAGTATACATATATAATGTTCAAATAGTATAAATCAAATATATAAATTAAAGGATATATATATATATATATATATATATATATATATATATGGTAGGTATTAATATTGGTTAAAATATGAAATGTGTTTTACGTATCCCTACTAGATGACCCTAGTTGACTAGTGCCCTGCCTGACATGGCCCTGAGGCCAGTGTTTATAGACTGTGTTAGGGTAGCACCTGATGCAAATGTTATTGTGATATGTTTATAGGACTGTTGGTTCACCCAGGGGATACTCTGGAACAGGACATCCATAAATACCAGCTAAGGACCCAAGGCAAGTACATTCTCTGATAATTTTCAATTTCTTGATAATTTCTATAATTTCAATAATCCTGAAATATTACAACTGAATCTTTGACACTGTGCTACACGGACTAGTATAGCTTGGATCTGCAGTCATGAGATATTATCTTGATTATCGTATTGACATTGTACACGACATGTATATTAGACATCGTACATGATAGACTGGACTTGCTCGTGTATCGTGACGTGTCATGGTTGGATCCATAGTACTAATTGGGGGCGGGGAAGTAGTTAGTAAGAAATATGATCATAACCTCTTATTGTAGTATAGAACAATGTAAGTGTTAATCATGCTCTTCACCCATGATTAGCCAGGCCCTGTAGCTATCGTACATGTTCCCAAGCCGATCACATTTTGAAACTACTACTTCAAACACTTAGAATAGATTACAGTTCCCTATTTTAAATCATATACTACATCACCCGTATATGAAACTGTTCCTTGTCCTTTTCATTTTCATACATGCACCGAATGTATCATATTGCCTATTTGCCTGTCTCTTTACATTGCCTGTCTCTCTTTAATTGCCATTGCATTTATTTTACTGTCTTCTCAGTAGCTAGCATGACATGTTTATTGCTTTATAGTCTTTATCAATTAAATGGAACTGTTATTTGAGAATTTGTACTTTGCTCCTTCCTGACTGGAAACATTTTTTCCAGACTATGCCTTAGAGGACTGCTGTCCGACACTTTATGGACCATATGGTGAGTAGCTGCAGACTTGGTAGTAGTTGTGAGTCCGGGAGGTCTAGCCGGAATCACTAATTCTTCTAGTTTTCTGATTAGTTCTTTTAGTAGACTATTTGGTACCGGATTTGTCTCCGGCATTTTGATGACTTGGATAATTGTTGAGTTAAGTTGTTACTTTTTGACTTGTGTTGTAGTTAATTTTTGTTCGATATCTCATCGTGCTGTAATCCTGTGATTGAGTATGTGTACATTTTATTCGTGTCATCCGTGCCTCCTTATGGAGATTGGATGCTTGTGTGAGATTGGCTAGATAGTATCATGACCTTGACAGCGTTCTACCGCCGATGCTGCGGCGTAGACTGGACGTACCCACGTACTCGTGCCCCTAAACCGGGTGCGGGTCATGACACATTTTTAGTGGTGGCCCATGCAGGTCAGACTTCGCGAGTTGTGCGATATCGTAGTAGTGTGGCATCCTTATTATACTACTGCGTGCCTGCGATAGGATCTAGGACATAGGATACTAGGACGAGAGCGAATACTCAATCATAATTCCTTGAGAGATTCCTGGGATGACCCCTGAGAATCTTGTTAAAATTTCCAATTTAAAATCATTCCCTTGTTCCGTCCATTCTCACTTGTTGATTGTTGATTAGTTATTAAGTTAGGATTTTGGTTCCATTGTAGGGTTTGATTTTATATCAAGATGAATTTATAGACTAATTTATGGTATTATTTGATGACACACGTCGATGAGGACAGTGAGAAAGATAACACTAGGGCTATTGGACTACAAGATACGGATTTAAATTTTAAATTGAGGATTGAAAGTAAATTTTTAATTTTTGAATTTTGAGAAGTGAAATATTGTCATTAAAACTTTTTGAGGAATTCAGATTCAAATTCAATTTGATGAACCTAAACAAGCTGTAAGGATTTTTGAGTGATTAAATTTTTATTTCATTATTTAGATAATTAGTCTTGAGGAAAGTGTATGCTTTTACTTTAAAAATTTATTCGAGGAGTTATTTGAGGAATTTTATTTGAGGATAGGATTTTATAGTAGGAGAAATATATTAGTATATAATAGATGAGGTGCATATGTAAGGGTATGTTGGCTTGAGCATGATTGAGATTTCACTACCAACTGGCTTAGGTGTTCATCTAGGATTGTATTAGAGAGAGCAGTACTTAGTATGGTGTGTTGCATTTGATATGCACTTGAGTGATAAGGATAACTAGTATCAGCGATTGCAGTAGGAAAGGAAGCTAGCAGTGAGTGTGATTGTGGTAGAACTATGGTACTTAGAGGGATAGAAGTATCAGACCATGGATGTATCTTTGACCTGTGCAATCACAACTAGGATTTTTTTTTCCAATCTATTTATTTTGAATGTTGCTTCCTTAGAACTGTACTGTCCTTCCTTGATGATATCGTATTTTTGCCTAAATTGATTCTTTGGGATCTGTCTTCAGGATGTCGTCGCAGACACGGTCTATGAGAGCGGGAACATCAGCTTTAGAGGGGTCTGCCACCTCTCCACCTGAGAGACAGACAACCGTAGTTCCTCCTACATCTCCGGTGTACGTAGGAGTGTCTGCACTTTTCGGGGATCCTCTTTCCCCACCTGTTCAGAAGATTGCCGCTGCTGTGACGGACAACCTTCCTCCTCCACCGACTCCGATTCCCGGAGGTTTGCCCATTGACGGGACGCAGATGTTTACCTTGATCCAGGGCATGGTAGATGCCCAGAGAGTGATGGCAGATGCTCAGCGAGTTCAAGCTGAGGCTCAGAGGGTGCAAGCAGAAGTGCACCAGGCACAAACTGAGCTGATGAGAGAAAACATGGAGAATGCTCATCAAGTGACTCTCCAAGCTTTGGAGAGAGTAGCACAGTACCAGCAGTTTCCTGGCCAGCAACAGCAGAGATCAGGCACTATAGTGGATTTCAAGAGGATGATGCCTCGAGAGTTTAAAGGTACTGAAGGGATACTCTACGCTGACGACTGGCTAGAGGATATAGAGAGAAGCCTGCGATTAACCCAGATTCCAGAGAACTTGCAGATAGAAGCCGCTAGCAGTCAGATGTTCGATATCGCACTCACGTGGTATCGCATAGAGCCAAGAATTACTGCACAAGGACTTACTTGGGAGACCTTCAAGGAACTCTTCAAGGAGAAGTTCTTTCCCGACGTGGCATTGGGAACCTTGGAAAGTCAGTTTCATGACTTGGTTCAAGGAAACATGTCGGTCGACGAGTACGCTGCAGAATTCTGTAGATTGAGCCATTTTGCATCGTCCATGATTTGGGACCCAGGAGATCGAGCCCAGAAATTCAGAAAGGGACTGACAAAAGAGATTAGGTCACGCACTTCTGGTCGTCGTACCGCTACCTTTGAGGCTATCTTGATGGATGCTCAGATTGCAGAAGAGGATCTGGACCTCAGGCCTAAGAGGAGTCATAATACTTCTGGAGATACGAATGGTAGCGCAGGACCGGCCAAGCATCCCCGTATTCAGCACCAACAGCAGTACCAAGTACCATTTCATAGTCAGCAACAACCATGGACATTTCAGCATCCACCACAGTACCTAGCACCAGTTCCTATCCAGCAACGTCCATGGGCGTATCAGTATCAACAACAGTACCAGGCACCAGTCCGTGTTCAGCAGAATCAGCAACAGCCTCCAAGAGAGACACAGCAGACTTATCATTTCTGTAAGAAGCCAGGTCACCTTTGGGAGAGCTGTAGAACGAGACTAGGACTCTGTTTGCACTGCGGCACTGCGGGACATCGAGTAAGGGATTGTCTTCTAGCCCCTTATCTTCCCGGACAGTGTGCAACTTCAGATTATAGAGATCCAGTTAGACTACCTGTGGAACCGTATAATGCTCAGCACCCGCGAAGGGAACTATCCCAGCAGGACGGGGCATTTGCGATGACGGTCAAGGAGACCGATAGTAAAGGTAATGTGTTAGCAGGTTCTGTTTTTCCTTCCCTCTGTTCCTATCTATTTGATTGATTGACTGATACCTTAGTACCGTAGCTTGCATGCACGATTTTCTTGTTATAATGTGGTTAGTAGCACACCCTGATGCAGAGACTGAAATACCATGACAAAAGATACCATGACCGTACATATTTCTCCTTAGATTGCATGCTGTATAATTATAGGAAGATTTTTCTTAGACCATGATTATTGGGGTTTGACCATGTCGAAGATTCACGAAAGGGGTTATGACTTGACAAGAGAGACGAGATGATTAAAATTCGAGGATAAACATTGATTTAAATAGAGGGTTAAGAAATTAACATTTCATAATTGGTGGGTTATTAACTCCAGGAAGATTATGACATGAATAAATTGGTTATAAAAATTTAGAAATTTTGGGAGATTATCAATATATTCATTTAAATTGCAAGTTATGAATTTAGAATTTTATATGGGATGTTGCAATCAGAGAATCCTTAAGTATCGCATTGTTGAGTATTTTGAGGAAGAGGAAATCGAGAAATAAAATTTAGATGGATAAATGTTTAAATTTAAACTTTGTGGGACGAGATTACATTTTATAATTGTGCATTGATAAAAAATCAAGTTAGAGGAGTGGATATTGAATTCGGGGTATTGAATTATTAACTAAAATTTTGGGAAAATCTTGATAAAAATGGACTTTGATTTTATTTCGAGAATTTTCAGGAATAAAATAAATTCAAATTTTTTGAAAATTATGGAAAGACATTGTGGACTATTACCTGATTTCATGGATGATGAATTTAAATTGGAGGGAAATAATAATGTGTATGATTAAACGCTACTTTGAGGATTTTGAATTTCGAGGACGAAATTCTTTTAAGGTGGGTAGACTTGTCACTACCACATTCCGAAAACAGGGGTATTTTCGACTTTTAACAATATTTAATATTATGGTATTTACAATTAAGTAATTGCATGATAGTATATTTGATTTTTAAATAAATATGTGATGTGTAATTTAAATATAATATTATATGCAGTGTTTATTTATTTTTAAGCTAGTAGACTAGACCTAGAAGCCCAGTAGATGACCACCTGTCCGAATTATAGAGTTCTGTATTTATTTATTTTATCTAGAATTTAATTCTTGGAGTTTGTAATTGATTACCGTATTTTTATTAATTATTGCGCGTTGCCTTTGCTTCGATATTTGGAGCGCTACCCTGACTTTTGTCTTCCAACAAATCTCACCATCTTGCCCTAGACATGCCCGCCTTCCATTCTGCTATTTTTGCAATTCATAATTATGCTCTCTGTGCATTTTTTAGCCGCACAAAAATTGTCGCGGACGTTATTTAATAAATTCTTATTTTTGTATCGTTGTGCGTTCCAATTGAAATTGGGGACAATCTTGACCTATTTTTCGTGCGGCCCAAATTAGGGTAATATTCTGTTCTGAGTTATCTTCATTATTGATATTGATGACCTGACCTGATTTTGGCTCCATGTACTCCTAATTAATTTCTGAACACAACTTGCATTTATTTCTAATTAAATTGAGGATACTATTTTAACCGATTCTGAAAATCCCAATTTAATTCCAGTGCCCTGCTAATTGAGCCCACACCAAACTTACCGCGCCCCTGACCCTACAAAACACCAGACACCGAATCGCCCGCCAAATTTTTGTCATTTTATGTATTTGTGCAATTTCCCAAATTTAAGGTGGCTAAATTGCAAATTTGCATTTTTGTGTCAACACCCAATTGTTTAACAATGAGAGAACCTAATATTATTTAACTAGCCCTCACCCTCATTCCTACATGAATTAATTTTTCTCTCATGACAAATCTGGACCCCTCATTCTAGGGGTCAAATCCTCACCCTCCATCAACACCTCTCTCCCTATTTATGTCTTGTCACATCATAAGCCCTAATCCCAAGAGAAACCTAGGTAGCCTCCATCCTCAACCTCAACCGTAGGAAGAAAAATTTCTTCCTTTCTTCTTCTCTTTTCTTCCTCCTTCTCTTTCCTTTCTTCTTCTTCTTCTTCTCCTTCTTCTTCTTTTACTTTTTGAATTCAAATTCGAATAGTTAGGGGGGAATACTGTTCATTCTACCGTACTGCTGCTGCCCGCACCTACTCTTCCTCCGGCGGCCGCTGCTCATCCCGACGTGCTGCTCCTCCCCCATTCTCCCACTGCTCCTCCTCCTATCACCTCCATCTCCAACAACTCCCACCAATATCATCTCCTCCCTCTGCAAACAACTCCGGCTGCACCATCTCCCGACCACCATAGCCCCCTCACGATCTCCCTCCGGACTCCCTACCGGGCTACACTTCTCCCCGAGCATCCTCCTCCTCCCCACTCTTCTTCCGGCGACCAACCGAGACCCGACCGACGGCTGCACCACTGCTCCTCCCCATTTCCCCCTGTGCTCCCCGACTCCCCAGCCGGCTGCTCCGCCCATTCCTCCTCGAGCCTCCTCCACCACCAGAGCTAACTCCCATCACCACCATTTCACTCCGGCGGCCGAAGTCCCAGCCGGAGCTCCCTCTGCCGAACCCATCATCTAACACCACCACCACCTTCATCAGTCAGCACCCTCACCATACTCCCCGACGTCCGGCCATCTCTCCGGCCGACCCCCCGCTGTGAGTCTCCTCCCTCTTCCTTCTTCCTTCTTCCTGCATATGTACATATATATATATGTATGTATATATCTACATACGTATATACGTATGAGTATATATTAATATATATATATGTATAGCATTTAGTTAATTAATGTTTAATACAGGTATATGTATTCAATTAATGTGAAGATATATATGTATGTATATAAATGCGTATACGTATATTTATATGAATTTATGTGTATGTGTATGTTTAATTTTAATTGGTATATATATATATATCAGTATTTGGTATAAATATATATATATATGTAGATTTATATTTTCGTATTGGTTTATATATAAATGTAAATTGGTAATGTATAATTTAATATATGTACATGTATATTATTATTTTTAATAAAATATTAAACATGTGTAAGCATAGTATATATATATATATTTTAGTATACATATATATATAAACGTATTTTTGTGTATATGTATATGTATATACATTTAATATGATTTATATATATATATACATATTTAAATGAGTATGTATATGTGTATTTCCCTTAATATATATATGTATGTATTTTGGTATAAAAATATATAATGTTGGTATATGTATATATATATTTTGTATATACATGTACTTAATATATAATTAGTATAAATGTATATATACGTATCTTGTACATACAATTAATGTATTATATATATATTTAATGTGATGTACTAGTATTAGTATATATTTTAATAATAACTTTGACAATATATATATATATTTTAAAATGTATTTTTAGCATATGTATGAGTATACATATAAAATATTCAAATAGTATAAATCAAATATGTAAATTAAAGGATATATATATATATATATATATATGGTAGGTATTAATGTTGGTTAAAATATGAAATATGTTTTACGTATCCCTACTAGATGACCCTAGTTGACTAGTGCTCTGCCTGACATAGCCCTGTGGCCAGTGTTTATAGACTGTGTTAGGGTAGCACCTGATGCAAATGTTATTGTGATATGTTTATAGGACTGTTGGTTCACCCAGGGGATACTCTGGAACAAGACATCCATAAATACCAGCTAAGGACCCAAGGCAAGTACATTCTCTGATAATTTTTAATTTCTTGATAATTTCTATAATTTCAATAATCCTGAAATGTTACAACTGAATCTTTGACACTGTGCTACACGGACTAGTATAGCTTGGATCTGCAGTCATGAGATGTTATCTTGATTATCATATTGATATTGTACACGACATGTATATTAGACATCGTACATGATAGACTGGACTTGCTCGTGTATCGTGACGTGTCATGGTTGGATCCACAGTACTAGTTGGGGGCGGGGAAGTAGTTAGTAAGAAATATGATCATAACCTCTTATTGTAGTATAGAACAATGTAAGTGTTAATCATGCTCTTCACCCATGATTAGCCAGGCCCTGTAGCTATCGTACATGTTCCCAAGCCGATCACATTTTGAAACTACTACTTCAAACACTTAGAATAGATTACAGTTCCCTATTTTAAATCATATACTACATCACCCGTATATGATACTGTTCCTTGTCCTTTTCATTTTCATACATGCACCGAATGTATCATATTGCCTATTTGCCTGTCTCTTTACATTGCCTGTCTCTCTTTAATTGCCATTGCATTTATTTCACTGTCTTCTCAGTAGCTAGTATGACATATTTATTGCTTTATAGTCTTTATCAATTAAATGGAACTGTTATTTGAGAATTTGTACTTTGCTCCTTCCTGACTGGAAATATTTTTTCCAGACTATGCCTTAGAGGACTGCTGTCCGACACTTTATGGACCATATGGTGAGTAGCTGCAGACTTGGTAGTAGTTGTGAGTCCGGGAGGTCTAGCCGGAATCACTAATTCTTCTAGTTTTCTGATTAGTTCTTTTAGTAGACTATTTGGTACCGGATTTGTCTCCGGCATTTTGATGACTTAGATAATTGTTGAGTTAAGTTGTTACTTTTTGACTTATGTTGTAGTTAATTTTTGTTCGATATCTCATCGTGCTGTAATCCTGTGATTGAGTATGTGTACATTTTATTCGTGTCATCCGTGCCTCCTTATGGAGATTGGATGCTTGTGTGAGATTGGCTAGATAGTATCATGACCTTGACAGCGTTCTACCGCCGATGCTGCGGCGTAGGCTGGACGTACCCACGTACTCGTGCCCCTAAACCGGGTGCGGGTCGTGACACAAGTTCACATAGTCGTCAATAGAATAAGTATTGAATAACACAAGTATTGATATTGTATAAGTACTACAAGCGGCGCTAGGCCGAGATTATAAGTCGCACAAGTCACTCTCTCTCGAAACAATAAAGGTGTGCCAAGTGGCTATATTGGTGGAATGATACATAGGCAATGTTCCAACATTATGTCTTGTATATGCGCTTTATCTCTGGACACAACGCTCCAAGGTTCCAGTGCAAACTCTATGCCTTAGCATGCATGAAGGGGTTTTCACACCGAATGATGTTCTTCCATACCCTGCAAGCAATCTGGTGGATTATAGTACATGAATGCACTGGTAGGGAGGATGCTCGCTCACTCGACAAATCCAAACACGTTATATAGGTTCATGCACCATCTATTAATTTATCTTTCTAGTCTTGCCTTAGGATCAGTTTCATGGCATAATAAAAAGCCTAACTCGTGTGGCGGTACAACGGGCAATATAAGAGTAACATGGTAAGACTTACCAACTTACCATTCGTCCTTCCCTGTCCAAAAAAATTAAGTTAAACCAAGCACGAGTATATATAATAAAATCCAGGGGCAATTGCATAAGCAAACACAAGTATCACGAGCGGAGTTCTGATTCAGGTGCACGGGTTACATGGATACTCAGGTGTATTGCAAAAGATGTTCAAGTATTCAATTATATACAAGTGTGTTATTCTCGTATCCGTTCATATGTTCCAGGATGCGATGCAATATCTCACAGGCGGATTGCCGCTAAGCGATGATGACTTATCTATATGAACAGGAGGGTCGCTGGCGCTATAAGCCATTTGGACGAGTCTCTTGACGGAGATGGGTATAGCGCTAAAAACTCGAGTCGTGCACCATCCCGCCGGAATAAGAGAGAACCAAACTCTTTTTGACGGTGATGGTGTAGCACTAAACACTCGAGGCATAGATACCATCCGACTAATGCTCGAGGAGTCCGTATATGATTCCTTCCAGGCCGGCACGATCTCGGTGCCCGAACGATTGTCCGAGTAATCCATGATATCTCGTGCACGAGTTATTCGTGACCATGCAAGTATTGGGTTTTAGATTCACAAGATTCATGACATGTTAATTCTTGATTCACTTAGCCATTGGATGATGTATAGTCTCTTTGGCGGAGATGGGTATAGCAACGAGGAGCATAAACCATCTTGCCCACTCGAGAGAGACTACCAAGGATCCGAATACCTGAATGAGTCTTTTTCCATGAGCTATGATTCTTGTTTTATTGACATGATGCAAATCCCCTAGTTCGGGAACTGCCTTGGTGACCTAACGGTCCCAAATACTTTCAGGTTCATACTTGCACGGAATGACTATTTGATAGTCTTCAAAAAAACTTAGATGAATGTAAGACAAGATAGTGTTACCGGGGGTCGTGGCATGAATTTATGTGACAAGCATTAAAATAAGGCAAATGAGTACAAGTTACAATATAAGCATGTAAGCATGCATTTATATGAAACATAAGCATTTATGTTAGCTGATTCTAAGGGGTAGTACGAGGAGTGAAGTCGTACACGGACATATCAAGCGACATAATTCATAAGGTAAGCAGTGTAAACAAGTGAATCGGTGCACTACGAAGAGTATATAATGACCTAGTCGAGGCATAACGGGGTCTACTTGTACGAAGCTAAGGTAGCATGTGAGGGTCCAACTATTAGCCAAGTTTTATTTCTATGTTCTAACACAAGCAATACAAGATAGGATTATTCCCTTAGCTAGGTGCATTGTATTATTTATTAGCATGCAAGGGGTGATTCACTTAGCGACTAGCATATATAGTCCTTATTTTAAGTGTGTTGGCTAAGCAAAGACAAGTTCATCGTAGCCACCCACCTTAGTAATGGTTTACCTCGGTCTAGCGATACTCTGAGCGAGCCTTTGAAAGTCTAAGTTTGAAATCCTGAAGGGCCAAGTCTGGAATCCTTTGCCTCAATCAAGTCTTTTCGCTAAGCAAAGCGGGTTGGGTCGTTGCACTTGCGCTGTTTGAATCGACTATCCACTTGAACAGAATGGTCGTTATATTATACACCACTCAAAAAAGTCTCGTTCTCCAGACTTCCTGAGTGCAAACTGTTCTATTGCACTATCGAATCTATCTCAAGCATAGTAATCGGTATCGCGTATATGATGGGTCTATCTCATTGAATAACTCTATCATTCAATTTAATCTTTGACTCAGTCTCAATTATGCCTTAGCGCAAAATATATATCACTTAACACGGGATACAGTATAATCCATCTTGAATGATGATCTAAGGCTGAGGCAAACTTATCCAAATTGTTATACTCATCCATGTGAATCTAACATATTTACTTGTACTTGCATTCAAGATCAGCATATCGCGAGTCTGGATCGTGCACATATTCAAAGTATTCTCAAACATATACATGTCAACCAACTTAGTGATAGTGAAGTCTTTGCACTCGAGTTCAACATATCATTGAGTCTTGGATCATACACCCATTCAAGGCGTCCCTCAAACATATATATTCAACCAAACTTAGCGATAGTAAATTCGGACAAGTTACTTGCAAAAATCTCAAGGGTTCTCGTCTTATTAGTCACGATGATACCTCCAACAGGGTCAAAATAAAATCTAAGTTATTTATAATCTCACTCAAACCAAGCATTGCACTATCGTCAAGCACGATCTATCTGATTTACCTACTAGCGTCTACGTCCTATCGTCCATTCCATTCGCGTCAAACATAGAATACACACTCACCATTCCAAGTCTAATTCTAAGTCTTGCTGCCCCAGTTCTACGGCTTGCTCAAGCAATACTCTAAAGTCGGTCACACAATTTCTTTCACTCGGTACAGGGTCGTCTACCAAATTACTAGGTTAGCTCACAAGGTCATTGGAACAAGTTCAAGCACACGATTCATCGTACAAATTCTTCGCATGATGCTCGCCCCAATTTCTAAGGTCAAAATATTATTTATTTGCACAGGACATTCTACCAAGCTTGTTTTACTCAGAATTCTAAACATCGAGCACAGATCATCCTACTCACATTAATACATTTGTTGCACAGAGTTTGAGTCCGTTCAGTCAAATCCATGATATATCCATGATACATGACAAGCCTAGCAATTCGCATAGTCTATCTACTCAAACATGTTTGATAGAACCCATATATTCATTCTGAGTTTAGACTACCAAGCCATGATTAAATTTTCAATCACCGATCTCAATCATAAACTCTAAGTTGTCCAACCAGATTTATGTATCCGTTCAGAAAACCATCATGCAGGTCTTACTCTATGTTCTAGGCTAACTCATCCTTGAAACACTTCTGATTTATTTATATTCCTAAATTTGTCTTATCGTGTCGAACCACAAGTCAAGACGATCCTTTGATTGTCACGCTCTGATCTCTCATAAGTTCAATCATCCTAGCTAGATGTGAGATCACCACGCCAATGCTTCTGCTGGTTAATTGTCCTAATCCGGACGTGACGCATGTACGAGCATAGAGTTACGCTCGCACAAGATAAGAACGTCGAACGTTATGGTTATCATCGAAACGATCGAGACATCTTATCATTTATACTTTGCTCTATCTAAGATATATATAATCCTTCAAGTCATGTCCGTTCATGCCGTGATCATAATTCTTTTAGCCAAATCGTCCAACTTCAGTATTACCATTTGATAAATCCATAGTCTACTTCTAGCATTCCTCAAACAACTAAGTTCAAATCCCAAGCCAAAGTTTATTCACTTCTAATACGTTCCATTTATCGAGTTCATTTGAATAGTCATCGAGCATGTTCCTGTGAGTTCGATCATCCCCGTCGGATATGAAATCACCATGCCAGCGCTCCCGCAGGATAATCGTTCTCTGCCGAGACTGATTTTGAGAGTTATCTTTCGAACTAGACTCATGATTGTTCTTCTAAACTCCAGATTGAATCTGTTATCGCTTACCTCTTTCATTGAACCATAATATTTCTTCTCGGGTTAACTTCTATTGAGCGATATCCTACTCAAGTTTTAATCCATTTGATTCAATTCAAAATTGCTCGTACGATCCATCAAGTTTTTACCAAATTTTCTTGACCAAGATATTAATTTCCATTATCTTGAATCCTTATTCGATATAAGCCTTATCACTTGTTCAATACATTCTTAATTGTTTGAACCAACTATCGTACGAGACCTATGAACTCGCTTGAATATTTTCCAAAATAATCTATACACTACTCAGGAATCAAGTCAATCTATTAAATCCTCAATCGTGTTCATATCACTCGCTAGCATATTCACCAAGTCATTCCTTAGAATTCTTGCACGATACCTAAGCATCACTATGATAAATCTTAGTCTTGTATATATTTCTTTTGATAATCATCCAAGTAAACCATATTTGATTTATATCTCCCGACATAAAATACCGTCTGACTTATTTCTCAAAATCCAAGCATTATTCTCTATATTCGCCTTAGCGATAATCTGATAATGTTTCTATCGATTGTTATTCTAAGTCTGACTTAAACTTATCTGAACGATATCCCAATCTCGCTTGCAAACTTGCTAGCACTAAAAGGGTTTTGGCGCACGATACTCAACACAACTTAGCCAAAAAGCTGTGTGCATAGCTAACTATCTGAACGATATTCTATCTTGTATACTAACCAGCTTGAAAATTATTTATAGGTATTTGGGTTCATATATAACTTAAAAATTCTAGGATGAGTCTATTCCCATAAAGTCTAACACCGGTCGGAACAAGGGTCTTCGTATAACGCATAACTATCCAGTTCAAGCAATCATACCATTCACATACACTTTTGAAATTATTTAGACTCATTGTATGGAATATCCTAACGAGTCAACAAAAGAGAGTGTATGTATATAACCCACAAACGAGCTTTTGAAACTGAGAAAATTGATAAGAAGTCCAAAGACGTAAAGCCAATGCTCTGATATCTATGTCACGCCCCAATCTCCTGTAGGAATCGGCCATCCCTGCTGGACGCAAATTATCCTACCAGCTCAATGATACTTTCTATCTAGACGTGATGCCGTACGAGCACAAGCTGTGCTCGTACAAGACCATGATCTAAACAGGCAATAAAATATCTAAGCCACAGAGTCGCACAGATAGTCCAAATGCAATAGAATAAGAAATAAACAGGCATTTGGCAACAAGTTCACAGAGTCATCAATAGCGGAAGCATTGAATAACACAAGTATAGAAGTAAAATAAGCACTTTATTGATATTACACAAGTATTACAAGCGGTGCTAGGATGAGATTATAAGTCGTTCAAGTCCCCCTCTCTTGAAATAATAAAGGAGTGCCAAGTGGCTACACAGGTGGAATAATACATAGGCGATGTTCCAACATTATGTCTTGTATATGTGCTTCATCTCCGGACGCAACGCTCTAAGGCTCCAGAGTGAACTCCATGCCTTAGCACACACGAAGGGGTTTTTGTACCGAACGATGTTCTCCTGCACCCTGCAAGCAATTTGGTAGATTATCAGTACATGAATGCACTGATGGGGAGGATGCTTGCCCGTTCGATAAATCCAAATACGTTATATAGGTTCCGTACAACATCTAAGTTACCTTTCTAGTCTTGTCTTAGGATCAGTTTTATGGCATAATAAAAAGCCTAACTCGTGTGACGGTGCACTGTACGATATAAGAGTAACACGGCAAGAGTTACCAACTTACCATTCGTCCTTCCCTGTCCAAGAAAAATTAAGTTAAACCAAGCACAGGTATATATAATGAAATCCAGGGGCAATTGCATAAGCAAACATAAGTGTCACGAGTGAAGTTCTGATTCAGGTGCATGAGTCACACGGATACTCAGGTTTATTACAGAAGATGTTCAAGTGTTCAATTATGTACAACTGTGTTATACTCGTATCCGTTCAGGTATTCCTTGATGTGATACAATGTCTCGCACGCAGATTATCGCTAAGCGATGATGACTTATCTATATGAACAGGAGGGTCTCTAGCGCTACAAGACATTTGGTGCTACAAGCCATTTGGATGAGTCTCTTGACGGAGATGGGTATAGTGCTAGAAACTCGAGGCGCGTACCATCCTGCCAGAACAGGAGAGACCGGGACTCTTTTGATGGTGATGGTGTAGTACAAAAAAATAAGGCACATAAACCATCCCGCCAAAGTTCAAGGAGTCCCCATATGATTCCTCCTGGGCCGGCACGATCCCGGTGCCCCAGTGATTGTTCGAGGAATCTACGATACCTCGTGCACGAGTTGTCCATGACCATGCAAGTCTTGGGTTTCAGATTCACTGTATTTATGACATGACATGTTAATTTTTGATTCACTTAGCCATTGGATGATGCGTAGTCTCTTGGCGGAGATGGGTGTAGCAACAAGTACTCGAGGCACATACACTATCTCGCCCGCTCGAGAGAGACTTCCAAGGATCCGAATACCTAAATGAGTCATTCTCCATGAGATGTGATTTTTGCTTTATTGATATGATAAAAATTTCCTGGCTCGAGAACTGCCTTGGCGACCTAACAGTCCAGAATACTTTCAGGTTCATACTTGCACGGAACGACTATTTGATAGTCTTTCGAAAAACTTAGATGAATGCAAGATAAGATAGTTTTACTGGGGGTCATGGCATAAATTCATGTGACAAGCATTAAAATGAGGCAAATGAGTACAAGTTACAATGTAAGCTGACAAGCATGCATTTATATGAAATATAAGCATTTATGTTAGTACGGTCTAAGGGGTAGTACGAGAGGTGAAGCCGTACATGGACATATCGAGCGACATAATTCATAAGACAAGCAGTGTAAACAAGTGAAGCAATGCACTACGAAGAGTATATAATGACCTACT
Source organism: Iris macrosiphon (assembly GCA_036927795.1). Classification (NCBI taxonomy): domain Eukaryota; kingdom Viridiplantae; phylum Streptophyta; class Magnoliopsida; order Asparagales; family Iridaceae; genus Iris; species Iris macrosiphon. The sequence continues at coordinate 164,091,247 of JAYESA010000004.1, forward strand.
CGAGGCATAGCGGGGTCTACTTGCATAAAGCTAAGGTAGCATGCAAGGGTCCAACTATTAGCTAAGTTTTATTTTCATGTTCTAACACAAGCAATACAAGATAGGATTATTCTCTTATCTAGGTGCGTTGTATTTTTTGTTAGCATGCAAGGGGTGATTCACTTAGTGACTAGTATGTATAGTCCATATTTTAAGTGTGCTGGCTAAGCAAAGACAAGTTCATTGTAGCCACCCACCTTTGCGATGATTTACCTCGGTCGAGCGATACTCCGAGCAAGCCTTTGAAAGTCTAAGTCTGAACTCCTGAAGGGCCAAGTCTGGAACCCTTTGCCTCAAGCAAGTCTTTTCACTGAGCAAAGCAGGTCAAGTCGTTGCACTTGCACTGTTTGAATCGGCTATCCGCTTGAATGGAATGGGTCGTTACACCCTCCATAATGTCATTGCTACTGACACAAGTCAAGCTCGTAGCAAAATTCAATACTTTCTGGATCATCCCTCCATAGTGCAAACCTCAGTATATGGAAAAGAATCTATACTGACGGATAGAAAGGGAGAAACATGAGCTCTACAACCATGCGGGAAGACCGATGACCGGAATGATAATTAATCCAAATTCTGTCATCAACGTCGCAGGCCCCCGGCTGGTAGCAAGCTACATAAATGGGAGAAACGTAGCTAGCACGCTACATAGATGAGGACAACTCCGCGCATGATACAGGACGTTCATCCCCATCTCCTAGATCAGTTCTTGGTGAACCGTCCTCGTCTCCTGGATCAGTTGTTGACGAGGAACTACCGCATAAGGTTGAAATTCTTTTTGAATGACGGATTCTATGATATTATTCCATGCTCCATTTTGGTCACCACGAAAGGTGGTAAAACCTGTATAAGGAGAACACACATCAGCCTCCAACAAAGATTACAAAAATGTACATCGGCTGTATGACCACTTCCAAGTCACAGCCACGTACATGAGGGTGCTCGCCATTACAAGTTTTGGACATTAAAATAACAAACAAAGAAGTACAGAGAGATCTTAGACAGAGAATTTAAGTATAATATTTTGATCTGGGTAGTGGCGATGGACAAAAAGCATTGTGGCGGCTCCATTACTCCATTGACGGTCCGATAAGGGAATGAGGATGCTCTCTTTTCTTCTCTCTTCTAAGCTTGTGTTCACTTATATAGCTGGTCGAGGGGTGGTCTGGTTTATCTAAAGCTAAAAAAACCCAACCTCTAGAATGTTCAAGTTACTCATATTTATAGCCATCGTGCTGATGGGCCATAGGTCCCGCATATGCCTCTGCTTGGTGGTCACATAAGGCTTCTTCAACATAATATAGTTCCAACTGTAGCTGCATGCCATGGGAAGATTTCCATGTGATATTGGTTGAGATATGTTGTTGAAGAGATCTCATGGTGGTTGCGTGTGTGACTTGGTCAATTGGACACGTAGTCAGCACTGATTGTGTGAAAAATTATCTTCGGTTGTAACAGAAAGATTATGCATACATGCTCTCATTTGGCCTTGGTCTTAGGGACACTCTAGCCGCACAACATTGTGGCTGCATACCTGCTCTCGTTTGGCCTTGGTCGGATGGACACTTTGGTCGTATGATGGCAAGGCCGCATGGGTCTTGTAGCCGCATACACACTCTCATTTGGCCTTGGACGGATGGATACTCTGGCTACATATTGACAAGGCCGTATAGTTCTTGTAGTCGCATGCGTGCTCTTATTTGGCCTTGGTCTGATGGATACTCTGGCCATATGTCTTGAAGCTGCCTGGGTCTTGAAGTCGCATAAGTGCTCTTATTTGGCCTTGGTCGGATGGACATTATGGTCGCATGATTGCGATGTCGCATGGGTCTTGTAGCCGCATACATGATCTCATTTGGCCTTGCTTGAATGGACACTCCGGCCATATATTGGCGAGGATGCATGGGTCTTGAAGCAGCATGTGTGCTCTCGTTTGGCCCTTGTTGAATGGACACTCTGGCCATATGATAGCGAGGATGCATGGGTCTTATAGCCACATACGGGCTCTCATTTGGCCTTGGTCAGATGGACACTCTGGCCGCATGTTGACGAGGCCGCATGGGTGAGGACATGTGGCCTTGCGTGACTGCTGAGGCTGTTAATGCATGATGTGACTTTATGCCTATTTTTTCTTGAGATGTCATATTTCACAAATCTTGAAGCATCGACATCATGAGTGATGTGTCAAGGTCTGACAGTCATCGACTATTATGTCAGGATATTTTTATGCGGCCTCCCTGCTCTATGGTTGTTTCGGCCGCATAGAGTATACTATTCGGCTTCTTGGTCTTTGGTTTGACCAGGCCGCATCTAGCTTCTCTGTGACTTGTTTGTTTAAACCGCATGTGGCATCTCTGCGGCTTTAGTTGTTCAGGACACATGTGTCTTCCCCGCGGCTTGGTTGTTTCTTTGAGGGGGCATAGCCTTTATGTGGCCTGCATATTTTTTTATGCTTCTACAAGACCCCCTTCAAAGTTTTCAAAATAACAAATTTGTAATACTTTGAAAGAAGCATGGCCGAGAGCTATTGGCCGTATATGTAGGGTATTTCCTAGAGTCTCATGGCCACATATTTGTCTCTGACAGGCTGTCCGCTCATTAATAAAGATATTTGGCTCTATCTTTCTTGGGATTTTGCGCCTTCTTCTGACACATGGCTTTGAGATGTCAATTTTTGAGGAGATTAAAGAGGATTATACGGATCGAGCATCAAGTTCATCCTATTAATGCTAGGTTCGTTGCCTCGATCCCTTCACCCAATTTTGGGCCTATAAATAGGCAATCAGGAAGAGAGAAACTTGCTTTCTTTCTTTTTTTCCTACAAAGGATATCGCAGGCTGCCTTCCTTCTCCCTGAAGAGTTTGTCAGGGGCGGCCTTGACCCGTGGCTGCTTGACTTTGCTATTTTTCCTGGAGGTAGGGGAGCACCCCATTTTTCGTGTTAGGATGACAAGGACACAGAGATACTAGTACACAGTCTTGTTGCATGCTGCATGGATGATAAATTATTTATAACATGCGCAGAGCCTTTACACAGCCTTGCCGCATGGATGAGGGATTATCACGAACATGCACGGGCTTCGCCTATGAATCAATCGCATGGAAGGTTGACCATTCTGCCATCTGTCGCTCAATTGTCTGACACTCAAGCATCCCATGCATCTATGAAGGATTGGATTGCGATCAGAATCGTCGGTCGCTCCTCGGTTGTTGCTTCTCCCTCAGGATCTTCGAGCATCACTGCATGACCTGTCGAACCAGTGGCCTCTTGCTACTTTCAGCCGCTTTTCACTCCGGCTATCCTAGAAGAACTTGACGAGAATGTCTCGGTTCGGAACTTCTATATATTCCTGAAATAAGGGGTCGATGTCATACTGGAGCGTAACATGTCCTTCGCCTGGGCCAAGCACTTTGTTGAGTGCTAGGTCCGCTCTCTGAGGAGTCTCCCTGGTTTCGAACAGATGGCTGACCTTTTGGGTCAAAGGTTGGTGGAGGCAGAACAATTCCTGATGGAGCTGCAGCAGCACCGACAGGCAGATATGGTGATATTAATATCCCAAGAGTATAACGAGTTCTCGAAGAAGGTGGATATGGAGAAGGCCTCATTTGTTTCCTCTATGGAGGCTTTGTAGTACGATCTCCTAGATTTGTAAGAGAAGTGCGATCAGCTGGGGATCTTAGGGAAGGGTGTTTCTTCTGGCAGAGGGACCTGACTAAGGCTATTAGGAAGCTGTAAGTCGAGCTCGCTACACTGGAGAATAGGCAGCTGGAGACCCAACAGAAAAATAGGCAATCCAGGCCGAGGCAAGCCAATTGGCGAAGAATACGGCTGGTGTCGAGGTTGCGGTACAGAAACTCAAGGATAGCTACGAGTCCTTCACTCGTTATGAAGATCCCGAAGTCATGGCTAAAGAGGTTGAGCGCCGGGCCTAGATGCGCCTGGATGGCCGTATAGCCTGTCTCTACGAGCAAATCATGGAGTTATGCTCCGACTCACAGCACCAGTAGCTCTTCTTTTACTTTTTTGTCTTCATTTTGCCTTCGAGCTTGGGTTCTTGTCAATCCCCCCAATGTAATTTGCTTTCAATTTCTCTTCTTAGGAAAAAATAAAGTTATCCCATTTGTCTATAATTTGTTTGTGTGATCTCTGGATATCGTACTAGAAGTGATGTGGCCGTAGTACAATATTGTAGCCTTTTGAGGGCATCCCACTGAGAAACTTTGGTGGACCTATTACTTATTGTGCAACAGAGTACAAGTAATAAGTTCAAAACATAAAACCCTATTAGAGGTAATATAGACATGATAGATTTTATGGACATATTATTTTTTGCGCACCTAAGTACAAGTAATAAGTTTAAGACAAGCCCTACCAGAGGTAATATGGACGTGGCAGATTTTGTGGACTGAACACCATTGGCATACTTAGGGTTAACTACGGGTGATAAGTTGAGATAACAACTGATATCAGAGGTAATATAGACGTGATGATCGATATCCAAACCTAGAAGGTTTGCTCAAAGGTAATATGGACATAGAAAACATGGTTGGGGAGAAATGTTAGAATGATAGTTCAGACATAATGTGGACATGAACCGATGTCCAAAAAATTTACTGAGGAGTAATTTGCTGATTATGGTCTATCCGAGAATGTAGATAGATCTAAGGATTGCTCCACTAAGGAGATCGTCAGGACGATAACTCAGATGTAATGTGAATATGGCTAGCGCCTAACAAGATTGGTTTGAGTGGTCACTACGGGAGTGTATAATTAGACCTGAGGAATGCTCCGCTGGGGAGCTTTTGAGGATACATTTTCTTTTGTGTTCCTATGACTCCTGAATACCGATAATGGCTTCTACAATGATTTGTATAGGAAGGGCAAGGCCATACATAGGCACTTGCTGGGAAAAAAGAACCAAGAGTGTAAACACTGTACATCTTGGTTGTCTTTGATGTGGATAGAAAAGTACTAGCCTAGCCTTAGACGTAGTAATTTTTTAGGAACTTGTCGTTGATGGGCATCATAAGCAAGTCGCCATTGGGTTTCACCAGTCGGTTGGCGCTGTTAGAGAATACTAATTCTATGACAAACAAGCCTTCCCATTTGGGTTGGAACTTGTCGGCCGTCTTGTGGGTTATAACCATCGGTCTTCTTACTATCAGGACGAGGTCACCCACTTGGTAAGTTCACTTCTTCACCTATTTGTTAAAGGCTCCTGAGAGACGCACTTGGTACAGCTCAATGCGCTGTTGAGATAAGAGGTGCTTCTCGTCGAGTGGTTCTAATTCTTGCAGCCGTCGGCGGTGATTGTCCTCGATGATTAGTCGGTTGGAGAGAGCCACTCGGAGCGAGAGAATTTGGACCTCGAGGGGGAGGACCACTTCGCTCCCGTAGACCAAGAAGAATGGTGTGCTACCAGTTGATGTCTGGACCATTGTGTAGTAGGCCCAGAGAGATTCATCCAGCTTCTCATTTCAGTCACGTTTGTTAGATGACACGAACTTTTTGAGAAGCTTAATTATGGTCTTGTTGAAGGCTTCTGTCAGACTATTTGCTACTGGATTGTTGGCAGTCGAGGATACATTCTGAATTCGGTTCTTGTCACAGAACCGATAAAAGCATGACTTGCACACTGTGGACCATTATTATGAATAATCTTTTATGGTAAGCCGAAGCAGTATATAACGTGATGCTTGGCGAAGCTGATCACGTTTGAAGTCTTGACTTTAGCGAGTGGTACAGCTTTCGCCCACTTGGAGAAATAGTCGATAATGGAGAGGATAAACCGATGTCCCTTAGACGAAGGCGGACTGATTGGCCCTATGATATCTATGCCCCAGGCTTCGAATGGCCAGGACGCAAAGTCGTATGTTAAAACTCAGAGGGTTGGTGGATGAAGTATGCGTGGATTTGGCACGCTTGAAAATTCCTTGCGTAGTCAATGACATCTGCTACCATTGTTGCCAATAGTAACCCATTCTCCGGGGCGGTCCTATCGCTTGGGCCCTAGCTAATGGGCACCGTAAACCCCTTCGTGGGCCTCACGGAGACTGCTTTACTTTTTCGTTCGATAGACATCGTAACAGAAGACCGTCATATGAACGGTGATACAATATTTTAGTAGCTGTATCGTAATAGAACTCGAGGGAAAGTCTTCTGATGGAAGTGCCTTCCTTTGGGTTCTCGGAAAGAATTTTATAGATTGCGTAGTCAATGAATGAGAGTCTCTAGTCTTGGGAGTTGATGCTTGTATATACGGAGTAGCTTAGGCACAGACATAGGTTTTTTGGGCTGACCATCTCCTGACCGACTACGGTGATCCGCTCCTGATCGACCACGGTGATCAGCTCATGAGTATTGACAGGAACAACTAGATAGGCTGCGAGGCTGGCCATGATGTCAGCCTCAATATTTTGCAGCCGAGGGACGTGCTCTATGAAGGACCCCCTCGAAGGTGGAGATTATTCCAAACACGACTTGGTGTTAGGGGAGTAGGTCTTCATTCCAGACTTTATACTCGCCTCAGACTTGATTGACTATCAGCTTAGAATCACCATAGGCTTCTAGGTAGTCCACTCTTATTTGTTTGGTGAGTTGTAGCCCAATGATGAGAGTGTTATTCTCTACCACATTATTGGAGCATGGCTCAGTGAGAGAGTAGGTGCGGTTGATGACCAGATCGTGTGGGGAGATAATATCTCGACGCCAGTGATAATATCGCCTTTGGGCCCTGTTCTTGAAGCACTATCAAAGAACATTCGCCAAACGGCTTCTGCGTTCATGGTCATATTTGAGTCTGCGACCTAGTGTAGGATCTCCTTATAGAGATTTGAGGTTTTTGGTACCGGGTGGGTTGTAAGGAAATCTGTCAATGCCTGACCTTTGATCGCCTTCTAAGGGAAGAATACCATGTCATATGGTGACATCAATATATCCCACGTGGCTAGGCGAGAGTTGAGCACTCCAGGTTTCATCATGAGGACCCTGAGGGGATTAACTCATGAGATCACGTGGATGGTTTTCCCTTCCACATAGTGCTGGGTCTTCTGGATGGCGAAGACTAGAGTAAGGCACTCCTTCTTTATGGGGTTGTACATATGCTCTGTGCCGGCCATCATCCTACTGATATAGTATATGTCCTTCTCGTGACCTGCGATACTTGTCTGGACTAGAAGAGCGTCGATGGAGTGATCCATTGCTTGCACATATAGCAGGAAGGGTCTTCCTACCACTGGGGCCACCAGTACTGGTGGCTCATGAGGTATTTATTGATGTTGTCGAAGGCATGCTGGCATTCTTTATTCCAGACAAAGGTGGTCCCTTTCTTCATGAGGTGAGTGAACGGCTGCCAACACCCATAAAGGTTCAATATGAATCTCCTGATATAGGCTAGTCTTCCTTGAAGGCCATAAAGTTCTCTAAGGTTCTTCGGTGGGTGCATTTCAATAATTCCTTTAGTCTTGTCAGGTTCCACGTGGACACCCTTCGAAGTTATGACGAAACCTAAGAATTTGCCGCTGGAGACTCCTAGGAAAGATTTAGTGGGATTTATCTTGAGCTGGTACGTACGCATGAGGTCGAACACTATCTTCAAATCCCAGAGGTGATCATCTTTGGAGTAACTCTTGACGGCGATGTCATTAACATAACACTCGACGATCTTGCGTAGATGCCCATAGAAGATGGTGCTTATCTCTTGCTGATATATAGCACTGGTGTTCTTCAGACCGAAGGACATAACTATGTAGCAGTATACTCCTATCGGCGTTCAGAATTATGTATGCTTCTCGTCGTCAGGAGATATCTTGATTTGATTGTAGCCTAAGAATCCGTCTATAAAGTACATGTGCTCGTAGCCACAGGTGTTGTCGATAATTATGTTTATAATCGGAAGGGGGAATTTGTCTTTAGGGTAAGTCAAATTTAGATCGTAAAAGTTGATGCTGATCTAGATCTTCTCGTTCTATTTGATGACAGACACGATTTTGGCTACCCAATCTAGATGTTGTTCTTCTCATACGAAGCCACTAGCTATTAATTTGTTGACTTCAGCTTTGATGGCATTCATGATATTCGGCCGGAACCACCTTTATTGTTGCTTGACATGTTTAACATTTGGGAACATGTTGAGTTTGTGGACCACAATTTCGGGGTCCAGTCCTGGCATATCTTCATAACCCTAGGAAAAGACATCGATGTATTCTCTGACGAGCTACAACAAGGATTTCCAATCCTCATCCGTGGACTCTTGCTGATAAAGATAGGTTTAGGGAAGGATTCTTTATCAATATTGACTTATATGACTTCGTCATCAGTAGGAGGTTCTCGTTGTTCCAACCGCATCTCCTATTGTGCGTCTAGGCATCGGACCCACGGTTCTACTTTAAAAAGTTTCGGAGGATCCTCATTGTCTCCCTTTGGGTCAGTTGACACCATGTTGGCAGACAAAGTTTGTTTGAGCATCTCTTTAATACTGATCTCAGAGTCCTAAGAGGAAGACTCTGAAGAGTGAGAGTGTAACTCATCTTCTTCATTCGAGCCTTCGGAGGTTGTGTGAGACGTGACATACCCTAAGCCATGGTTGGTCTTATGGTAGTAATCATCGGACTTGCCTGCCGGAGTGGTGAGACGCAAGGGCAGTCGTCGACATTTGTCGTAATTCAGACCTCGTTTGCTTTTAAGATCATAACTCATCTTCTGGATGAGGTATTTGGCTTGACCACTGAACCGGTAGAGTTATATTTTGCCAGTATCGGGTTCTGGCTCTTGTTCCTCTGGGATGAAGGACCAGGGGTATTCAACCCTGCCAAACATGATGGATTTGTCTCCCCTCCTCCTTGCTAGAATCGTGAAGTAGGTGTAGTGCCCCGCTTCCAGCAGTTCACTAACATGGTACCTTTGGCTTGTGACTCAGTTTAAACTGAGTATCGGAGAAATCTTACGACCAAATCGATGAACAAACGAATTGCAATGAACCTTTCCAACAGATTGGTTGACTTCTATTAAAATAAGACCAATAGTTTTTGTTTGATGTTTTCCTACTTGATTTTGTGTTGCTTTGCATTTTTGTGTTACTTTCAATGATTGGTTTTCATATGTTCGCTTTTCTCACTTGCGTATTCATTTTGAATCATAAGAGAAAGAAATCGAAGGATGCTAACCAAATATTGTTGCAATTTCAGGACACATAACCAAGGAGTGATCACTGTATGAGGCTTCCCTATTTTCTCGTTGATTCATTCGGTGAGTGGCTTCGGCCCTTCTATGAATCCTTCTGTCTGCATGTTTAATAAAAGAATCTATAGTCTACTCAGTTGTATGTCCCTATGTTTAATGTTGCCTCACTAATCAAGATAAGCAAAATAAAAGAACTGCATGCTTGTAAATATAAAAATATTGCTTATTTCAAGTTAATGTTATATGTCCCTTATTTATATGCTGCACAATAAAAGTGTGTATAGAAAATCTCTTATGATTTGACAAGTATTCGATGCTACAAGAAAAGGAACTAATAGTGCGCCCTGAGGTACGGACCTCGCGATCTAGTGGGGTGTAGCTATTAGATAAGTAAAGAGAAGATGGAAATGTGTGCTTGTGTTCAGAACTATGTTTGTGTTATATTTTATCTGATATATTGCATCAGCCTCGGACAACTTGTGCACAAGGTAATAGTCACTAGAACCGTTCCTGGGGCACTGGTAATCGGTCGGTCCGGAAGAGATTTTGATAGCACCCTGAGGGACGGTCCTTGAGATCTAGTAGGGTGTAGTGTCCATTACTACATAGCGAAACCTTACATCACAGCTGCTAGTGCTCATGTTACGTTGGGGTGAGGTGTTGTGGACGAGTTGCAGGACTTTTATGTGCACTAGTGCATAACTGAACCTTGAGTGACTGTTGCTAATTCATAAGAAAGAACTCTCATGGACCTTTATGTAGTTAGGTAGCATATTAGGTGCAACATTCATGCAAGCCTAATCGATAGATGCCAAGTCCCTTGAGATATAGATGCCAAGTCCCTTAAGATTATATTTATATGCAAATTATGGCTAATTTGCATGTCTGCTGTAGGGATAATGATCGACCGTGGGTAAGATTTATCATTATGTGGCTTACTTTATTGTTTATGTTCATTTGCATGCCTTGCTAAAAAGAACCTAGACAACTAGAAAAATCACTTAATGAGCATGCTAGCTTCACAAGTTTACTTAGTGTGGATTATTATGTGAGTTTGGCTTCGGTCGTTCGCCGGTACATGTGGGGTATTGACCAACGTTTGTAGGCATCTTCAGGTTCTGAGGACATGACTGTGGCAAGCCTCTTCAACCTGTAGAAGTGCATCCAATCCAGTGGAAATCGTGCTCGTTGCAAGCCAAGCTTCTTCTTTCTAGTCGGCTAGTTTCCTTTTTGTTGCAAGTTTCCTTCAAGGTATTTTTACTTATTGTCCTCGTACAAGGATATGATGTATTGGCATTGTGGCTAGTTTTGGATTTCAAAGAGATGTAAGCCAACTATGACATATTTTGTAATCAGCTAAGCATATGCATTGTAGTCCCATTTCAGTATTTCTATAAAGAAAGTATTTTGGTTCCTATCAAATGTGTTCAATCTTTGGTTTTTTGTAGAAAAATATCCGTGTTGCTATATATATCTTGTCTATTTTATGTTTTGTGTAAGTACTTTGCCTTGTGCAAGCACAACTTAGCTTGCACGGCATCACACAAAGTGAGGATGATCAGTTTTGTAAGGCCAAGCACGGACTATCGGCCCTTGCGGGATCGGGGTGTGACAGTAGGAACCTTGGCTAGGGAGGATCTGGTTTACTGTATAGGTAGTAGTTACCTATGTATGCAGTTGTAGGCCTATACCGTGTTCTAGGGAGTACAATATACTCAAGTGAGCGACATCATAATAGTTCAAAGATAACCCTTTATTCATAAAGTAGGGGATCATTTTCAAGAGAATTATATCGTCTAGGGACAAAGCATTAGCGTGAGCCGCTACATACTTTTCTAGTGCTTCTTCCTCGAGATTTGTCTCCGATGCGGGCAAAGGCTTTGGAGACCTCCTACGAAGCTTGACTACCAAGGGCTTTAGGGCAGAAGCTGGCACGGGATCTTTCTTCTGATTTGGTACTCGCATTGTTAGAGGTTGTGGTGCCTTCCTCTGTATCTTTACAATGAGGGGAGGGGTTGTGTCACAAGCACGTCCCTTGAGGTGGACCATAAAAGGTTTGCCTAATATTACGTCAATTTCTGCTTCGTCGGTGGCGTCAATCCCTCATTCGTCCTGTCGAACTTGCTTGTATAGGAGTGAATCAGAGTAATAAGCCCCTACCCCTTTGAAAGGATCCACGTCGGCAAATTAAGTCTTGACGATGTCGTAATCGTCCACGTACTTCAAGCACTGGGGCAAGATTGAAGGTACAGTCATGTATTGATGTATCCATGGACATCCCAGAAAAATATTGTAGGATACATTATGTCTATAACATAGAAAGTGACCTCTATTTTTAGATCGACGATTTGCACTTTAAGCGAATCTTGCCCAGTGGGTAGCCTCTTCCCGCGTTGAAGCCACTGATGGTAGTGTTGGTCGCTGCCAAGCGATACATCGGGATGCCCAAGGTCTGAAGCAGACTCTGCGGGATAATGCTGATTGACGAACCAGGGTCGATGTGCATTCGGTCCACCTTGATGGCGCCAATATATCCTATGTAGTACAGAGGACGATCGTGCCGATTATTCTTTAGCAAAATGTCTTATTGCGAGAATGTAATATTGGGTATCGCCACCATCACATTGTTGCACTGGGGGCATGGGTAGGATCTGTCATAGCCTGTACCCGAAATTTGGGCATGAGTCGTGGGTACGTCCAGCCTATGTCGCAGCATCGGTAGTAGAACACCATCTAGGTCATAATACTTTCTATCACAGCTCACAATAATATATAACCTGTCAAAGAGGAATGGCATGATAATGATATAAAGGAAGAGGAATGGCATGATAATGATATAAAAGAAAAGAGAAGTCTAAAAATATACATCACACATTAACAAGTCGAGAGTCTAACTATCTCTCAACCACATAAGTCTCCAAATAAAATATACAACTCAGAGTATCTCAAGTCTAAAAGTCCAACTACAAAATGAATTCTAGACTCTAAGCCTCTACTAATAGATCCAATACTGGAATATGATCCTCTTGAAGATCCTGGGTGAAATTCTCGTCTGCTTCAGGTCCATAATAAGTGGGGCAGAAAGCCTCGAGATTCTCTAAAAAATATTATCCAGTCAGGATTGGAGAGAAGCACATAAACTAGCAGCAGTTCCATTAATTTAACCAAGACTATAAAACATTAAGCAATACAAATATGAGATGGAAGAAATATAGGACAATACGCAGATAATCATCTCATAGGTAATAATGAACTGTAAATAAACAAAGAATAATTGTATCAACAGTGTAAACTAGAATAGAGATATAAACAACAACTAAGTGCCTTGAAATATTAAATAGTATTTGATCGGCTTGGGATGGATCGGGCTCTACCATATATGATTGACTATGTACAAGTACAATAAGGATAAGGTCAATCAAGTATGATTGACTATGCACAAGTACGGGTAAGAGGATCAGGCCAATCATATACGGGGAGCTATGCACAAGTAATAAGGTCAGCTATACCCTCGTGTTGTGAGGGTGAGCTATGCACAAGTAGGTGGTGTATGATAACATAATCAACTAATACTTCTCCATCCTTGGCTAGTATAATGGATCCAATCATAAATCCTCATGACTGGTATCTATGATACTAACCCGTGTATCCACGGTGTCAGGAATCAAGCATAACATTACATACTTGAATCATAGTAATCATCAAAATAAGAAAATTGTTAGAGAATGTACTCGCATGTGGTCCTGAGCATTGTGTGAGGATCGAGATCCAAAATAGAGTCACAAAGACCTAAATATAAAATAATGGTATTAATTGGTGAATTAAAAGGATAAGCTTGACTAACTAACTAATGATGGTGTTTCTAGGCCATGTCTAAGTCTACACTAGTTACTGCTAGGTCAATACTAGGTGCCCTAGCGTATATTAGTTAGTACTACCAATACTTAGCTAATATTAGCTATACTATATGCTATTAGTATAATATCTCATATATATATATATATATATATATATATATATATATATATATATATATATATATATATATATATATATATATATATATATATATATATATGTATCAAATTAATACCTTAACTATATAAACTTATCTTAACTATTACTAGTTATAAACTTGATTGAAACATCTACCTGACATCTTTTACTACTACCTGCACTTATCTATTGCCATCATTCTTACAGTGCACTAGTGTGCACTGACATTAATAGCCAATGCTTTTACTTATTTCTCCCAAACCTGTACTTGGAACTCCCACACCAATACATATCTATACCACTGCAATGAACCATTGCTACTACACCCTTCATATTAACTTGAACCCATACCATCATATCACTGACACTAACATACTCGAGCCCCCATCTAATCTCTTCAATGATACTATAAGTATCAGTCCAGATTTCATTCCCTACTAATACTCTGAGTATCAGTCCTTACAGTCTGCTCTTACCAGGGCACTAGCTCAGGTACTTACCTGAGCCAATCCTCCTGCACATACCTGAGCTACATGCTCTGATACTCTTCCTAATTCCTGCTGCTACCTCCAATTATTCAGTCTGCAACAGCAAATCCCACACTCGTGTAGTACTTATATGTATACTGATTGATACACCTTACTGACACATGCTCTAAAACTAAGCTCGCACAACTATCAGATCCAAATCCTAATTTACAACCTGAGCAACCTATTACATATACTAGAACTCACTGCTGCACTAGTGTGCACCTCACTCACATCCCCTTGATGCCTAACTGACACCCTATATAGTTACACTGCAGTCACTGAATTAGACCAAACTCATATCCTAAATCTATTTCCTTCCTCTAATTACTAATATTCTAGTGTATCAGCACTACCCCTTCATCATCAAATCTTGTGCACTATCTGTCACTGGCATTCTTACCTGAACATAGGCTTTGCCAACTGCTACTTGACTGATACCTTGGTATCAGTCAGAGATATAGATCTGATACACTTTCCCATACTTTCCACAGATACTTGCAACATACTGCCATATGTGCAAACCTCACACAGCACACCATGTGTACTGCTCGACTAGGCAACATAGACCAGACACTGTTACTTGTGCATGCACAAGAACACATTGCAAAGTATGCAATCTAACCCGAACCCATAACTTGATCACAAACAACAACAAACATCAACAACAACTGACAGCAACAATAATACCCACTGTGTCGGGTACAACACACATTCCACCACTACCAAACCCGATCATCTAGGCTACCCAATCACCTCCACACCACACACAAACACCCATACATAGATACATAATACACATTTATCTATATACCAATATATACACTAATGTATAATATATATTGAACATATAAACCATATAATCAAACACCTTTTGTGCAAGGCTCAAGATACCCTCTATAGTGCCATAATATACCTCCAACCAAAGCCAAATTTCTAATATACAACCAATATTAAGTATACATATCAAATATAGTTATATATATAATAATAATAATAATAATAATAATAATAATAATAATAATAATTTATAATGAACAATAGAGGAAGAATACACCTATAAGCACAAAACCCCCAAAATAGAACCCTATATCATACTGTATCATGTCGTATCATGATACGACCTATATGTATCCAATTATGGAAATATATCTACCCTCATATGACCAATCTATCTCTAATAAGTTCTAGAAAACCAAATAACAAACACTTGGTATCCCATTCTTGGATTTTCTCCAAAATGGACACCAAACTCAATATAAAATTCAGAAATAGGGTCAATAGGAGTGCAAATTCCTTTCTATGGGTACTTCTAATGTATAGGTACATTCTATATGTTCTAAAACATTAAATTGAACGAATTAGAGAGAGGGATTTTAGAATTTACCTATTGGGAGATAGTTTTTCAATAAAAAAACTAATAGGACACGATTTGGACACGAGTACCAAGCCTAACTCCTTCTTATCCAAAGCTCCTTGTGTAAAACCCCTCGATTAATTCTATAGATAGTCAGGTTTGGATCTAAATTTTTTTTGGATTTAGCAGCAGATGTTGAGGTTTAGAGTAGAGTTGAGTTGTTGTTATTTTAATTTATTTATTTAATCTTTGGCTCATCCTACCATTGCTATTTTATTCGGAGCCCAATATCAGCCCATAAATTCCATCGGACTATTGTACTTCTGCTTGACTCGCCAATTTAGGCATTGGACTTTTTCGTCAGACAAAATCAAATCCGTTGTGCCTTAAATTAATCGCAAAACTTTCCGTATCCTAAAATCCATATTTAATTCTGTGTCGGACACTTGTGTCGTTATCCTTAATTTTGAGATACCAACTTAACCCGTTGAGCCGGACCAACTAAAGGGTCCAAGACTGACTCCAAGCCCCCACCATTTTTGACCTTTGTGTCATTTCAGAATTTTGACCCCAAGTGCCTCCATTTAATTTAAAAGCGCAGGACACTTTAATTCTATTTTAATCAAGGATACCGATTTTGCCTAATCCTAATTTAATCCCCAATTAATCCCGTTGGCCATTAAATTAAACCCGTGCTAAACACCCAACACCCCCTCACCATGCAAATCACCAAAAACAATTTTCTCTACAAATTTTGAATCATTTTATGTGTTCGTGCAATTTCTCGAATTTAAGGGGCTAAGTTACAATTTAGTGATTTTAGGTGCCCTCACCCCATTGGCCAAAACCAAATAGAGAGGTCACAAAATTGGGTCCAAATTACACTCATCCATTCACCACTCCTCATGAAGAAACTATTTTTCTTCATGACAAATCCTATCCCTCCATTTTGAATAGGAGCATCTCCACCCTCCATCCACTCACCACTCCGTATAAAACATCACATCACCCCACCCTCACAACTCACCATCCGGCCCTAATCCCAAGGAAACTAAAAAGAAAACCCCCCTCTCTCTCCCTCTCTCCTCACTCATCCATAATTTCTTCATGCAAGCTTCTTCTTCCTCCATTATTGTTCTTCTTCTTCCTTTATTCTTCTTGTTCATCCTTTCTTCTTCATTCTAAAGAATGCTCCGGCCGACTGACTTCCTTTCGGCTGCCACTGTCACACACTTTCGGCGCCACTGAATCTTCTCCGGTCCAGATCCGCTGTGCACTGTGCATCTCCCCCCTGTCCGGTCGGCGCAGCACCAGCCCAGTCCGGCCGACTGAGTTCCCCCGGGCCGGCTGACTCGCTCCGGCAGTGCACCCTTCCCCGCCTACTGCCTTATTTATTAAATACGGTCAGTGTTGTTTAAGATGAATGATAAATCTAATGACTTGAGGTTAAGGTCTAATGGTGAACTTGGGGGTTTAATCGTCATCAGTATATTAATATGGATTGGAATGAGAGACATTGAGCTTTAGGGTTTAACATATTTTTTTATGTGCATGGTGATCTGTAGGGTTAAGTAGTGATTGTGGGTGAAATTATCCCGAGGGTTGAGGAAGACCTAGTATTTAATAAGTAAATACGGTCAGGGAGTGAGCATACCTGATACTAAACCACGTGATGAATATGGTCAGAATAAGGATTTGTCGAGGAGAGTGTGCAGAGGACTAGTTGATTGACTATCGTACCGATAGTCAACTGTGGTCAACCCCCTAGTGTATTGTCCCTGGAAGTAGAGACTGAGACTGAGTTTAGGTGTGGATGTGTGTCGCATCCCGGTCTGACGTAGAATAGATTATTGATTATTGGTTTGTATCTCATCTCTAGGTAACGCGGGACCTGAGGGCTTGGACGCGGTACCGGGACCCCGTTATCAGCAGCCTCACGCAGGCAAGTATACCTTGCCTTTGTTGCACTGTTTAAATTCAGTTATTGTTAGTGGCATGTTTATTTAATTTAATATTATATAACTGTGCGCGTCCGAGAAGACTCGGGTACAGTCAACGAAAACGTTGACGTTATGACTTGTGTCTGACTTAGTGTCTAGTGGACCCACCTAGAGTTGTGGAGTTATTGGTATAACTCCCCAGGCCTTGACACATTTCTTACACGTGTTGTGAGTCTCATGTAGGACACGGACTTGCGTATGTGGTTGGCCACCTGTACTTGTAGGCGTGCAACGGATAGGGAATAACTGCTATTAGCGATGCATGATAGAAGACTTAGCAGTTATTAGTAGTCGGAGCATAGAATATTGTTGTACAAAGGTCCAATCCTTGTCCTTGTTTGGTTGTAAGGTTGGACTATTGTTCTAACGATAGACTATGAGCCAGAGTTACGATGCCTCGGCGTAGTAGCTAAGGCGTGTTGTGATACGACATGCATAGATCATTGGACGGAGAGGACGACTAGTAGGCGTATGGGACACCCACCTCCTTTATACAGATACCGCACTCGACGGAGTGATACAGACGTATATATATTGCAGATACCGCGTTCCTTAGAGTGTTGGACGTTACTTGTTATATATTGCAGATATCACACTCTAAAGGACGTTGGACGTTATACTATTACATATACCACGCTCCTCGGAGATGGACGTTATTATTACAAGTGCCCTCGAATGGGGGCATATGTGGCATATATTAGCCAGTCACGACGATTGGTAAATTATGTCAGCATATGTCTAGCCTACACTTTCCCATACGTACTAAGTTGTCCTCAAATTGCATTCACTTGATGGTTAGCACACTCCCCCTTTATTTATTCAGTATTTACTTTATGGCATGTATTTTTGTATCTTGTTACGTCCCTCTGAGGACCTGGATCCCTTCCAGGTTGTTTGTGCAGTTGCAGGATACTTGATCTGGTAGAGTGTGGACGTCATTGCAGGTATATTTACATTTCCAGCTATTTTAGTCATGTATTACTTTCCATTTTATTTTGCTTATATAGCCTAGTGTTTATAGACCTATATTGTTCTTCTGGTCTATTCGAACAGATGTATTATTGGGCTGCAGGCTGATGATGCGTATCGTTCCTTCTTGAGATTATTTACCCTGGATTGAGATTTAGATTTAGTTGTTGTACGTTAGAAATAGATTATTACTTGGATCACTTGACCATGGACAGCGTAAGTGCACTTCGTCGGGTCCATTAAATTGGAAAGCCCTACGGAGTCGTACCAGTTGGCCATTTCCACGTGTCTGGTCCCATAGATTTTGGGACTGGGGCATGACATGGTTTTAGTGGTGGCCCATGCAGGTCAGAGCAAATTATTTCGGTTACGTTACTGTACCAAACGAGCATGCAACTTTGGATTAATGTGAATAAGATCTCAATCCATAACCGATTTTTAAAACTCCTCTTGTATATGATTATCGCCCTTGGACTTCCAATTTGTATTCGTTCAATTTTCGTCAATATCGTTATCATTGTTTCTCATCCCCTATTAATCGAAGACGGACGCTTGCGCCTGATGGATTCCTCCAGAAGAAGATCGCAGTTCAGACGGCAGAAGACATGATTTGTGCAATACTCTCTGAGAAGATTGTTACCCTTAGTAGGGTAGGCTGATAGGTTCTTTTGGATTCTAGAACTAGTATGGAAGGGTAGTAAGAGAAATGGAGACAGTAGTACCCTATTCGTACTCGAGATAACAGTGATCTTGGAGGTACAAGGAGCTAGAAAGATTGTTGATCACGACCTAGAATAATCTAAGGAAATGCATAGCCCGATGCTGGAAACTAGTGGTTGTATATGATAGCAATATCAGGAATGATATTATGGACTAGAGAAGATAAAATTTCAGGCTCTCACCTGGAAGATAATGATCTGATTTCAGGAATTCTAGTATGTTCTTGAGTGATACCATTATTGTACTATGTGACTTGGAGAGATAAATAATGAAAAGAAGAAATTTAAGGAATAAAATTTTAGAGAAAATTTGAGGAGAAGAGAAATTATACTTTAGACAGGGAAGAATTTTTCTTGCAGAGGATTAGTGTGGTAAACAGAACAGGAGAATTTATTTTGAGGCTAAGTCTAGACGATGACACCGTCCTAGCATGAGTTGATTGAGCTAATACCACACGATACTAGATTGTCGACGTGATTACGTTATTTATGGCCACCAGATTACCCTGAGTTTGAGTTACTTCAGGGAGCCTGGGAGCATGGTGCCCATCTACCTTAGGAGTATACAACGCATGAGGTGAACCAGTGTACCACCATATTATATCAGGGTTGAGGATGTGATTCTAGATAATCTTCCAGGCCTACCACCTGACAGAGAGATAGAGTTGCTATAAAATTAACTCCAGGAGCCGAGCCAGTTACTTCCCCTATTTACAGACTAGCACCGAAGGAGTTGGTTGAGCTGAAAGTCCAAGTAGATGATCTCTTGGATAAGGGTTTCATATGGGCTAGTGTATCTCTAAGGGGAGCACCCATTCTGTTTGTACCGAACAAGGAAGGGACGGTACGCTTGTGTATCGATTACATGGCGCTAAATGTTATAACGATAAAGAACAAGTATCCACTGCCATGCATTGATGATTTGTTGATCAACATAGCGGTGCATGTGTATTCTCGAAGATCGATCTCAGATCCGGTTATCATCAGATCAAGGTACGGAGAGAGGACATTCCAAAGACGACTTTTCGGATGAAGTATAGACAATGTGAGTTTCTAGTCATGATTGTTTTAACCAACGTGTCGGCAGTATTTATGAGTTTGAGGAATAATATTTTCCACCAGTACTTGGATAAGTTCGTGGTGGTATTTATCGACGACATCTTGGTATGTTCCAAGAGCCAAGAGAAGCATGAGAGGCATCTCAGGATCGTGATGGAGACGCTGAGACAGGAGAGGCTGTACGCCAAGCTCCGCAAATATGAGTTATGTTTAGATGGGGTACCATTTCTGGGGCACATAATCACCGGAGATGGACTAGTAGTTGACCCGGAGAAGATAGCTGCAGTTGAGACATGGCCAACCCCTGTACCTGTTACATAGACTAGGAGCTTCCTCGGACTTGCCGGATATTATCGAAGGTTCGTAGAAAATTCTTGAGGATTGTTGCGCCTATGACCCGACTGATGCGTAAGGGCGAGGAGTTTATCTGGACCGACGAGTGTCAGGCGGCTTTCGATAAGCTGAAGAAGCATCTGACATCAGCACCGATTTTGATACTACCTTCAGGATCAAGAGGATTTGTAGTGTATAGTGATACGTCTGGGAGCGGATTGGGATATATACTAATGCAACACGGTAAGGTGATAGCCTATGCATCGAGATAACTGAGAGTTCATGAGAAGAACTATCCGACGCATGACTTGGAGCTAGCTGCAATGATATTTGCACTAAAGCTATGGAGATATTACCTTTATGGTGAGCGTGTTAAGATTTACACAGATCATAAAATCCTGAAGTACGTCTACACGCAGAAGGAGCTCAACATGAGGCAGAGACGCTGGCTAGAGTTGATGACCGATTATGACATTGAGTTACAGTACCACCCTGGCAAGGCGAATGTCGTAGTAGATGCCTTAAGTAGGAAGCCCATGGAATATTTGATGACGCAATGGCAATTGCTAGAGGATCTCCAGGAGCTTGGGATAGAGATCGTATTGCCAGGCATGGATGGACAGATGGCCAGCCTTGAGGTTCAGTCTACCCTGATTGAGAGGATCAGGGTAGCCCTGCCTATAAAAGCGAGATTTCGACGTCTACGAGAGAGGACAGAGGCCGGTGTGGAGATCGCCTATACGATCCGAGAGGCAAGCTACACCAAGAGTTGATGACCGAAGCTCATTGCTCAATTTAATTCATCCCGGGGGTACGAAGATGTACCGAGTTTGAGGTAACATTTCTAGTGGCATGGGATGGAGAGAGAAATTGCAAGATTTGTGGCAAATATTTAGTTTGTCAGCAAGTCAAACCTGAACATCAGAGGACTGCATGATTATTGCAGCCGCTCCCCATTTCTAAGTGGAAGTGGGAACACATTAACATGGACTTCGTTACAGGATTCCCATGGAGCCCTAGCGGGAAGGATGCAGTTGGGTTATTGTAGACAGACTCACCAAGTCTGCACATTGCTTGCCCTTCAGAGTTGGGCAGTCCACGAAGATTTTAGCTAACATATATATGAGGTAGATAGTGCGACTACATGGAGTGCCTGTCAGCATCGTATCAGATCGTGATTCCAGAATCACGTCGCATTTTTGGCGGAGTATGCAGGAGAGCCTAGGAACTCGTCTCAAGTTTAGCACTGTATATCATCCACAGATTGATGGCCAGTCAGAGCGCACGATACAAATATTAGAGGATATGCATGATTGATTTTGGAGGATCTTGAGAGGACCACCTACACTTGGTAAAATTCTCCCACCATAACAGCTACCAGGCTAGCATACAGATGGCACCTTATGAGGCACTGTGCGGCAGAAAATGCTGGTCGCCAGTTTGTTGGAGTGACGTGGGAGAGCGTCAGATACTTGGTCCAGGGTTGGTGACACAGACAGTGGAGAAGGTCAAGCAGATTTAGAGCCACGTATGTGCAGCACAAGACAGACAGAACATTGGGCAGATGCGCACTACAGGCCATTAGAGTTCAAGGAGGGTGACCATGTATTTTTGAGGATATCGCCTACTTGTGACACCATCAGATTCGAAGGAAGAGGCAAGCTGAGTCCGAGGTACATCGGGCCTTTTGACATCTTGGAACGAGTTGGCGAAGTAGCTTACCGTCTTGCATTGCCTCCATCATTAGAGGGAGTGCATGACGTATTTCACGTATCGCAGCTGAGAAGATATGTCGCAGACCCTAGCCACATGCTTGATCATTCGGAGATTACAGTCGGGCCCAGTCTGTCTTACGTAGAGCAGCCAGTTGAGATCCTCGATCACAGCGAGAAGACTTTGAGATGGCAGACTAATCGACTGGTCAGAGTTGCACGGAAGCACCATTCACCAGGCGAGTCTACTTGGAAGCGCGAGGATTCTATTCGGCAGCGGTTCCCGTACTTATTTGAGAAGCAAGGTACGAATTTACGTACGGCACTTGATTACTAGTTATTTTAAAAAATTCGCTTAGCTATTATCGTGCTTTACTTTTAATTTCGGGGACAAAAATTTTCTAAGTTGGGAAGAATGTAAAACCCCTCGATTAATTCTATAGATAGTCAGGTTTGGATCTAAATTTTTTTTGGATTTAGCAGCAGATGTTGAGGTTTAGAGTAGAGTTGAGTTGTTGTTATTTTAATTTACTTATTTAATCTTTGGCGCACCCTACCATTGCTATTTTATTCGGAGCCCAATATCAGCCCATAAATTCCATCGGACTATTGTACTTCTGACTTGACTCGCCAATTTAGGCACTGGACTTTTCCGTCAGACAAAATCAAATCCGTTGTGCCTTAAATTAATCGCACAACTTCCCGTATCCTAAAATCCATATTTAATTCTGTGTCGGACACTTGTGTCGTTATCCTTAATTTTGAGATACCAACTTAACCCGTTGAGCCGGACCAACTAAAGGGTCCAAGACTGACTCCAAGCCCCCACCATTTTTGACCTTTGTGTCATTTCCGAATTTTGACCCCAAGTGCCCCCATTTAATTTAAAAGCACGGGACACTTTAATTCTATTTTAATCAAGGATACCGATTTTGCCTAATCCTAATTTAGTCCCTAATTAATCCCGTTGGCCATTAAATTAAATCCATGCCAAACACCCAACACCCCCTCACCATGCAAATTACCAAAAATAATTTTCTCTACAAATTTTGCATCATTTTATGTGTTCGTGCAATTTCTCGAATTTAAGGGGCTAAGTTGCAATTGAGTGATTTTAGGTGCCCTCACCCCATTGGCCAAAACTAAATGGAGAGGTCACAAAATTGGGTCCAAATTACACTCATCCATTCACCACTCCTCATGAAGACACTATTTTTCTTCATGACAAATCCTATCCCTCCATTTTGAAAAGGAGCATCTCCACCCTCCATCTACTCACCACTCCGTATAAAACATCACATCACCCCACCCTCACAACTCACCAACCGGCCCTAATCCCAAGGAAACTAAAAAGAAACCCCCCCTCTCTCTCCCTTTTTCCTCACTCATCCATAATTTCTTCATGCAAGCTTCTTCTTCCTCCATTCTTGTTCTTCTTCTTCCTTTATTCTTCTTCTTCTTCTTCATCCTTTCTTCTTCATTCTGAAGAATGCTCCGGCCGACTGACTTCCTTCCGGCTGCCACTGCCACACACTTTCGACGCCACTGAATCTTCTCCGGTCCAGATCCGCTGTGCACTGTACATCTTCCCCCTGTCCGGTCGGCGCAGCACCAGCCCAGTCCGGCCGACTGAGTTCCCCCGGGCCGGCTGACTCGCTCCAGCAGCGCACCCTTCCCTGCCTACTGCCTTACTCCTCCGACCCACTTTACAGCTCCGGCCGTCGTTCAGTTTCGACCCGCGCAGCTCTGTTGCAGCGCATCCCACGACCGCTGTGCACTGTGCTCCCCCCGACCATCCTGCGGTGCAGCACAGTCCCCGCCGGCCTGTTCTTTCCCCCGACCGACCGCTGTGAGTTTCCCTCCGAGGTCGCAGCCTCCCCGCTCCGGTCCCGACAGTGCAGCCACCCCACTCCGGCGTGCAGTGCATCCCAGTGGCTGCCCCGCTGTGCGTTCACCCCTGTCCCGGCTGTACACTTCCCCACTCCGACAGTGCTTCCCCTCTTCCGGCCATCTCCACCATTATCCCATCATCACCACCACCACCAGCTTCCACCTTCACCATCACCATTATCCTACCATCACCACCACCACTCGGCACCACCCTGCGGCCACCCTCCACCGGCCGTACCCCGGCATCGTCATCGGCGAGGTCGACCCTCCCCTCTCTTATTTTAATTCTAGAATTTAATATTTCTTTAATTATGATGTTTATATATATATGGACTGGTGTTAGCTAGGGTTAAGTATAGATGGTTATATAGATGGTAAGTGTTTCGAGGATATATGTAGATATGGTTGTTAGGGTTTAATATATATATTGTTGGCATATACATGGTTAGTGTAGTATAGTACTTGAAAAGTGTTGTTTAAGATGAATGATAAATATAATGACTTGAGGTTAAGGTCTAATGGTGAACTTGGGGGTTTAATCGTCATCAGTATATTAATATGGATTGGAATGAGAGACATTGAGCTTTAGGGTTTAATATATTTATTTATGTGCATGGCGATCTGTAGGGTTAAGCAGTGATTGTGGGTAAAATAATCCTGAGGGTTGAGGAAGACCTAATATTTAATAAGTAAATACGGTCAGGGAGTGAGCATACCTGATACTAAACCACGTGATGAATATGGTCAGAATAAGGATTTGTCGAGGAGAGTGTGCAGAGGACTAGTTGATTGACTATCGTACCGATAGTCAACTGTGGTCAACCCCCTAGTGTATTGTCCCTGGAAGTAGAGACTGAGACTGAGTTTAGGTGTGGATGTGTGTCGCATCCCGGTCTGACGTAGAATAGATTATTGATTATTGGTTTGTATTTCATCTCTAGGTATTGCGGGACCTGAGGGCTTGGACGCGGTACCGGGACCCCGTTATCAGCAGCCTCACGCAGGCAAGTATACCTTGCCTTTGTTGCACTGTTTAAATTCAGTTATTGTTAGTGGCATGTTTATTTAATTTAATATTATATAACTGTGCGCGCCCGAGAAGACTCGGGTGCAGTTAACGAAAACGTTGACGTTATGACTTGTGTCTGACTTAGTGTCTAGTGGACCCACCTAGAGTTGTGGAGTTATTGGTATGACTTCCCAGGCCTTGACACATTTCTTACACGTGTTGTGAGTCTCATGTAGGACACGGACTTACGTATGTGGTTGGCCACCTGTACGTGTAGGCGTGCAACGGATAGGGAATAACTGCTATTAGCGATGCATGATAGAAGACTTAGCAGTTATTAGTAGTCGGAGCATAGAATATTGTGGTACAAAGGTCCAATCCTTGTCCTTGTTTGGTTGTAAGGTTGGACTATTATTCTAACGATAGACTATGAGCCAGAGTTACGATGCCTCGGCGTAGTAGCTAAGACGTGTTATGATACGATATGCATAGATCATTGGGCGGGGAGGACAACTAGTAGGCGTATGGGACACCCACCTCCTTTATACAGATACCGCACTCATCGGAGTGATACGGACGTATATATATTGCAGATACCGCGTTCCTTAGAGTGTTGGACGTTACTTGTTATATATTGCAGATACCACACTCTAAAGGACGTTGGACGTTATACTATTACAGATACCATGCTCCTCGGAGATGGACGTTATTATTACAAGTGCCCTCGAATGGGGGCATATGTGGCATATATTAGCCAGTCACGATGATTGGTGAATTACCTCAGCATATGTCTAGCCTACACTTTCCCATACGTACTAAGTTGTCCTCAAATTGCATTCACTTAGATGGTTAGCACACCCCCTTTATTTATTCAGTATTTACTTTATGGCATGTATTTTTGTATCTTGTTACGTCCCTCTGAGGACCTGGATCCCTTCCAGATTGTTTGTGCAGTTGTAGGATACTTGATGTGGTAGAGTGTGGACGTCATTGCAGGTATATTTATATTTCCAGCTATTTCAGTCATGTATTACTTTCTATTTTATTCTGCTTATATAGCCTAGTATTTATAGACCTATATTGTTCTTCTGGTCTATTCGAACGGATGTATTATTGGGCTACATACTGATGATGCGTATCGTT
This sequence comes from Iris macrosiphon, assembly GCA_036927795.1. Taxonomy (NCBI): domain Eukaryota; kingdom Viridiplantae; phylum Streptophyta; class Magnoliopsida; order Asparagales; family Iridaceae; genus Iris; species Iris macrosiphon. Next base: position 164,117,180 of record JAYESA010000004.1, read on the forward strand.
CCTTCTTGAGATTATTTATCCTGGATTGAGATTTAGATTTAGTTGTTGTACGTTAGAAATAGATTGTTACTTGGATCACTTGACCATGGACAGCATAAGTGCACTTCGTCGGGTCCATTAAATTGGAAAGCCCTACGGAGTCGTACCAGTTGGCCATTGCCACTAGTCTGGTCCCATAGATTTTGGGACTGGGGCATGACACCTTGCAACAACTAGCTTCTAATCTTCTTAGATGGTGAGGATGAGGGAATTTGAGATAAATTTGGGGTGAAATTAATGGTGAGATAAACTATTGGGGAAGAACACTAATTAAGAATTACTTGAGGATGAAGAATGAGAGGAAAGAGAATTTCCTACCTAAAAACTAGGGCCGGTCCCTTTTTCTCCTTCCTCAAGCAATATGGAATGTCATAATTACCCCTATTGGGTTGTCATGAAAGAATGAATTATTGGAAGCCTCTAATCCTAATGTGGGTTTAATCTAATTTCTAATTAAGGAGAAGGGTTAACTTAGATTGAGTCTAATGTGACTAGTCCAACTATGGGTCCAAGTTGTAATGTCAAGTCTAGTCCTATACCAAATAAATAATAATTACTATGTATATAAATAAATAACATGCATAATATGAAGAATACAAAATGGCAAAAATATTTCTATTCTAGAAATATGGTAGTGACAAGTCTACCCTCCTTAAAATAATTTTGTCCTCAAAATTAAAACTAAACTAGCACAAGACACAACAGAACAAGAAGAACTGTACCTCAAGGCTCGAAGAGATATGGGTACTGCTCGCACATTTCATCCTTCCTCTCTCAGGTTGACTCACCTGGAGAGTAATGTCTCTACGCGACGCGAACATAAGGAATGGTTTGCTTCCGTAGCACCTTCTCCCTTTGATCCAAAATCTCCACAGGCTGCTCTAGATAACTGAGAGTCGGACCAACCTCAATCTCTGAGTGATCTAGTATGTGACTAGGATCTGCCACATACTATCTCAACTGCGACACATGGAACACGTCATGTACTTCCTCTAGTGCAGGCAGCAAGTCTAGTCTGTAGGCCACTACACCAACCCTTGCAAGAACACCGAAGGGTCCGATGTAGCGTGGACTAAGCTTTCCGCCTCCACTAAAGCGAATCGTGTCCCGTGTCAGAGAAATCCTCAGAAATACCATATTGCCTACCTAAAACAAATAAAGCCTTAACACGCAATTTAAAACAAAGTAATCACAAGCAATACAAAATAAAACTTATATCTCAAACTCTAAAGGTCTCTGGTGGCTGTCGGTCCAATACTGTTGTCTGTCCTATGCCACCTGAAGTCTATCTCTAATTAGCTTGACCTTCTCAACTGCATCCACGACCATCTCTGGCCCCAACAAGGCACTTTCATCGATATCATCCTAAGATAAAGGAGTGCGACATCTTTGTCCATATAAAGCCTCAAATGGTGACATCTCAATAATGGCATGGTAACTGTTGTTGTAAGCAAACTCTACCCGGTACATATAATCCACCCATGAACCTCCGAGATCTAATACATAAGTGCGAAGCATATCCTCGAGAGTCTGAATAGTCCTCTCTGACTGTCCGTCTGTCTGGGGTGATATGCGGTACTAAACTTGAGCTGAATGACCAAGCTAGCCTGCAAACTCCTACAGAAGTGAAAAATAAAATGACTATCCTGATCCGAGATGATGCTCACAGGAACTCCAAGTAATATGATAATATGTCACACGTACATCTCTGCTAGATTCTTCATCGACGTACCCACTTTAAATGGTAAGAAATGGACTGATTTGGTCAACATGTCTACGATGACCCAAATCGTGTCTTTCCCTCAGGGAGAACGCGAAAGCCTCGAAACAAAATTTATGGTCACATGCTACCACTTCCACTCTGGAATGGTTAAAGGCTGACGCGATCCACCTGGCCTTTGTCTATCCGCCTTTACCTACCGGCATACCAGACATCTGGATACGAAGCTCCCCACCTCCTACTTCATACCATGCCACCATACGTGCTCTCTCATATCCCAATACATCTTGTTGGCACCATGATGCATTGAGTACTGAGAGTGATGTGCCTCATGCAGAACCTCCTGCAGCAACCTTCCACTCGGTACACATAATCTAGTACCGTGCCGTAATGATCCATCATCAGCGATGGTAAAATCCTATGATAATCCTATATGAATCTATGCTCTGATGCTCCTCAGAGTCTCATCATCAAACTATCGGGCCCTGATTATGTCTATCAACTCAGACTGTAGCTGCAATCCCTACATCTGTATCTTGATACCAGGAACTAGCACCTCAATCTCCAAACTCTCAAGATCGACCAATAAGTGTCTGTCTGTCTTCAAGTACATAGCCACCGGATACCTGCTCAAGGCATCAGCGACTACGCTCGTCTTCCCTGGATGGTACTACAATGATATGTCAAAGTTCTTCATCAACTCCAACACCCTCCTCGGCCACATGTTCAGCTCTTTTTGTGTGAACAAGTACTTCAAGTTCTTGTGGTCTGTCAAGATCTCCACATGCTCTTCGTACAGGTGTCACGCCCCAGTGCCCAAAATACGTAGGACTAGAAATACGTAACACGCCTAGCCGTATGTATATGAACTCCAATATATGGAAACCATATACACACGTACGCTGTACATGAATATCCAATCCACCAGTGGTAATATACTGTCATAAAAAGTCACATAAAATCTATATCTCATCCACAACACAAATAATCTGTAGGAATAAAGAGCTGAATAATAACTAAGTATCATGATGAGTATCAAGTCTGATAGTCAGGTGGAAACAAATCCACTACAAAATGATTATACTGAAACAGTGGTAATATAATCACAGGTACTCTGAAGATAAGTCCTCCTCAGTCTGGTAAGTAGTATCCAGGCCAGGTTCGTATTCCTGCAGATACTCCTGCTCGTCCATATATGAAAAGGGACCAGGTCCTCAGAGGGACGTAACAAGATACATAATAACATGCCAATAAGTACTGAAAAATAAACATCCAATGGGGTTTCCTAACCGTCTAAGTGAATACAATTGAGAACAACTTTCTACCAAGTGGGCTATCTGGCTAAAAATATGGGATTGGCGTGACTCTTTCGGAGAATCAGGGGCCTCAAAGCATGTCATCTTTTGAACGGCAGAGGCCGCCAATTGAAATAAATGGGTCATCACCGCCCGTATCTCTAGTGGAGCTTCTGGGTTACAGAAGAAAAAAGTGCAAAGGAGCCCAAATGCCTTACTTGTTGTTCTCCCCATCCCATGCTCTAAGTATGCCATATATATGACACGATAATACCTCTAATAATTGCCAGGTCTACTAGCATACAAAGTTTCTATTAGCAGTTATTCCTAACGCACGCCCATATGTACAGGAGGCCAGACCTGTCACGCAGTCCGTGATCTATATGAGACTCACAATTCGTGTAACAACTGTGTCACGACCAATGAACCTAATGATGCTCCATAATACTGGGGTGGTCTCATAAAGTAGGTCCAAAAATCTATAAAATAAACGTCTATATAAGCAGAATTAAACATACATGTATCAACTAGAATGTTAATAATCATACTATGGCAATGTATACTTGCCGAGCAAAATCCTGTATTGTGCACGTCCAAAGCAGTATTAAGTTGTAGTAAGAAGAAGTGGGTTAGGGATAAGGAGGCGGTAGAATGAGGCGGTGGGTGATGAGTCACATGCGGTGTGAGCTGCTGCTATTTTTCTTTTATTGGTTCTGGTTTTGGTTGAGGAGAGTTTGGTAATAACAGGTAAAAAAAGAGGTGGAATGCTGCTGATATTTCTCTTCACACGTGCGTAGAAGGAATTAAGTGGTGAAGTTCTGTTTTACATGTGGAGTGGGATTTAGGCGGTGGAAGCTTTTACGCTTGGGTTTGTTTTACGCGTGGTGTTGTTTTACGCGCGTAAAGGAAAAAAGTAAAGTTGTTTTTTTTTTGCTACTGCTGCTGTTGATATTTTTCCTAATGGGTTTGGGTTTGAGGTTAACGGGTTTCGGGTTGAAATCCAATAGGAATCTAAACCCATTTCTTTTATTTCCTTTTTCTGATAAACTATATATACATATATATATATATATATATATATATATATATATATATATATATATAGTTAGAAATTCAAGAAATTATATTGCTGCATATGTAACTGTCCAAAGGGTCTCCTACATGGAATAAAATAGGAAAAAAATTATAATGGCCCCATAAATTCTCTAATTACACAAACACCTCAAATAAAAGTTAATAAAATATATTCCTTCTATTTAGCTCGTAATTACTAAATAAATTAAATAATACGGTTTTCCGAATTAGGGGTTTTATATTCTACCCAACTTAACAAATTTTCGTCCTCGAAATTAGAACTAAGCCACAGTAGAAAGTTAAGAATGGTATAAGATATAAATTAACAAAGTAAATTTATACCTTGGTCAATGAATAGGTTCGAAAAATGTTTGCGCATGTCGTCCTCACGTTCCCAAGTAGATTCTTCTGGCGCGCCATGCTTTTATGCCACGCGGACCAAGGGAATAGACTGGTTCCTCAATACTTTCTCTCTACGATCAAGGATTCCCTTAGGTTGCTCTTGGTAAGACAAGCTCGGCCCAATGGTGATCTCCGAATGGTCAAAAATATGACTGTTGTCTGCCACATATCGTCTGAGCTGCGATACATGGAATACGTCATGTACTCCCTCAAGTGAAGGTGGTAGCGCAAGTCGATATGCTACTTCTCCCACTCTCTCTAGCACGTCAAATGGTCCAATATACCTTGGACTCAACTTGCCGCATCCTCCGAATCAAATGGTGCCTCTAGTAGGTAATATCCTCAAAAAGACATGATCGCCCACTTTAAACTCCAAGGGACGACGATGAAGGTCTGCCCACTGCTTTTGTCTGTCTTGCGCTGCTCGCAAGTGACCTTGTATCTTTTTAACTGTCTCAACGGTGTTGACCACTAACTCTGGTCCCAGAATTTGACGTTCTCCCATGTCACTCCAACACACAGGAGACCTACACTTTCTTCCATACAATGCTTCAAACAGAGCCATCTGGATGCTTGCCTGATAGCTATTGTTGTAAGAAAACTCCACAAGATGTAGGTGGTCCTCCCATGATCCTCCAAAGTCTATCATACAAGCCCTCAACATATCTTCCAATGTCTGAATAGTACGCTCTGACTGTCCATCTGTCTACGGGTGATAAGATGTGCTGAACTTCAGATGAGTTCCAAGGCTTTCTTGCATACTCTTCCAAAAATGTGATATAAAGCGTGAATCTCTGCCTGATACAGTGCTGACTGGTATGCCATCCAATCTCACAATCTGCTTTATATATAGGTTAGCTAAAACTTCTGTAGATTGGCCAACTCTAAATGGCAAGAAATGGGCTAATTTGGTGAGTCGATCTACTATTACCCATACTACATCTTTACCACTTGGACTTTTGGGAAAACCCGTGACAAAGTTCATAGTGATGTGTTCCCATTTCTACTCTAAAATTGGAAGTGGTTGCAGTAATTCTGCTGTTCTCTGGTGCTCCGCCTTTACTTGCTGACATACCAAACATTTAGCTACAAAGCGAGCTATCTCTCTTTTCATTCCATGCCACCAAAAGTATTGTCGTAAATCACGATACATCTTAGTGCCTCCAGGATGAATAGAATATATTGAACTATGAGCTTCTGTCATCAGCTCCTGTCGAATCTCTCTACTTGGAACATAAAGACGATTACCATATCATAATGTTCTGTCATCATGAATGCGCAGTCCTGTCTGCTCTCCGACCTCTGTTCTTTTCTTTAATCTTTGGAATCTGGCGTCTGTAGGCAAAGTTGCCTTGATCCTCTCTACTAGTGATGATTGTACTTGTAAATTGGCTAGTGTCCTGTCTGCTCCGGGTAATATTACTTCAATGTCAAAATATTACAAGTCCTCCAATATTTCTCTCTGTGTCGTTAAGAAGTAAGCCGCTGGCTTCCGGCTTAACGCGTCTGCTACAACGTTAGCCTTGCCTGGATGATAATATAGCTCTATCTCAAAATCCTTCATCAACTCAAGCCATCTACGTTGCCTCATATTTAACTCCTTCTTTGTGAAGACATATTTAAGACTTTTGTGGTCTGTATAGATTTCCACTCGTTCCCCATATAAGTAATGTCTCCACAGCTTTTAGAGCAAATACAACGGCTGCAAGTTCCAAGTCATGAGTTGGATAATTCTTCTCATATACTCGTAACTTTCTAGATGCATATGCAATCACCTTGCCATGCTGCATCAATACGCATCCCAAGCCTTTTTCTGATGCGTCACTGTAGATCACATAGCCTCCTGATCCTGATGGAATAGTCAATATTGGTGCTGAAGTTAGTCGCTTTTTCAACTCTTCAAAAGTAGCTTGACACCCGTTGGTCCATATGAACTCTTGATCCTTATAAGTCAAACGAGTTATAGGTGTTGCTATCCTTGAAAAGTTCTCCATGAACCGTCGGTAATATCCTGCAAGTCCAAGGAAACTTCTCACCTCTGTTGCTGATTTAGGAACGGGCCATGTCTTGACTGCCGAGATCTTTTCTGGATCAACAGAAATACCATCTCCTATAATGACATATCCAAGGAATGAGACTCTGTCCAAGAAGAACTCACATTTACTGATCTTTGCATATAGCTGCTCCCTCCTCAAGGTTTCTAGAACAATCCGCAGGTTTTTTTTGTGCTCCTCATGGCTCTTTGAATAGACAAGTATATCATCCATGAAGACGACCACGAACTGGTCCAAATACTGATGGAAGACTCGATTCATTAAGTCCATAAAGATAGCCAGAGCATTGGTCAATCCAAATGGCATGACCAAGAACTCGTAGTGTCCATATCTTGTCCGAAATACGGTCTTCAAAATGTCCTCCTTCCGTACCTTCACCTGGTGATATCCCGATCTCAAATCTATCTTTGAGAACATCTTGGCTCCACTAAGCTGATCAAATAGGTCATCAATGCGTGGCAATAGATATTTATTCTTTACTGTCACTACATTCAAGGCTCTATAGTCAATGCACATACGCACCGACCCATCCTTCTTTGGTACAAACAATACTGGTGCTCCCCAGGGTGATGTACTTGGTCGGATGAAACCTTTCTCTTCTAGTTCTTTCAATTGTGTCTTCACTTCATCCATCTCCTTTTTCGCCAGTCTATAAGCATGTGATGCTATGGGTGCTGCTCCTGGCGTTAATTCAATCGAAAACTCTACGTCTTTATCTGGGGTTAGTCCTGGCAATTCTTCTGGAAAGACGTCTTAGAATTCTAAAATAATGGGATGATAGATAACATCGTCCATTGCGAGCTGTATACCATCAAGGATTTTTGTGGATCCTCGTGCAAACTCAAGTTCAGGCTGGCTGGGTACCTTAAAAAGAATGCTTCCTCCAAAATAATCGAAGAAAGCGTGGTACTTGCTCAGCCAGTCCATTCCAAGCACAATATCAAAAGTTGGCATAGGAAGAACTAAGAGTCGGACGTTTATCTCTCTGTCATTTATCACTATAGCACATGATCTACAAATTCTATTAATAGGTACAACTCCTCCTCCGGTAAGAATTCTAACACAACTAGGTAAAGTTGTAGAGGTAATATTGTGTTTTACAATAAATCTAGATGATATGAATGAGTGGGTGGCTCCCGTATCTAACAATGTCACAGTAGGAAAAGTAAAAGCAAGAGTGATACCTGCTATGACATCAACCTTCTGATCTATGTCATCTACTTCCATTGCAAAAGTTTTCCCATTCCTCTGCGGCTATCCATGACTATCTCTCAGGTACTGATCCTCCTGGGTAGGTAACGGTGGTCCTCGCTGAAATTCTCCTGCTGCTGGAGGTCGAGGTGCTCCAGGTCTAGCCATCTGTTGAGCTGGCTTTGGTGCTGGAAGTGCTAGTCTATGTGCTAGCGGTGCTAGGGTCAATGTTTGTTGCCTTGGATAATCTCTAGCCAAATGATGTCCAAAACCATATCGTAAACACTGTCCTAAGCTATTCCGACAATCTCTCAAAATGTGTCCGATTTTCCCACAATAATTACATTGGGGTTTCTCTAGAATCAGGTATGGTCCGGCTATGTGTTGCTGATGCTGTTGGACTAAAGGACGTCTGATAGGTCCTCCTTGTTATGTCCTGGCCGGTCCCTGTTGTATCCTTGCTGGTCCATATTGTGTCCTCAACTGACCTCCTTTTCCTCTACTGATGGTTTCTTGCAATCTAGCTTCTGTTAGTAACTCGGCATAAGAAATTCGGGACTGGGAGCTTGTATAATATTGGAGCTCCTGAGTCAGTCCACGGTAAAACCTTTTAGCCTTGGCCAAGTCATCTGGTATCAGGGCAGTGCCATATTTACTAAGGCAACTAAACTTGGCATCGTACTTGTCAACTGTTCTGTTCCCCTGCTCTAGGTGAAGAAACTGATCGTACAATTTATCTCTGACGGTGTCCAGGAAGTACTTCCTTTCAAAGCATTCCAGGAACTGCTCCCATGTTTGGTATCTACCCAGCTGGCGTTCCATGGATTCCCACCAGTGGTGAGCATTACCATCTAGAAGCGTTCTTACACCTGTCATCCATAGGTCTGAAGTTAGCTGTGATGCCTCTAATAACATTCCGAGTGTGAGTGATCCAGTTGGTAGTTTCCTCTGGACTCTCTATGCCCTTGTACGGCCTTAGACCCATCTGTATAAAGTCCTTTATTGATCCCACTCTAGCTCGAGGTTCTAGAGCTAGTGCTTGAGCTGGTACAATAGTCTTTGCAACCATTCTCTCAAGTGCTACTAAGAACTCTTGTCTCTGTTCTGCTACTTGCTGCCTCTGCTCTGCAGCTAGTGTGGCGGCCTGTTATCGCTGTTCCTGCATTATCATCTGGAAGAATTAGAATAGTTGTGCCTGCCATCCTGCGGTGTCGATGAAACTGGAAGGGTCCCATTAGGTGGAACGGGAAGATCAGATGGAACTGGATTGTGAATCTGTCCATCTGGTCCTGGAAGTGTAGGAATTGTTGAGGTCCCTCCTTGAGGCTGACCATTGACTCTAGGAGTTGGGTCATCATCGGCGATAATACATCCTTTCTGCATATCCATCTCTCTGCAGGCGATGTACACAACGTTTAGACGAAGTACAGGAATCAAATATGGTGTAAGTATTAAAATAGAATGTAGAAGCATGAAATATGTTGGGGAATTGTCTGCGTATTTCATAGTCAAAAACCCGCAACATACATGAAGTCTCTCCTGCGAAAAATAGGGACTTAAGGTAGTGGGCGTAAAACAGATTTTCAAGAAAGTTTGGCGTAAAGTAAAGATTCAGAACTGTCTGCGTAAAGCAGAGATCAAAAACTGTCGGCATAAAATATGGCTTCAGAGTTGTCCGTGTAAAGGTTTGCATAAAAAGTCTGCGTGTAAAAGCTGCGTAAAATCTGTGCGTAAAAGATCTGCGCGTAACAAGTCTGCGAAAAAGGTTACTATTTATCCCGCGTAAGTCTGCGCGTAAAAGTCTTCCTGTGTAAAGTTCGCGTAACATCTGCGTAAAATCTGAAATACGTTGTAGCGTAAAGTCTGACATACTTTGCAATGTAAAGTTGTACGAGGAATTCTTTGTATTTCCTTGGATTAATTTGTCAGATAATTCAGTGAACCTCAGACATCTGACAAAAGTACCACACGAAGATCGAGAGGATGGCTGTGATGATGATTTGCACAGAGTCCCAGGTTGTCGTCTAGTGACCTATTTGATATAAGTCATTTTACGCTTCCATGAGGAAGAAAAGTTGAGTCTTCTGAATACGCTGTCTACAGAGATGAGTTTTTATGCTCAAGAATAAGACAAAATTAAATGCCACGTTAAAAGCTGTTTCTTGCACAGGGCTCAAGGCATATCTCTGTATTTAATGCACGAGATTTGGTCATGGCTGGGAAAGTTAAGGCTGTAACTAATATGCTCATATCACCATCCTTTCATTTTACGCCTAATCAGGCTATTTCTATGCTGGTTATCTATTATTCAGGAGTTGTCTAGTTTACGCAGGATGGTTACCTACGTAACTTGCATGATGTGATCTTTAAAAGGGATACGTGTCATACGCGGATTGAATATGGGTAGCAGTTATCATAACCGCAGCGTAAAGGAGGCAATCTTCTTCATAGTTTGGCCTTTTATGCCAGCAAGGCAGTTTATTTGGCTTTTACGCCAACAACAGTTATTTTGGCTTTTATGCCAACAAGGTAAAGGGTCTGGTCACAGCGTAAAGGATTTTTTTGGCGTAAAACTTTGTTTTACCCAACAGAGGATAGTTAAAAGGAAGAGTGTGGTTTAGTCAAGTGTGGATGAGATCCTTATACTTGATTCCTATACGCAGGCTTGTTTGGTACAATTACGTAACCAAGACAATATATTCTTAGACCTGCATGGGCCACCACCAAAAATATGTCACTCCCCAGTCCCAAAATATGTAGGACTAGGAATACGTAACACGCCCAGCCGTATGTATATGAACTCCAATATATGGAAACCATATACACACGTACACTGTACATGAATATCCAATCCATCAGTGGTAATATACTGTCATAACAAGTCACACAGAATCTATATCTCATCCACAACACAAATAATCAGTAGAAATAAAGAGCTGAATAATAACTGAGTATCAGGATGAGTATCAAGTCTGATAGTCAGGTGGAAACAAATCTACTACAAAATGACTATACTTAAACAGTGGTAATATAATCACAGGTACTCTGAAGATAAGTCCTCCTCAATCTGGTAAGTAGTATCCGGGCTAGGTCCATACTCTTGCGGATACTCCTGCTCCTCTAATTCTGGAAAAGGACCAGGTCCTCAGAGGGACGTAACAAGATACATAATAACATGCCAATAAGTACTGAAAAATAAACATCCAAAGGGGTTGTCTAACCGTCTAAGTGAATGCAGTTGAGAACAACTTTCTACCAAGTGGGCTATTTGGCTAAAAATATGGGATTGGCGTGACTCTCTCAGAGAATCAGGGGCCTCAAAGCATGTCGTCTTTTGAATGGAAGAGGCCGCCAATTGAAATAAATGGGTCATCACCGCCCGTATCTCCAATGGAGCTTCCGGGTTACAGAAGAAAAAAGTACAAAGGAGCCCAAATACCTTACTTGTTGTTCTTCCCATCCCATGCTCTAAGCATGCCATATACATGACACGATAATACTTTTAATAACTGCCAGGTCTACTAGCATGCAAAGTTTCTATTAGCAGTTATTCCTAATGCACGTCCATACGTATAGGAGGCCAGACCTGTCATGCAGTCCGTGATCTATATGAGACTCACAATTCGTGTAACAGCTGTGTCACGGCCAATGAACCTAATGATGCTCCATAATACTTGGGTGGTCTCATAAAGTAGGTCCAAAAATCTGTAAAATAAATATCTATATAAGCAGAATTAAACATGCATGTATCAACTGGAATGTAAATAATCATACTATGGCAAGGTATACTTGTCGAGCAAAATCTTGTATTATACACGTCCAAAGCAGTATTAAGTTATAGTAAGAAGAAGTGGGTTAGGGTTGAGAGTGTTATAATATATATAGGGATAAGGAGGCGGTGGAATGAGGCGGTGGGTGATGAGTCACATGCGGGGTGAGCTACTGCTATTTTTCTTTTATTGGTTCTGGTTTTGGTTGAGTAGAATTTGGTAATAACAGGTAAAAGAGGCGGTGGAATGCTGCTGATATTTCTCTTCACACGTGCGTAGAAGGAATTAAGTGGTAAAGTTCTGTTTTATGCGCGGAGTGGGATTTAGGCAGTGGAAGCTTTTACGCTTGGGTTTGTTTTACGCGTGGTGTTGTTTTACGCGCGTAGAGGAAAAAGCAAAGTTGGTTTTTTTTTTGCTACTGCTGCTGTTGATATTTTTCCTAATGGGTTTGGGTTTGAGGTTAACGGGTTTCGGGTTGAAATTCAATAGGAATCTAAACCCATTTCTTTTATTTCCTTTTTCTTTCTTTTTCTGATAAAATATATACATATATATAGTTAGAAATTCCAGAAATTATATTGGTGCATATGTAACTGTCCAAAGGGTCTCCTACATTGAATAAATTAGGAAAAAATTTTTTATAATGGTCCCATAAATCCTCTAATTACACAAACATCTCAAATAAAAGTTAATAAAATTTATTCCTTCTATTTAGCTCGTAATTACTAAATAAATTAAATAGTATGGTCTTCCGAATTAGGGGTTTTACAACAGGTAGTATTTCTACAGCTTTAGAGCAAAGATGGTCGTTGCCAACTCCAAATCGTGGTTAGGGTAGTTATTCTCATGAGGACGTAATTGCCTGGAAGCATAGGCAATCACCTTCCCGTGCTGCTGAAGAAAGCAACCCAAACCCTTTCCTAAAGCATCACTATAGATAGTGAATCCACCTGTCCCTGATGGCAATGTCAACACTAGAGCTATCGTTAATCTCTTATTCAGAACATCAAAAGTGGCCTAACAATCCTCTGTCTAGACAAACTCTACACCCTTCCTAGTCAGATTAGTCATTGGCTCCATAATCCTAGAGAAGTTATGTACGAATCTCCTGTAATAACCTCCTAGCCCTAGGAAACTCCTGGTCTTTTCTACTAAACTTGGAGAAGCCCACGACTCCACTGCCATAATATTCTTCGGGTCAACTGAGATCCCATCACATGTCACCACATGCCCAAGAAATTCAACCTTGTCAAGGAAGAACTCACACTTCGAAAGCTTCCCGTAAAGCTCTTCCTTCTTGAGAGTCTCCAAAACTATCCTTAAGTGCTCCTCATGCTCCTCCGGGGTCTTCTAATACACAAGGATGTCATCAATGAAAACCACCAATAACTTGTCAAGGTACTAGTGGAACACCTTGTTTATCAGGTTCATGAATACCGTCGGGGTCATTAGTCAACCCAAACGGCATCACCATAAACTCGAACTAGCCATACTGAGTCCGGAAAGCTGACTTTGGATTTTTTTTTACCTTCACCTGGTGGTAGCCTGACCTCAAGTCTATCTTCAAAAATATTTTCGCTCCGCTCAACTGATCTAAGAGATCATCTATCCTCGACATCGGATATTTGTTCTTGATAGAGAGGTTGTTCAAAGCCCAGTAGTTGATACATATGCATATCGTCCCATCCTTCTTCGGTACAAATAATACCGGAGTACCCCACAGTGATGAACTGGATCTGATGAAGCCCTTATCCTGCAACTCATCAACCTCCTTTTTTAACTATGCTAGTTCGCTGTTGTTTATCCTATAGACGTGTTATGAAATTGGCTCTGTGCCTGGCACCAAGTCTATAGAGAACTCAACATATCTCTGTCTGGTGGTAATCTTGGCAACTCTTTTGGAAAGACATCTAGGAACTCCGCTATCAAAGGATGTGTTAGCTCCTTCTCTTCTACCAAAGCTCCATAAATGATGCCCTTGCTCTCCTCTGCTGCTCCTCTGGTAATCTTGAACTTTGGCTCTCATAGCGATCAAAATATCACTTTTTTCTACGATAATCTATACTAACATGGCGCCTCTCAACCAATCCATCAGGAGTACAATATTGTTTCCTGGAAGTGGCATTATGAGTAAGCATACACTCAACTCTCGGCCTCCCAATAAAACTCTCTGATCCTTCCAAAAATTACTGACTAGGAAAATACCTTCCCCAGTCGTGATCTTGCATGTCCTAGCCAAGGGCTTCGTCTTTAAATAATGATTAAGAGCAAAAGATACATATATAAAACTATGGGAAGCACTAGAATCGAATAAAGCAAAAGCTGTAAGAGAATCGAGAAGAACTGAACCTGTAATCATGTCTCCCTCTGGCTCGAGCTCCCCAACTATTATGGCAAAATCTCACCCCTGAGGTGAACCCCTCAGCTGCTGCTGGTACTGAACGAACCTCTGCTGCTATGGCAGAAGTGGAGGTCCCCTTTGCTGAACTGCGGGTGGCCTCACTGGTGCTCCTTGTACCGGTGCTCTAGCTCGTCTTCCCTGAGCTGGATGAGCTAGACAATCTCTCAGCTGGTTGTAAACCCCCTCGATTTATTCTGTAGATAGTTAGGGTAGATTTGGAAATTTTTGGTTTTGGTAGCAGATGTCGAGGTTTAGAGTAGAGATAATTTTATCTGGTATTTAATTCATTTAATTAAAACCTTTGTTGCGCCCTAGCATTATTTGATTATTTGGAGCCCAATATCAGTCCATAAATTCCATCGGGTTATTGTACTTTTGACTTGACTAGCCAAATTAGGCACTGGACTTTTCCGTCACTTAAAATCAGTTTTTGTTGTGCTCTAAATTAATTGTGCAACTTTTCAAAAAATTATAACCCATATTTAATTCCGTGTCGGACACTTGTGTCGTTACCCTCAATTTTGAGATACCAACTTAACCCGTTGAGCCGGACCAACTAAAGGGTCCAAGACTGACTCCAAGCCCCCACCATTTTTGGCTTTTGTGTCATTTTCGAATTTTGACCTCAAGTGCCCCATTTAAATTAAATTCGCGGGACACTTTATTTCTATTTTAAATCGGGGATACCAACTTTGTCAATCCTTTTTTTAAACCTTAATTAATCCCAATGCCATTTTAATTAAACACGTGCCTAACGCACAACACCCTCTCACCATGAAAATTACTAAACATAATTGTTTCCATAATTTTTGTGTCATTTTATGTGTCCGTGCAATTTCTCGAATTTAAGGGGCTAAGTTGCAATTAATGAATTTATGTGTCAACACCCTATTGGCCATGAACAATGGAGAGGTCACAAAATGGGGTCCTATTTTCACCCATCCCTTCACCACCCTTCATGAAGAAACCAATTTTTTTATGACAAATCTCCACCCTCTATTTTCAATGACAACATCACAACCCTCCATCATTTCACAAACCCCTATAAAGTAACACCTCACCCCACCCTCAAAGCACACCACCGACCCTAATCCCAAGGAAGACTCCTCTCTCTCTCTTTCCTCACTCCTTCATTTATTCACCATGCAAATTTCTCCTCATTCATTTCTTCTTCCTTCCTTCTTCTCCCTTCCTTCTTCTTTATCCTAAAGAACACCCGACCGACCAACCCTGGTCCGGCCAGGCCACTCCGCCCTATTCCGACTTCTGTGCGCCGACCCACCGTTCTCCCCGCGTTCCGTCCGGTCAGCCGACCCCCCCTCCCGCGGTGCAGCAACCGACTGGCTGTCCTGCTCTTTTCGCGCGGCCTGACCCGCGTTCCGTCCGGTCAGCGACACCGCTCCGGTGCACAGCCACCCCCGCTGGCCTGTGCGTCCTCCGCTCCGGCCTCCTCCCTATCCGACCATCACCACCACTATCACCACCACTACCAGCCTACACTACCACCACCATCACCACCACTACCAGCCTACACTACCACCACCATCACCACCACTACCACCTCTTCACCACCACCTCCGGCCACGCTCCGGCTAGCCAGCAACCTCGCCGCGTATAGGTCGACTCTTACCCTCCCCTCTCTTGTGTTTAATTCCAGAATTTATTATCTAATTAAATAGGATGATATATGGTGATGTATATATTAACTAGGGTTGTGTTTATATCATGTTGATATATATGGTTAGTGTAGCATAAATAATCAAATATTAACTATGGGATTAAGGTTTATATTGGCTAAGTCTAATGAGGATTAATGTGCCTGTGGATTTTAAATAACTTAAGGATGGGTTTAAGGAGGTTGACATGTTTTAGGATATATGTATTATAGTGTTCATGTATCTTGTGTTTTATAAAGTTGGATTCGGATATTGAGATGTGGTTGGGGTTTAGTTTCATAAGTTGTGAAATGAAATTATGGATATATACTAAGTAGAGATGCTAGGTTGTGATGTTAGGATTATGAATTAATAGATGCACTATTGACTATAGTTGTTGTGCTTGCATTTAAACACAGAGAAGAAATGGTGAAAATGACTCATTGATTTATACCAAGGAGTAGTTTTATTTAATAAAATGATGGAGGGATGTCGACCCTAGGGTGAATGTTGGAAATTATGGATAAAGTGATGGAGGATGGTGAATATTAATTATTGCTTGAGTTTGAGACATCAACGTACATATAAATATCTGTGGAAACTGAGGATAGGATCAGGTTGTGATTAACCGAATATCGTAATTGAGGATTGGGCCTGATGATATTATGCAGGTGATTGATTTTGAGATAGGTATTATTCGGATCAAGGATCAGAGATTGAGGACTGTAAAATTAGTATTTAACTATTTGAGTTTGGGACTGAGTTTAGTTGTAGATGCGTGTCGCATCCCTGTCTGTCGTAGAATAGATTATTGATTCTGGTTTGTATCTCATCTCTAGGTACTGCGGAACCTAAGGACTTGGATGCGGTACCAGATCCCCGTCATCAGCAGCCGTACGCAGGCAAGTGTACCTTGCCACCTTGTATTTTAGTTTACAGATATTTATTATTTTATTATGTACATTGTGCATGTAGTTATGTTGACGTTCGATACTTCACGACCGGTTCGCAACCGAGTGAAGACGTACGTCGTAACGCCTTAGAAGGATTGTTGGATGTTTCGTAGCATCCCGATATGCGTACCTGAGTATATCGACACCCCAGGACACACTTATACACTGTGATCATGCCAGATTCCTGTATCCTGATACTGACATCATGACCAGAGACTGGGACGACCTTAGGGTCGTGTCTGTTGAGTTATCTTCCGTGTGTCGAGACTGTTAGATATAGGTTCAGGTTCAGCGCACAATCGTTGACCGCTTGGGAAGGGAAAGACAGTTACTAGACGTTTGGGCTACTCTGCACGCTTATATATATATATATATATATATATATATATATATATATATATATATATATACTATTTCTGTAGTGATCCTGTATTTAGAGTAGTTGTACCACCCGTGTGACTCCTTGCCCGGAGCTGCGGTACGTGCCGTGTGTTTCCTTGTCCAGAGCTACGGTTTTATTTTAGAAAGCCCATGCATCGAACGTTGTCTTTCAACTGTGTCACACTTATTTTGTTATGATAGAGTACCCTATTGTTGCACTTGTACTTTCTGTTTACTTGGCATATTGTATTTCTGTACCTTGTTACGTCCCTCTTAGGACCTGGTTCCCTGCCAGTTTTGCAGCATAGATGATTACGGAGCATTTGGAGTTGCTGTTGGAGTTGCATGTCTTGTGGGCATGGTACCAGGTACTCATATCATATCTACCGGCATTATGGTTATTTTATATTGATTATTCATCTGCTGTTGTAGCCTAGTTTTTATAGACTCATACTTCTTCTCGAGTCTATTCGAGTTAGTGTGTTATTGGGCGGCCGACTCTAGCACATATAGCTCTTTCTTGTATACTATTGTATATTGTTGATTGAGACATAGAGGTTTACATTTATGGGATATCTAGATTGTGCCCTTTATTTTATAGCTTATACGTATTCGAGTCAGACCAGAGTCTGGTCGAATGCGTAGCTGGCGTGTCACGTATTCCTGGTCCTAGGTATTTTGGGACTGGGGCGTGACATATTTTTGTGGTGGCCCATACAGGTCCGATTTAAATCGTCTTGGTCACCTGACTGTGCCAAGCGATCCTGCAAATTAGGAATAGATGTTATGATTGTTGAATAGGATCTCAATCCATAATCGATTTTAAAAACTCTTTGTATGTGATTATCGCCCTTGGACTTCCACTTTGCATTCGTTCAATCTTCGTCAATATCGCTATCCTTGTTTCTCGTCCCCTATTGTTCGGGGAGACGAATGCTTGTGACTGATAATTTCCCTCCAGAAGAAGATCGAAGACCAGACGGCAGAAGACAGAATTCGTATACCTTTCTCTGAGAAGATTGTTACCTTATCAGGATAGATTGATGGGTTCTTTGGATTCTAGAACTAGTGTGGAAGGTTGGCAAGAGAGTTGGACCCAGTAGTACCCTACCCGTGCTGGAGGTAACAGTGATCTTAGAAGTACTGAGAGCTAGAAGGATTGATAATCATGACCTAGAATGATTTATGGGAATGCATAGCCTGATGATGGAAACTAGTGGTTAGATATGATAGCAATACTAGGAATGATACTATGGACTAAGAGGAGATAAAATTTCAAGCTCTCACTTGGAAGATGATGATCTAATACCAAAAATTTTAGTAGGTTCTTGGGTGACGTCATTATTATAATTGCACTATGTGAATTGGACAGATAAATAACGAAAAGAAGGAATTTGAGGAATAGAATTTTAGGGAAAACTTTGAGGAGAAGAGAATTATACATTAGGCAAGGAAAAATTTTCTTTTGAGGATTGATGTGGTAAACAGAACGAGAGAAATTATTTTGAGGTTTAGTCTAGACTATGACCTTATCCTATACATGGATTGGTTGAGCCAATACCATGCGACGCTAGATTGTCGACGTGATTACATTATTTATGACCACCGGATTACCCTGAGTTTGAGTTTTTTCAGAGAGCCTGGGAGCATGGTGCCCATCTACCTTAGAGGCACACATTGTAGGGTACCCTCGTATTATATCAGAGTTTGAGGATGTGTTACTAGAGAATCTTCCAGGCCTGCCACATGACAGAGAGATAGAGTTTGCTATAGAGTTGACTCCCAGAGCCGAGCCAGTTATTTTCTCGTCTTCAAACTAGCACCGATAGACTTGGTTGAGTTGAAGGTCCATAGTAGAGGATCTCTTAGACAAGGGTTTCAGAGGCTAGTGTTTTTCTATGGGGAGCAACCATCTTATTGTACCAAAGAAGGATGGGACGATACGTTGCATAACGAATACAAGACATTAAATGTCATAGCGATAAAGAACAAGTATCCACTGCCGCACATCGATGATTTGTTTGATCAACTTAGCGGTACATATGTATTCTCGAAGATCGATCTCAGATCCGGTTATCATCAGATCAAGGTACGGAAAGAGGACATCCAGAAGACGGCCTTTCGGACGAAGTATGGCCACTATGAGTTTTTAGTCATGCCGTTTGGTTTAACCAACGCGCCAGCAGTATTTATGTGTTTGATGAACAATGTCTTCCACCAGTACTTGGATAAGTTCATAGTGGTATTTATAGACGATATTTTGATATATTCCAAAAGTCAGGAGGAGCATGAGAGGCATCTCAGGATCGTGTTGGAGACGCTGAGACATGAGAGGCTGTATGCCAAACTCAGCAAATGTGAGTTCTGCTTGGATAGAGTACCATTTCTGGGATACATCATCATCGGAGAAGATAGCTGCAGTAGAGACCTGGCCTACCCCTATATCAGTTACGGAGGTTAGGAGCTTCCTCGGACTTGCCGGATATTATCGAAGGTTCATGGAAAACTTCTCGTGGATAGCTGCGCCTATGACGCGACTGACGCGTAAAGGCGAAGAGTTTATCTGGACCGATGAGTGTTAGGAGGTTTTCAATGAGCTGAAGAAGCGTCTGACATCAGCACCGATTTTGATACTACCTTCAGGATCAGGAGGATTTGTAGTGTACAGTGATGCGTCAGGGAGCGGATTGGGATGTGTACCAATGCAATACGGCAAGGTGATAGCCTACGCATCGAGACAGCTGAGAGTTCATGAGAAGAACTATCTGACGCACAACTTGGAGCTAGCTGCAGTGATATTTGCACTAAAGCTATAGAGACATTACCTTTATGGTGAGCGTGTTGAGATTTATATAGATCATAAAAGCCTGAAGTACGTCTACACGCAGAAGGAGCTCAATATGAGGCAGAGACGTTGGCTAGAGTTGATGACAGATTATGACATTGTGTTACAGTACCACCCTGGCAAGGCGAATGTCGTAGCAGATGCCTTAAGCAGGAAGCCCATGGCATACTTTTTGACGACGCAGCGACGGTTGCTAGAGGATCTCCAGGAGCTTGGGATAGAAGTCGTATTACCAGGCATGGATGGACAGATGGCCAGTCTTGAGGTTCAGTCTACTTTGATTGAGAGGATCAAGGCAGCATTGCCTACAGATGCGAGATTTTGACGTCTGCGAGAGAGAACAGAAGCCGGCATGCAGACGGGACTCAGAATTTATGAAGACGAAACATTGAGGTACGGAGATTGCCTATATGTTCCAAGTGGCGAGCTACGCCAAGAGTTGATGACCGAGGCTCATAGCTCGATTTATTCTATTCATCCCGGGGGTACGAAGATGTACCGAGACTTGAAACAACATTTCTGGTGGCATGGGATGAAGAGGGAAATTGCAAGATTTATGGCGAAGTATTTAGTTTGTCAGCAAGTCAAGGCTGAATATCAGAGGACTACAGGACTATTGCAGCTGCTCTCCATTCCTGAGTGAAAGTGGGAACATATTACCATGGACTTCGTCACAGGATTCCCGCAAAGCCCTAGCGGAAAGGATGCAGTTTGGGTTGATGTAGACAGACTCACCAAGTCTGCACATTTCTTGCCCTTCAGAGTTGGGCAGTCCACAGAGATATTAGTTGACATGTATATGAGGCACTGTACGGCAGGAAATGTAAGTCGCCAGTTCGTTGGAGTGACGTGGAAGAGCGTCAGATACTTGGTCCAGAGTTGGTGACACAGACAGTGGAAAAGGTCAAGCAGATTTGGAGCCACTTGCGTGTAGCGCAGGATAGACAAAAACATTGGGCAGATATGCACCACAAACCATTGGAGTTCAAGGAAGGTGACCATGTGTTTTTGCAGATATCGCCTACTCGTGGTACCATCAGATTCGGAGGCAGAAGCAAGCTGAGTCCGAGGTACACCGTGCCTTATGACATCTAGGAACGAGTTGGCGAAGTGGTTTATCGTCTTGAATTGCCTCCATCATCATAAAGGATGCATAACATATTTCACATATTGCAGTTGAGGAGATATGTGGCAGATTATATTCGGCAGCATTTTTCGTATTTATTTGAGGATAGAGGTACGAATTTTCATACCGCAATTGATGACCAGTATGTTTTAAATTCTTGTAGCTATTATCGTGCTTTACTTTTAATTTCGGGGACGAAATTTTTCTAAGTTGGGAAGAATGTAAACCCTCTCAATTTATTCTGTAGATAGTTAGGGTGGATTTGGAAAATTTTGGTTTTGGTAGCAGATGTAGAGGTTTAGAGTAGAGATAATTTTATCTGGTATTTAATTTATTTAATTAAAACCTTTGTTGCGCCCTAGCATTGTTTGATTATTTGGAGTCCAATATCAGTCCATAAATTCCATCGGGCTATTGTACTTTTGACTTGACTCGCCAAATTAGGCACTGGACTTTTTCGTCACTTAAAATCAGTTTTTGTTGTGCTCTAAATTAATTGCGCAACTTTCCAAAAAATAGTAACCCATATTTAATTCCGTGTCGGACACCTATGTCGTTACCATCAATTTTGAGATACCAACTTAACCCATTGAACCGGACCAACTAAAGGGTCCAAGACTGACTCCAAGCTCCCACCATTTTTGGCCTTGTGTCATTTTCGAATTTTGACCCCAAGTGCCCCATTTAAATTAAATTCGTGGGACACTTTATTTCTATTTTAAACAGGGGATACCAACTTTGTCAATCCTATTTTTAATCCTTAATTAATCCCAATGTCATTTTAATTAAACCTGTGCCTAACGCACAACACCCTCTCACCATGAAAATTACTAAACATAATTTTCTTCACAATTTTTGTGTCATTTTATGTGTCCGTGCAATTTCTCGAATTTAAAAGACTAAGTTGCAATTAATGAATTTATGTGTCAACACCCTATTGGCCATGAACAATAGAGAGGTCACAAAATGGGGTCCTATTTTCACCCATCCCTTCACCACCCTTCATGAAGAAACCAATTTTTCTTCATGACAAATCTCCACCCTCTATTTTCAATGACAACATCACAACCCTCCATCATTTCACAAACCCCTATAAAACAACACCTCACCCCACCCTCAAAGCACACCACCGGCCCTAATCCCAAGGAAGACTCCTCTCTCTTTCTCTCCTCACTCCTTCATTTATTCATCATGCAAATTTTTCCTCATTCATTTCTTCTTCCTTCCTTCTTCTCCCTCCTTTCTTCTTCATCCTAAAGAACACCCGACCGACCAACCCCGGTCCTGCCAGGCCACCCCGCCCTACTTCGACTTCTGTGAGCCGATCGACCGTTCTCCCCGCGCAGCCTGACCCGCGTTCCGTCCGGTCAGCCGACCCCCCCCCCGCGGTGCAGCAGTCGACTGGCTGTCCTGCTCTTCCCGCGCGGCCTGACCCACGTTCCGTCTAGTCAGCGACCCCGCTCCGGTGCACAGCCACCCCCGCTGGCCTGTGCGTCCTCCGCTCCGTCCTCCTCCCTATCCGACCATCACCACCACCATCACCACCACTACCAGCCTACACTACCACCACCATCACCACCACTACCAGCCTACACTACCACCACCATCACCACCACTACCACCTCTTCACCACCACCTCCGGCCACACTCCGGCCAGCCAGCAACCTCGCCGCGTAGAGGTCGACTCTTACCCTCCCCTCTCTTGTGTTTAATTCCAGAATTTATTATCTAATTAAATAGGATGATAAATGGTGATATATATATTAACTAGGGTTGTGTTTATATCATGTTGATATATATGGTTAGTGTAGCATAAATAATCAAATGTTAACTATGGGATTAAGGTTTATATTGGCTAAGTCTAATGAGGATTAATGTGCCTGTGGATTTTAAATAACTTAAGGATGGGTTTAAGGAGGTTGACATATTTTAGGATATATGTATTGTAGTGTTCATGTATCTTGTGTTTTATAAAGTTGGATTCGGATATTGAGATGTGGTTGGGGTTTAGTTTCATAAGTTGTGAAATGAAATTATGGATATAGACTAAGTAGAGATGTTAGGTTGTGATGTTAGGATTATGAATTAATAGATGCACTATTGACTATAGTTGCTGTGCTTGCATTTAAACACTGAGAAGAAATGGTGAAAATGACTCATTGATTTATACCAAGGAGCAGTTTTAATTTAATAAAATGATGGAGGGATGTCGACCCTAGGGTGAATGTTGGAAATTATGGATAAAGTGACGGAGGACGGTGAATATTAATTATTGCTTGAGTTTGAGACGTCAACGTGCATGTAAACATCTGTGGAAACTGAGGATAGGATCAGGTTGTGATTAACCGAATATCGTAATTGAGGATTGGGCCTGATGATATTATGCAGGTGATTGATTTTGAGATAGGTATTATTTGGATCAAGGATCAGAGATTGAGGACTTTAAAATTAGTATTTAACTATTTGAGTTTGGGACTGAGTTTAGTTGTAGATGCGTATCGCATCCCTGTTTGTCCTAAAATAGATTATTGATTCTGGTTTGTATCTCATCTCTAGGTACTGCGGGACCTGAGGACTTGGACGCGGTACCAGATCCCCGTCATCAGCAGCCGCACACAGGCAACTGTACCTTGCCACCTTGTATTTTAGTTTACAAATTTATTGTTTCGTTATGTACATTGTGCACATAGTTATGTTGACGTTCGATACTTCACGACCGGTTCACAAACGGGTGAAGACGTACATCGTAATGCCTTAGAAGGATTGTTGGATGTTTTATAGCATCCCAATATGCGTACCTGAGTATATCGACACCCCAGGACACACTCATACACTGTGATTGTACCAGATTCCTGTATCCTGATACTGACATCATGACCAGAGACTGGGACGACCTTAGGGTCGCGTCTGTTGAGTTATCTTCCGTGTGTCGAGACTGTTAGATAGAGGTTCAGGTTCAGCGCACAATCGTTGACCGCTTGGGAAGGGGAAGATAGTTACTAGACGTTTGGGCTACTCTGCACGCTTATATATATATATATATATATATATATATATATATATATATATATATATATACTATTTTTGTAGTGATCCTGTATCTAGAGTAGTTGTACCACCCGTGTGACTCCTACTCATACTTCTTCTCGAGTCTATTCGAGTTAGTGTGTTATTGGACGGTCGACTCTAGCACATATAGCTCTTTCTTGTATACTGTTATACATTTTGGATTGAGACATAGAGGTTTACATTTATGGGATATCTAGATTGTGCCCTTTATTTTACAGCTTATACGTATTCGAGTCAGACCAGAGTCTGGTCGAATGCGTAGCTGGCGTGTCACGTATTCTCGGTCCTACGTATTTTGGGACTGGGGCGTGACACTGGTGGCCGGGTGACCCATAGAAAAGTCACTCCCAACCTCTTTCGATAAACCTTCTTAGTGTGTCCTAGCTTTTCACATAATACATAATGAATGGCCTATTGTGTCTGCCTTTGTGGCTACTGCTGGTGATGACCACGAGCTGGTGCTTGGTGTTGTTGGTGATGGTGTTGGAACGGTATTTGCTACTGCTAAAAGTAGGGATGCTTGGCCGGTCTCGCGCTACCACTCGCTCCTCTAGAAACGTCGCATCCTCTCTTGGACCTGAGGTCTAGATCATCCTCAGCAATCTGGGCATCCATCAGAATGCCCTCAAAGGTAGCAGTGTGACGTCCAAAAGTACAAGAATTGATCTCTCACATCAGCCCCTCCCTGAACTTCCAGGCTCATCGATGGAGCAAAACAACTCAAGCGACAAAACTCTACGGTGTACTCGTCGACCGACATGTTCCCTTGGACCAAGTGATGAAACTAACTCTCCAAGGCTCCCAAGGTTACGTCGGAAAAGAACTTCTCCTTGAAGAGATCCTTGAAAGCCTCCCAAGTAATTCCTCGAGCAGTAAATATCGGCTCCGTGCGATACCACATGAGTGCGATATCGAACAACTGGCTGTCGGCGGCCTCGATCTGCAGGCTCTCTGGAATTTGAGCCAAATGCAGGTTTCTCTATGTCTTCCAACTAGTCATCGGCATAGAGTATCCCCTCGATACCCTTGAACTCCCAAGGCAACATTCTCTTGAAGTCCACTATAGTGCATGTCCTTTACTGCTGCTGCTGGCTAGGGTGCTGCTACTGCTGGGCGACTCTCTCTACTGCCTGTAGAGCCACCTGGTGAGCATTCTCCATGCTCTCCCTCATCAGCTCTGTCTGTGCTTGGTGCACCTCTTCCTGTACCCTCTGCGTCTCAGCCTGAACTCGCTGAGCCTCTGCAGATATCCTCTGAGCATCTACCATGCCCTGGATCAAGGCTAACATCTGTCCCCCATCAGCAGGCATACCTACCAAAAATAAAATCTGCGGTAGTGGTGGAAGGTCCTCTGTAACAGCCGGGACAACCCTCCGGACATGTGAGGGAAAAGGACCCCCGAAGGCTGCTGAAACTCTTATATGAACAGGTAAATTAGGAGGAGAAACTACAGCTGTCTGGGTAGCAGGTCGAGAGGTGACAGACCTCTCAAAAGTAGCGGGTCCCAATCTCTATGACTTAGTCTTTGGCGGCATCCTGAAGACAGATGAAAATAAGAAGAAGTCAATTAAAGCAAAAGATACGATATCATCAAAGAAGGACAGTAAAATTTAAAGGAAGCAATTATTCAGATTGATAAGAATATCAAAATTAATAAACTGGAAATTTTCCTAGTTGTGATTAAGTATACTCTCATCCTATATCATATATCCTATAGCAGGCTCGTAATAGTACTCTAAGTCTGAGCACTACTATAATATCGTACTAGTTGCGACTTCGACTTACTCGACAAAGACCTGCATGGTCCACCATAAAAATGTGTCATGACCCGTACCCAAAATTTGGGTATGAGTCATGGGTATGTCCAGCCTACGCCGTAGCATCAGTAGTAAAATATAGTCTAGGTCACAATACTATCAATCACAGCTCACAATAATATATAATATGTCAAAGATCTCAACTCCATAAGGAGGACAAGATGAATATAAATATGACGACAATATTAATACTCAATCACATAATTCTATATCGAAGAGGAATGGCACGATAATGATATAAAGGAAAAGAGAAGTCTAAAAAATATATATCACACATTAACAAGTCTGGTGTCTAACTATCTCTTAACCACATAAGTCTCCAAATAAAATATACAACTCAGAGTATCTCAAGTCTAAAAGTCCAACTACAAAATGAATGCTAGACTCTAAGTCTCTACTAATAGATCCAATACTGGAATATGATCCTCTTGAAGCTCTTGGGTAAAATTCTCGTCTACTTCGGGTCCATAATAAGTGGGATAGAAAGCCTCAAGATTCTTTGAAAAATGTTATCCAGTCAGGATTGGAGCGAAGCATATAAACTAGCAGCAGTTCCATTAATTTAATCAAGACTATAAAACAGTAAACAATAAAAATATGAGATAAAAAATACAGGACAATAAGAAAAGTGGTACACAGATAATCATCTTACAGGTAATAATAAATTAAAATAAACAAGGAATAACTATATAAATAGGTATAAACTGGAATAGAGATATGAACAACTACTAAGTGCCTTAAAATATTAATTATTATATAATCGGGTTGGGATGGATCATGCTCTACCATATATGATTGCCTTTGCACAAGTACAGTAAGGGATTAGGTCAATCAAGTATGATTGACTATGCACAAGTACAGGTAAGGGGATTAGGCCAATCATATACAGGGAGCTATGCACAAGTAATAAGGTCAGGCTACACCCTCCTGTAGTGAGGGTGAGCTATGCACAAGTAGGTGGTCTATGATCACATAATCAACTAATACTTTCTCATCCCCAGCTAGTACAATGGATCAAATCATGACTCCTCATGACCGGTATCTATGATACTAACCCGTATATCTATTGTATCAGGAATCTAGCATAATACTACATACTAGAATCATAGTAATCGCCAAAATAAGAAAACTGTCAGAGAATATACTCGTTTGTGGTCCTGAGCAATATATAAGGATCGAGATCCAAAATAGAGTCACAAAGACCTAAATATTAAATTATGGTATTAATTGGCGAATTAAAAGGATAAACATGATTAACTAACAAATAATGGTATTTCTGGGCCATGTCTAAGTCCACACTAGTTACTGCTAGGTCAATACTAGGATAGGTATCAAATTAATACCTTAACTATATAAACTTATCTTAAGTATTACCAGTTATAAACTTGATTGAAACATCATTCTTACAGTGCACTAGTATGCACTGCCATCAATAGCAACTGCCTTTACTTGTTTCCCCCAAACCTGTACTTGAAACTCCTACATAAACACATGTCTGCACCAATGCAATAAACCATTGCTACTACACCCTTCATACTACCCTGAACCCTCACCATCATATCACTGACACTAACATACTCGATCCCCCATCTAATCTCTTCACTGATACTCTAAGTATCAGTCCAGATTTAATTCTCTACTGATACTCTGAGTATTAGTCCTCACAATCTGCTCCTACCTTGGCACTAGCTCAAACTCATATCCCAAATCTATTTTCTTCCTCCAGTTACTGATACTTTAGTGTATTAGCACTCCTCCCTTCATCCTCAGATCTTGTGTACTATATGTCACTGGCATTCTTGC
The DNA here is from genome assembly GCA_036927795.1 of Iris macrosiphon. Taxonomy (NCBI): domain Eukaryota; kingdom Viridiplantae; phylum Streptophyta; class Magnoliopsida; order Asparagales; family Iridaceae; genus Iris; species Iris macrosiphon. The sequence continues at coordinate 164,144,775 of JAYESA010000004.1, forward strand.
CTGAACACAGGCTTTGCCCACTGCTACTTGACTGATACCTTGGTATCAGTCAGAGACATAGCTCTGATACACTTTTTTACACTCTCCATAGATACCTGCAACACACTGCCATATGTGCAAACCTCACACAACACACCATGTGTACTGCTCGACTAGGCAACACAGATCCGACAGTGTCACTTGTGCATGCACAAGCACACACTGCAATGTATGCAATCTAACCTTAACCCATACCTTGATCACACACAACAACAAACATCAACAATAATTGATAGCAACAACAACACCCACTATGTCGGGTACAATACACAATCCACCACTACCAAACTCGATCATCCAGGCTCCCCAATCACCTCCACACCACACACAAACACCCATATATAGATACATAATACACATATACCTATATACCAATATATATACTAATATATAATATACATTGAACATATAAACAATATAATCAAACACCTTTAGTGCAAGGCTCAAGATACCCTCTATAGTGCCATGATACACCTCCAACCAAAGCCAAATTTCTAATATACAACCAATACTAATTATACATATCAAATATATCTATATACATATAATATAACTAGTTACAATAAATAATAGAGGAAGAATACACCTATAAGCACAAAATCTCCAAAACAGAGCCTCATATCACACTGTATCATACCGTATCGTGATACGGCCTACCCGTATCCAATTGTGGACCGTATCTACCCTTACATGACCAATCTATCTCTAATGAGGTCTAAACAACCTAATATCAAATAATTAGTGTCCCATTCTCAGATTTTTTCCAAAATGGACACCAAACTCAATGTAGAAATCACAAATAGGGTCAATAAGAGTTCAAACTCCTTCCTATGGGTAGCCCTAATGCATTGGTGCATTCTATATACTCTAAATCATTAAATAGAACTAATTAAAGAGAAAGATTTTAGAATTTACCTATTGTGAGATGGTTTTCTAATAAAAAAGCTAATAGGACACGATTTGAACACGAGCACCAAGCCTAACTCCTTCTTCTCCAAAGCTCCTTGCAACCACTAGCTTCTAATCTCCTTACATGGGGAGAATGAGGAAATTTAAGATAAATTTGGGGTAGAATTGATGGTGGGATAAACTATTGGGAAGAACACTAATTAGGAATTACTTGAGGATGAAGAATGAGAGGAGAGAGAACTTTCTCCCTAAAAACTAGGGCCGGCCCCCTCTTCCTCCTTCCCCAAGCAATATAGAATGTCCTAATTATCCCAATTGGGTTGTCATGAAGGAATTAATTAGTGGAAGCCTCTAATCCTAATATGAGCTCAATCTAATTTTTAATTAAGGAGAAGGGTTAACTTAGATTGAGTCTAATGTGACTAGTACAACTATGGGTCCAAGTTGTCATGCCAAGTTTAGTCATACACCAAAAAATAATAATTACTATTTATATAAATAAATAACATGCATAATATGAATAATACAAAATGGCAAAAATATCCCTATTCTAGAAATATGGTAGTGACAGGATCCTCGGCTGGCGGCTTGACCTACGCCAGGTAGGTGTCGGTATTTTGCAATGTCTCCCTAAGAGTAGCCCGGGTGTCTTTGGAGAGTCAAAGAAGCTCAAATAAAGACAACTTCGCTGGAGTATTGGCCAGTTGCGCCAAGATATCAAAGTTGTAGGGCTTCTCCAGTTCTTGGGTTGTATCGTTACGCAGCGGTCTGTCAAAGCAAGTTTTTTTGTGCTTGGACTTGTCCGTTGTCGGAGGCTGGGATGGACCCAGATTCGATGTTACAGTTACAACAAATAGGAGTGCACCATCGTCAAGGGTGTCATACTCGCGTTGGTATGCCAGGCCTAATCTTGTTGTTCCTGCTATAGCTTCTTCGGGAGGGAGAAAAACCATGTAGCAGGACTTGGACTTCTTGCCCTTAGTCTTGGTGGCAGAAGGTGTTGTCTGCTGCATCAATTCTAGAGCAATGTCTGGATGGACCCATATGACCTCTCCACGTGGCGTGGTAAGAGGTATCAGCCCGGCTGCTTGGTCACGAGCCGACGGGAGATTGACGACCTCCATTGTTGCCCGGGGGATCCGAATTAATCCGTCTTGGGCTTCTGTTATCAAAAAGTTACCAAACTGGAGAGATGCCATATTTGTGGCAACTGTCTTATCATCGAGCAGACGCTGGATGTACCGCTTCAGGGTGTAGCAATTTTGCATCGTATGGTGGATGTAACGATGGTAGTGACAGTACTTTAAAATATTCATCTCAGTTGCCTCAACAGGACGATTGACGTCCGGGAGCCAAAGCATGTTTTCCTTCATTATTGCGTCAAAGATAGCCATGACGACATTGTCTTCGAAGGAATAAGTTTCTTTCAGCTTCGGAGCCTCGACGCGCTTTTGCTCGAGCTTCTTCGTTATATTGGCGACCAGAGCCTACTTTTCCTTATTATTCTGAGAACTGTTGCCTCTATTGTTATTGTTGTTATAGGGATATTTTCTTCTATCATCAGCAACATGGATCTGTATTCCCAAGAGACGGGCGTCCTTCACTTTCTTCTCAGTGCCGACGACATTTATGATGAACGTCGTCCAGTCTTTCAATTGGATGTCACCCATCCATATCCTGGCCGTCAAAAGTAGGTTCTTCCGATACATGTCTATCTGTCACTCCATATTCTCGATATACTTATTTGGAACATATTAGTTTCTCTGCTTATATTAATTGTTGCTTGTATGGTAATTAGCTTGCATGTCATGGAGACTAGACCCATTCTTTAGTTTAATTAGACCCATAGTTTAATTGTTGGGTTGGTTTGTTCATGAGTTGAACCCATGGTCTAAACCTCAAAACCTAGCTACATAAGCTAACTTTTTCTCTCTCTTTCCTCATCCTTTATTTTCTCCTATTTCTTTCATTTCTAGGCAAGTACACCTTGCACTACATGGAAAAATATCTAAATTTTTGATTCTTGCTCTTTATTTGCATTTTATTAGTCTATTATGTTCTCATGATGATTCTAAACACTTGTAGTACTTGAATTTTTTGGTTTTAATAGGTAAATTTGAGTAGATCTACATTTAAAGTTTAGGATTTTTTATGGGTTTCTTGATTTTTGGTGGTTTTGATCTACTAAAACATGGTAATTTCAAAAAATAGTTTTTAGGGTGAATGAAGCACTTAGTTTTGAGCATTTTGGCTTTTGGTTCACTTGATTCGGAGTTGAAATAAAGTTTTTATGAAGGAAACATTATTTTCGGTTTTTTTAGTTCTCGACATGGCTGAACTTGTTGTCTGGAGAAGACAAAGTTTCATGCGGCCTTGACCCATATGCAGCAAGTAGACTCATGCGGTCTGAACCCATGTGGCTATGCGTCCTGACTTCCTATGTGACCCATGTGGCCATGAGGTCTGAGCTCATGCGGCCATACGGTCTGAACTCATGCGACCCATGCGGCTATGCGGCCTGACTTTCTATATGACCCATGTGGCTATGTAACCTGATTTTCTATCCGGCAGTAATCTCTATGTGGCACCTGTCATATGCAATATAGACTCTGTACGGCCCTGTGTGCATGATTTGTTGATTTTTTTGGTTTGATACTTTATTAGATTTTTGTGATTCTAAATGTGAGATTGATGATTGGAATAAATGAGAACTGAGTGACCATGTGTTAAACCTGACTATATGCTTGACCCGACTATGAATAGAGATAGACCATGCAACCAAGTGACTATGATTACCTATGTGCCTGACTCGACCTACGTATTGCAATATGTTAGAACTCATATGATCTACCAATGATTGGTAGCTTGACTCGACTATTGGTATCCATGCTGATACACTTACTACGTGCTATGTGTTCCTACGTGCTAAGTGTTTCTAAGTGATTATGTTACATGTCTCACATCAAGGTGTGCCTATGTGCTAAGCGACATGTGATATAATAAATTTCTCTAGTATGGACATGATAGTTGGTCAATAACCAAGCATGGCTAGGATCTATCGATTGTTTTATCACACTGGGGTAAATCCAAATTGAACTATCAAGTGATAAAGTAGATTCATATCTAGCATGGTCGTACTATGGTACATCATATAAGGAGAATACCATATGACCACGCCATGTGATTTCAGTTAACAATAGGGTTAAGTAAGCAACTAAACTTGTAGATTATTGGGAGGGAATGGAATCTCGAGATTGTGCCTAACTAGCCACCTCCAGTCATCTTAATTAGGGTGTGCAGGCTAGTCCTTATGGATATTATTTAAGTCCTCATTAGTGGATGGCAATATCTGACTATTATACTATACTATGTGTTCTATGCGATCTTAGTATGGTAGCCTTGCGAGGGACCGGTGAGCAATACTATGTGCTATGCCGCAATTTTTGGCTCGTCTAACCTGCTAGTACCTAGTTCCATCTGAGAATTCTTATATGCATAATACCTCTGGAATAACCCATACTCCATCTAGAAAGTCGTAGAAGTGATTGGCCAATTTTGTAACTGAGCTTGTTTGTGTATTGTGCCTGCTATCAAATATCTAGGGACATAGACTATCATGGTACGATGATCTAACCCTTATCCTTGTTTGGTTGTAGGGTTAGATTGTTGTGTCATGATAGGCTATGAACCAAAACTATAAGACATAAATATATATATATGTATCTATTTTATAAACCTGATTTTATTTCTTTATTCGTGTTTTCTTTATGGTAGTAGCTATTTGGAGTCTAACCCTACTAGTTTTGCATGGCCAAGTTTAGAGCCAGTACCCGAGGATCAAGCATACTTTCCCTTGAATAATGGCGCACACCAGACAGATGGCCGTTGAAGGGAACGAGTGGATTTTTGATCACTACTTGTTATTGTACATTTTAGTGTTTTGGGCGTTTAGCCACCGGCACTTGTTAGCCGTAAATCTGGACATTTAGTTTCCTTTACATTATTGTAATTAATCAGACGCAGCTGATCATGGTCATGTACTTTTGATACTCTGCCAGCTTTCTTATTTTGCACAGCTGGTTTCTAGAATATATTAGCAGGGTATTTGGGATGCCTTACCTTCTTGTCATATATGTTCTATGTTTACTGTTCTTGCTTGACTGATTGAGACAATAAATATGTTGTGTGACCCTAAGGGACTTGCTTGTAGTATACAATCCCTTGTCTAGTTACAGTCGTGACCGCCGTAAGACATTTTATGCCTTGTATAGGAGAGCCGTCCATGTCCGTATCCGTATTCTGGTACTGGGGTGTGACACCATCAGAGTGGATTCAGGATTACCCCGGGGGTAGCTTCTGCGCGGCTTGCCTATAGCATTCGACGTATTCCCGTACATGAGCTTTTTGTTTTTGTATGAGCAAGGAGGACATCGTCATGTCATATCCCCTGTCTTAGAATTGGGTGAGGAAGAGACTTTTAAGATCGTCGAATGATGATATACAGTTGTCTTGGAGGCTGCAAAACCAATCGAAGGTGACCCCCGATAATACCCCGACAAAGAGGTTGGTGAGGAGAACATCACTGCGGGGCAGATGCCCTATTGTTGTCTCAAAGTAGATCATGTACTGACGAGGAGACGTCTTCCCTTCAAATGGATTTAAGTTAAAGGGCTTGTATTTAGGTGGATAGGGAACGTCTCTCCACTCGGGGGAATATGGTTATCGAATCACGAGTTTTCGTAGTAAGTTTTGGTTCCCCATTGAGTCCAAGCAGGCTCGCAGTTCTCGTACCTCCTATATCGCTTTTTGAGCCTCATCTACTATGGAAGGAGTAGACGATCTGGGCCTAATGTGACCGCCATTCATGGACGGAGAGGTGGCGTTTGAGTCTCCATTTGCCCCAGGATTTTGACTAGCTTGTCTCGAGGTTCTTGGTAGCTGTGAGACCATATTTGTCTTGATCTCCAGTATTATCTGGGTCAATTCTTGAATCGACGCACTCATGGTGTGCATCATAGCTTCAAGAGTTTTAAGGCACCGTCGATCGCTGGAGGACTCATGATCGTCCCCGCCATGTACACTATTCTTATATGGAAGGCAGTAGATGAAATAGTAGATGTCGTACTTTCTGCCTCGGACTCTTGTATCAAACAATCCTCGGGAAAAGTTGTCATCGTCGCATCCTCTTCGGACTCCGAGAGAACACTACCCCCCAGCGTAGGAATATACGTCTTCCTGGTGAGGGTGACTACCCCCAGGGATCTCGACATCAGTTCCTTGGAAAATGTTGTCCCCACGAAATGCTGGGTTATCGTGGAGTTCTTGGGGATTGCTACCCCTAGCTTGCAGACTCACTAGGAGTCCTAAGGAAGAACCACACCCAGCAGCTGATAGTTTCTTCTAGGAGCGGCTGCCCTGAAAAACTCATTTTGTAGGTACTACCGCCTGTCCTCCTTGGGTCTGCCTTCTCGACATGTTGGCCGAAAGAGATGGGTTTGAGTAGCTAGACTTTCGATCTCCCCTTGTGGAGGGAGACTTCTAATCGGAATAGCACGAGGATAAAGAAAGCTCCTCCTCCTCTAGTAATTGCACCTAATTTTTGGGACACTGTAGGGTAGGTGCCTTTAGTTACAGCCGTTGGAACGCCGGCTATCTATTTGTTGGCACTGCTGCTTTAGCACAGCAACAGTTAATAATGATGTTGGCACAGGGGTATCCTGGAGGGGATACCTCACATGTCGTGGTTGCTTCCCTCGCTTTGCTCTTGTGGTTGATCATGTAACATAAATCAAGCAAGGGCTAGTCAACCTTTACACCCTTGTTATGAGCCCGGTTAGACCGAGCACATGGGTGAGTATGTGTTGTCTTTGTTCCATGTCCTGGGGTTCATACGAGGACACTCCCCAAGTCGTAGATGGAAGACTTTCGAGACTGACCCTGTTCTTTTGCCACTGTGGGCCAGACACGTGGGTCGGTCTCGTATAACTTCCCGTCAGGGTATCGCGCAACACCTAGTGGATCATGCTGCCGGCCGACCGTATGAGCAGTTGCTTGAGCTTGGCAAGCTCGTACTGCCCTGGACTCGTTCGATCTAGCATGCACCGGTGCATAGTATGAAGAGTCCAAGTTCATATCCTCTCATTTCTCAGTAAGGCCCATGAAGTTAGCATTGCGTGAGATTCGGTTGAAGACGGAGGTTTTGCTATTGTGCTGGTCGCATGTGGTCATTTGCCTGCGGCCACTGATCGGTGTCGCAAGTGGACTTTTGCTTGCGGCTGTAGACTTATGCGGCCTCTGCTGTTGCCGCATGAAGCTTGCCTCAGTAATTAAATTTCTGGTATCATAGTATTTTTTCTCTGCCATAGTTTGGTCGTTGAGCGCCTTTCCCGACTTTCGCATGAACAGGGCCAATCTGGGTGGACGTATGATGTGCGTCTGCAGCAACAGAGTGAGTAGTGGGGATCGCATACTCTGCAGTTGGGTGAGACACAACGATCTTTGCTACCCATATCCTATAGGTCTTCTTTGGCTTTGCTTGCCTTGGAGAAGGACTCGCGCTATCCCGAAAAACATGTTCTCGAATGCTTGCTGTTCGAAGTATACCACCAGCATCTTTTGGATCGAGTCCAACTTAGCGGCATCGGACTGCGTCACTGTCTTCTCATCAGAGGAGAAGTTGGTCCCTAACAGAGTCACCATCTTGTTCGCTATTGTAAGTTTTGGACGTTGAAATAACAAACAAAAAGTACAAAGAGAACCTAGATAAAAAATCTAAGTATAATATTTTTATCTGGGTAGTGACGATAGACAAAGAGCGTTGTGGTGGCACCTTTACTCCGTTGATGGTCCGATGAGGGAATAAGGATGCTCTTTTTTTCTCCTAATCTTGTGTGCACGTATGTAGCTAGCCGGGGGGTGGTCCGGTCGCTCTAAAGTAGAAAAAAGCCAGCCTCTAGAATGATCAAGTTGCTCCTATTTATAGCCATCATACTGATGGGACATAGGTGTCGCATATGCTTCTGCTTGGTGGTCGCGTAGGGATCTTTCAACATAATATGGTGCAACTGTAGCCGCATACCATGGGCAAATTGTCACGTGGTCTTAGTTGAGATATGCTGTTAAAGAGATCTTGGGGTGGTTACGTGTGTGACTTGGTCAGCTGGACACGTAGTCAGCACTAATTATGCGAGAAATTGTCTTCGGTTGTAACAGAAAGATTCTGTATACGTGCTCTCATTTGGCCTTGGTCGGATGGATACTATGGCCATACGGCATTATGGCGACATACGTGCTTTCGTCTGGCCTTGGTCGGATGGACACCCTGGCCGCATGATGGCGAGGCCACATGGGTCTTGTAGCCGCATACGTGCTCTCGTTTGGCCTTGGTCAGATGGACACTCTAGCCGCATCTTAACGAGACCGCATGGGTCTTGTAGCCACATACGTTCTCTCGTTTGGCCTTGGTTGGATGGACACTCTAGCCGTATGTTGATGAGGTCGCATGGGTCTTGAAGTCGCATGCGTGCTCTCGTTTAGCCTTGGTCGAATGGACACTCTGGCCTCATGATAGCGACGCCGCATGGGTTTTATAGCCACATACGTGCTCTCATTTGGCCTTAATCGGATGGAGACTATGGCCGCATGATGACGATGTCGCATGGGTCTTGAAGCCGCATGCGTGCTCTCGTTTGGCCTTGGTCGAATGTGTTGGCCCAGTATTTATGTTGAGTTTTTGAATATGGCTAATCGATTAAGTTTAGCATTATGGTAATCGATCAATCACTATAGTATCTTCTACTTAAACTCATCATTGTCCAGAATATAATATTTGCTTCTGTATATTTTCTTGTTCGTCTAACATGTAATTGCAGAAAGCAATAAGCAAGATAAGAAATGGACATATGATACAAGATGATGAGCTAAAGACGGTATTATATCAGAAGATTTTGTCCAACCGCCTACGACTTATCTGGAGCCTCATACCTGAGGGTTTCGCTGCCCGATCAGCAGATGGGGGTTGAGGGGGCAGCGCCCCTCGTGGGGGTTCGGGGATGAAGCCCCTGAAAGGTATTCAGATTTCTAAATCTGGTTATCTTTGGACAACTGCCGTCACGGGAAAAAGAGTCTTCAAGTCAGCAGATGTTTCAGAAGTTTGGCGTCATCAGTGTTCTTGGTTTTCATATGTAATATTTTATTTATTGAGTCTTGGATTGATATAAGCTGAGTCGCATTGGAAAATGAAAGTACCTATACCCAGATACCTAGTCCACTCAAATAAACCAAAGAACCTATCCACCAAATCAGGCCACATTCATTAACAAAGTCTATCATACTTAGAAACTGAACTCGGGCCAAACTCGTGCCGAACTCGGACCGAACTCGGTTACCCTTTTGGTTTGAAATCTACTAGTTCAATTAGCTCCTGATTTCTTGGCCCAACGGTTGAAAATTTGAATTAATACCTAGCCAAACTCTGGCCAAATTCTGTTTACCAATACCCTATAAATAGGATTGGATTTCTACATTCCTACTCACTCAACCATTCTCAATCTTTCTATCCTATAGTGAGTAAACCCTCAAAGTATAAACTTTTTTATCTCCAAGATCAACTCCCTAGCATTCTAAGTAACAAGTGCGGTCTCGGTCTAGAAGTCTACAGAGTTGTAAAGAGCTTGGTTCATCAAGCCCCACTTCTGTGTTAAGTTGCGAGCCTTCGGATCAAAACTCATAGCGTGTGAAGTTGCGAGACTCCGGATCAAATCTCGTAGTGTAAAGAAGTTGGCAAGCCTTCGGATCAAAGCTTGTGATTCACTATTGGTGATTATAGTGGACAAAACTCTGAGCTTGAGTTCTCGGGACTGGACTAGTCCTCTTAGAGAGAAACCAGTATACATCACGGTATTTGCGTTTGCTCTCTCTTTCTCTTACTTTATTATATTGCATATACACTGCTAGTTAATAACTACCTTTACTCTGCTTAATTTTTAATTGGATAGATTATTCCGCTGTACTCTATTCACCCCCCTCTAGAGTTGCCATACACGGTCCTTCAGAATGGACGCTCTGGCCGCATGATGGCGATGCCACATGGGTCTTGTAGCCGCATACGAGTTCCCATTTGGCCTTGGTCGGATGGACACACTGGCCGCATGTTGACGAGGCCGTATAGGCGAGGACACATGGCCTTGTACAACTATTGAGGCTATTAATGCATGATATGACTTTCTTCCTATTTTCTTGAATTGTCGTCTTTTATGAATCTCGAAGCGTCGGCATCATGAGTGATGTGTCAGAGTCTGACGGTCATCGACTGTTGTGCCAAAAGGTTTTTATGCGTCCTCCCTACTCTACGGTTGTTCAAGCTGCATAGAGTATACTATACGGCTTCTTGGTCTTTGGTTTGACCAGGCCTCATGTAGCTTCTTTGCGGCTTATTTGTTTAGGCCGCATGTGGCATCTCTGGGGATTTGGTTGTTCAGGCAGCATGTGACTTCTCTGCGGCTTGGTTGTTCCTTTAAGGGGTCATGGCCTTTATGCGTCCTGTATATTTTTTTCATGCTTCTACAGAGGGGACATCTCGAGATAGGCAAGTTCACACCCATGAGCGAGAAAAACTCTCAGCCATGTGGCCAAGCTACAGATGGACCAATTCCTTATCCATACGGCCAAGCCACAGATTGTCTCTGCGTGCATGTTGCAGATGACTACACAGCACTACGGTAGAACTCCGTAGGGACGGGGCCTGCGCGTGTTCTAGATAATTTCTCATCCATGTTGCAAGGTCATGTACTTGTGTCTTTCTGTGTGTGTCCTTGCCACCTTGACACCCTCTCTTACCTCCAAAGAGAATGCCAGCATCAGGAGACCACAGATCGACGCCGCTCCTGACAAACTCTTGAACCAGACTAACAGTAGCCCTCAGCATCTTCTTTCGCAAAAAGATAGGGAAGCCGAGAGACAAAAGTTCTTTCTTCTCTTCCCTAGCCCGCCTATTTATGGGCTCCTTGGGAGCGTGAGAAGATCGAGGCGATGAATTAGGCAGTTATGAGGATGAATCAGATGCCTCGATTTGCTTGATCCATATTTATCTCCTCGGAAACTATCATTGAGTCAGAGTCCCAAGAAATCTCCTCGAAGATCGAACCGAATCCTACATTAAATGGATATTTGACAACCTGGCAAAGACTTGTCCATGCGACCCACCCTCCATGCAGCCCAGAGTTATCTCCTCAATGTTCCTTATTCAAAGTATCCTAAACTTATCAGTTTGAAAACTTTGAAGGGGGTCTTGTAGAATCATAAAAAATTTAGATCCATGTGCTCAACAAATATGCTCCCCACAGTCGAATTCTAAGAAACCAGACCACGGAATTGCCATGCTGCAGAGAAAAAGCAACATCCATGCACCTCCAAATATTAGCCGTATAAAGGCCTGATACCAAGGTTACGTCTGACAGAGAATCCTGACAAAAATAATTTTTTCAACGTCTCGAAAGATATGAGCACACTAAACGACAAGAAGCTCTCGTCAGAATAATAATAACTTTTGACAAATGTGCCACGCTATGTGTACGGGACCTCATGTATCCCAGACTCTATGTGCTCCATGCATTCCTGGTCCAATGCGTCCCAAACTCTATACACCCCATGCGACTCTGGCCTTATATGTTTCGTGCATCTCTGGCCCCATGCATTCAAGATTCCACGCGTTTCATGTGCCTCTGGCCCCATGCGTCCCATGCGTCCCAAGCATCTCAAACTCCAAACATCCAACGTGGCAAGGCTCCCTGAGACGAAATCATTCTGTTGCAATTCTCTCCAACTAAATGTGGGCCACCAATCAAGGTGACCAAGTCACACAAACGATAGACGAGAACCACCAGAATCTCCAGCAAGAAATCCCAACAAAACTTCCACATAGCAGTGTGCCCTGGATGTCACTACCATATTTTCTAGGAAAGAATATTTTAGTCATTTGGTAATTAATTAAATATTGTGCATGTTGAATATTTATTTATTGTAGTATTTATTTATTATTAGTATGTTAGATTTATTTTTGGACTTGTGTTAGTGAAACTAACTAGTTTAGATTAGAATCATGGACCAACATTTAATTCTAGTTAGAATTGAGCCCAATAATAAGCCCATTTATTTGGAGGATGATTAATTAAGTTAAAATTATTAGACTAGAATCTTCCCTCATTAATTAATTTTTTTATGAGAGCCCCCAAGGGGTATTTTTAGACTTTATATAGTAGTTTGAGGGAGGAGGCAAGTGAGGCCGATATAAAGGGGGTAAAAACTCTCTCTTCATTTTTTATTCCATATCTATATCTAGAATTTCTCTCAACCAAATTCCATTCAATACCTACCAAATTCCTCCCCAATTGCTTCCCAAATTACCATTGGAGGCTACTAGAGCAAGGATCTACAAGGAAAAAGCAAGGATCTACAAGTTGAAGGCCAATTTTACCATTTTTGGAGGTTTCATTGGGAATCCATCTCCCAATAGGCACAATTCAGTTTTCTCTCTCTTAGTAGACTCTAAATATGAGATTTAACCCTAAGAAACTACCCTATATGCTAAGGCTACCCATAGGAATTGGAATTAGGTTCATAGGAGGCCTTTGGAGGAAGTTATGGTGTATTTTGTGTTAATTTTGGAAGAATTTTGAGATTGGCACTTGTTGTGTTTGTCAATTGGTCAATTAGACCAAATTGACATGTGTTTGATTATTTGTGACTAGTGTCGTATCCACAATTGTATACGTGTAGGCCGTATCCCATCAATTTGGCGATACGGATTATTTTTTGGGTTTTTCTCCGACACGGGGCTTTGTGCATGTCACACTTTGACACGGACACGTAGATGTATATTTGACTCTTTGTATTATTTATAAATACTATTTTAGACTTGCTCTTGTCCTTCGGGGTATGTTTGGTTATGTGGTGGACTCGTATCGCAAGCGTGTCATAGGTCTAGTATGATAAGGGTGTGGTGCGCTCCACGTGTTTATTGCATTACATTCCTCAATTCATTGACTTGTGTATATCTATTAGTTTGATATATTATATATGATATATCTATGTATATGTATATACATCTACATTATATTGAATGGTTATGTATATCTATATATATATGTGATATCTATATAGAGTATATATATTATGTGTATATGTGATTGTATATATATATATATATATATATATATATATATATATATATATATATATATATATATATATATATATATATATATATATATATATGAGAGTGTATGTATATAGGTTGATGCATATATAGGAGAGTATATATGTATATGTATGTGTATTGTGTATATATATCTATATATATATAGGAGAGAATATATATATATATATATATATATGTGTGTGTGTGTGTGTGTGTGTGTGTGTGTGTGTGTGTGTGTCAGTGAGCGAGAGTGCTCGTGCACAGCAACTAGGCAGCATAGTGTGGCATAGAAGATTTAGCAGCAAGGGCTAGTCAGTTGCAGTTTCAGCAGGGAGGATGCAATAGCAGATTGTAGGAAGCTAGCCAATGTACTGCATAGCAGTTACAGCAAAGGGGGAGCACAACTACATAGCAGAGGCCTCGAGCTACTGCAGTTCAACAAGGGGAAGGTATAGCAGTTGCAGCATTCACAACAAAGGGAAGCTCGGGCAGTGGATCAAGCATTAGTGAGAGCAAGAGATGGTAACTGCATCTTTGAGAGCACTGTATTGCAGCACAGTTGCAGCTCTGTGTGCATAGCCGTGGGAGAGCATGCACTGAGATGCATCGAGCAACTGAACATCCAATTCATTAGCAGTTTGCATCGACAACAAGGTGCAATACCTGTGCAGTATCCTCAATGCTGCAACAGCAGCAACAGGCAGGAAGCCTTCATCAGTGAGCAACATTGAGCAATACATCAACCACTGCAGGCAATGAGCACTGCAGTGCATAACAGTAGGAGCATTCACAGCAAGAGCAAAGGCGGCAAGTAGTCTTAGGATTCAGCTAGCAGTAGCAATTCAAATCAGCAAGGAGCATGCACAGTGGCACAACACAACAACTAGCAGGTACTGCACAACAGTAAAGCAAGAATCTTCAACTGACCAAGTGCAGCCTCTTGCATAGCAGCAAGTGCATCACTGCACTGAAGAGGTAGCAGTTGCTGCAAGGCAAGAGAGCACAACAGCAAGGTAAGGCAAGGGTTCAGTAGCACAGCAGCAACAAGTAGTCTTAGTATAAGTATCAACACAACAAGGTAATGGTTTAGCATGGGTGGTTCAGTTAGCTAGGTAAGTTTAGTTTGTTAGTAGCTATTGGGTAGTGGTTAGTAGACATAGCTAGTAACTAGATAGTTATAAATGACTTGTTAGTTTAATAGTTAGCCTAGTAGTTATTATGTAGCTATATGTATCTATGTATTGTATTAGTATATAATATATTTTAGTTGTTAGTTGATTAGCATATAGTTAATATTGGATATTAACTTTATGAATGAGGATTTGACTTACCTTGGGATACCAAGGTAATATCAAGGTAATAGGTCGATACTTAAGGTATTGGGTTTGAGTACCGAGATGGGTGTGTAGGTAGCGAGATACGCTTTGGTTCAAAGCCAAGGTATCCGTTTTGCTTTAGTTAGCTTAGCTACTATATGTATTATCTTATATATATATAAATTACTATTTTTATATTAAAAACTTGTGTATCCTATGATACGGTATTTTGTGTGTTTCTTAGTATCCTAGACATAGATTTTTTTCTTTTTTTTGCAAGGCCAAATTAGAATGAAATAATCATAATATCATTGATACCAGGATGACCCCTTTCCCAGAATACAACAAATAAAAAATAAAAATAAAACAAACTCCTAGACATAGCTAGTATAGCCTAGATGCATAGTGTGTGGACCTAGTATCCTAGAGATGGACTCATACAACCTAGAAATAACTAGTTTGACTAGTTTGGCATATAGTTGACCTAGTTTGACTGTTTTGACTTAGAAATGGCTTCATGACCTAGAATTGGACTAGTTTAACTTATTTTATTCCAACACCTTGTATTAATATAATATTTCATATATAGGTTTGTGTGACACCAGTTCGAACACAGTTTAACAGTCATTGCTTTGGACTACAGACGAGTACATTCTCTGATAGTTTCTTATTTATGATATCCTCTATGTCTCTTGTATCTAGTGTAGATATCATTGATTTTTGATACGATGGTTACACTGATTGGTATATCCGGATCTCGTCATGAGATATTATTTCTTGGTATTTACGGTGTATCTTGTCCAAGCTTTGTTCATTGTTCTTTTTGTACATGTACAGACATTGGTTCATAAGGAGAGTAGCGCCCTTCTTATAGAAATCCGTATCATGACATACCATGGTTGGATCTACTATACCAGTCGGGAACGGAGAGTATGTAGTGTAGATATGTCATCATACCCTCCTTGTATCAAGTCTTGTTCATTGAATAGTGTTAATCATACACCACACGTATGATTAGCCAGGCCATAAATCTTGTATCAAGTTCCTAAGCCGATCACATGTTAAAGCTGGGGCTCACTCACTTAGTCATTAATATTTCTTGTTCATTCCATATTGCCCATTCTTGTATTTATTTCCAGTATTTTCTTTATTACGTATCTCTTGTATATGTATATGGCATCTTGTATATTCACATCTATTTACTGTTATATAGTTTATATCATTGATTAGAACTGCTGTTAGATATGTACTTCGCTCCATTCATGATTGAAAAATATTTTTTTAGAGGATCCAGGAGATTGGTGTCCGACATACTATGGACTTTGACCTATAGATGATTCAGACCTGGACCTACTAGTTCCGGAGTGATTGCCTGGAGATCTAGCCGGAATCACTTGTTAGCATAGTTAGTTCTCTTAGCATTTTGGTACCGGATTTGTTTCCGGCTTATATTTGAGATTTTGGTTATTGTTTCTATTATTATTGTTATATTTGTTTAGATTGCATAGTTATGTTAGAATTCTTTTATATCTTATCGTGCTATAGTATTGTGGTTGAGTATTATATTGAATTAAGTTTATTACACTCTTCTTGGAGTTGATATATTATTGAAGGTTTATGCATTATTGTGAGATAATTAGATAGTATAGTTGACCAAGACAGTATTTTACCGCCGATGCTGCGACATAGGCTAGACATACCCACGTATTCGTGCCCCTTCACCAGGTGCGGGTCGTGACATATTTTTAGTAAAGCCTATGTAGGTCAGGCTTCACAAGTTGTGCGATGTCGTGGTAGTACGATGACTTAGTTGTACTACTGCGAGCCTGCGATAGGATATTGGACATAGGACACTAGGATGAGAGAGGTTACTCAATCATAAAAAAATTTGAGAGATTCCTGGAACGACCCTTGAGAATATTATTATAAATTTTAATTTAAATCTTTTCTATTATTTCGTCCGCTCTCACTTATTGTTATTAAATTTGATTCTTGTTGATCGGTTGTTAAATTTAATTCTTGGTGTTCGTTGTTGAGTTTGATTTTATATCGAGATAAATTTTATGGACTAAATTACGGTATCATCTGATGACATATGTTGATGAGGACAGTGAGAAAGGTAAAACGTCTGCTTTGGTTATGGAGCCTGGAGTTTATCGCAGTCATATTAGCTGGCGTAGCGGATACGTGGGGACCTGACTTCGGATGTACATATCTTAGTTATAAAATTTAAAATTCCTCGCAGCTATATTATTCGGCACAGCGAGGATTCTAAACAACATGATTATAGAGGTGCATACCTAAGTTATGGAATCTATCGTTTATCACAGCTATGCTAATTGGCATTGCGAGAATTCTGAGTGTCATAATTTCGGACAGACGTGTATGATTATTAGATTGTATCTTAAATTGGTTCTTAACGTATCATCTCTATCTTTCCACTCTGTTATTATAGGACTTTATTCCATCATTCTTTAGTTTAGCAGTCGAGATACCTTCAGTTCTTTAGTCCAGTTCCTTATAAGGCTTCATTCCATTAGGGTTCCTTGTTAGTATGATAATTGGTGACTTTCAATTAGGTCTGTGTCTTGAGTATCAGTATTGACTATTGGGAGTGTGGCTTGTGAGTCTGTAAGTGGTTCTTGGTTGGGCATGTGAGCAATATGCATTAATCTAGAGATAACCTATAGCATAGTACCTTGTAGCAATAGTTCTATGATAGGTATCATTATAGTTAGTATAGTACTATAGGTAGAAGGGGGAGTAGAGAGTATCAGTGGTGGTTCCATGAGTTAGTATCAATATCAGCATGCATTCTCTGGATAATCATAAATTCAGGTAGTTGGGTGAGCCATATAATAATTAAGTATCACGGGATTTTTGTTGGATATCAATGGAGCATGATACTCTATTGGGTGATTGACGCTTGAGTGTACCATAGTAGAGTGGTACCAACAGGTATAGAGAGAGTGTGTGGGAATAAGAATGTATTATACTAAAGTAGTAAGACTTTTGTTACAGGTAAAAGTAGAGCAATGATGTGAGTAGATAGAAGTGTACCAGTATATGACTAGTGATGGGTATATCACCTGATATTGAGGCTAGTAATATGTTGGAAGCAATAGGTGGGAGAAGTGTCTCGAAATTGTATGCAGGATGCACAGCGGGTGGTGAGTGTCAGTGTGGAAGTTCATGCGTATCAGAAAGTGGAAGCCTGAGTATTAAAATTTTCAATAGTATGTCATGGGTTGAGAAATATCAAGATTAGTTATGGAAGATAGGTAATGTGTCACTGATTAGTGTATCAGTCTATAAAAGGTTTAAGGAGAGATATGTATACATCAATAGAGATATTGAACCATGTGTCTGCCTTTGAGAGTGAAGTAAAATATGTGTATCAAAGAAGTTAATAACTAGTGCATTTGATGCAAGTGATCATGAGTTTTAGTGAGTATGATAAGGTGATCTAATGATGAAGCTAGTGTCCTAGAAGATTAAGGGCATATATTGTGTAGTTAGGAAGCTAGTGTTACTATATCAAGAATGCTAGTGTTTGTATATCAGAGATTAGTTGAGTAATGTGCTAGTAACAGTAAGTACCTTATGTAATGATATTGTAATGGGGTATCAATTAATATGGATAAAAAAATATTTGGAAGTAATAGTACAAGTGATCCAAGCAGTAGAGGAGAGAGACAATATATATATATATATATATATATATATATATATATATATATATATATATATATATATATATATATATATATATATATATATAGAGTAAGTTTAGTAGGTATAGTACCTTGCTAATTTTGAGTATAGAGGTCGTATGTATCAGGGGATAGTACGAGGGGTATAAGGATACCAGTGAGATATCATGGTGTTGAAATGGCTAGAAGGTTATTGTTTATGTATTGTGATACTAATGTACAGATGAGAACCTTAAGATGATTAACAAATGTTAGAGGATGAGTTGCACCAATTATCAGATAGAAAGAGATACCCTAGTAACAAGAACCGGAGTACCTTAGGTATTATAAAAGTTTAGGCACAAGCATTTTAGTAACCAGTATAATGATATAGATGAGAGACATGAGTAACTTGGTATGAGGATGTCATCTAAAATACATATGAGAACTGGTGCCTTGTGTAGACAGTAACAAGATTTGAGTAAGACATCCTATTGGAAGTATTTAAGTTGACAAGGGTGTGCCAATAAAATCTATGATGGAAAAAGTATACAAGTGTTCCTTACAAGAGAATGGTTGAGAAATTTGGGTGATTACAAGAACTGAAACAGATAAAGAAAGTAGTATTTTAGCGGTGTTTTGTATAGTATCCTAGGTAGCAAGTACCAATGAGTGAATCATGTCCCTGACCTAGAACACTAGTATTTGGTAACCCTCAGTGTTAAAAATATTTTGACTAGGTTGATGATTAGTGAATGCTTAGTGTATGATGGAATATGCCACTGGTGGCATAGCAGATTATCTCACACCAGTAGAGGGAGACACCCAGCATGGCAGAGACTAAAATTGATGATAGTTAGAGACTATATCCAAGTATAATTTCTCTTTCAGTAGAATGGTAGGATTGTATGTTATATAATAGGACTATTTTAGACTGTGATTGATAGGGGTTTGACACTAGTAAAATTTGTATGACTATCCCAAGAGAGAGGGGTGAGAGTTATAATTTCGTGGATGAAATTCTTCTAAAGGGGTAGACTTGTCACTACCACATTTTCTTGGAAAAGATATTTTAGTCATTTGGTTATTAATTAAATATTGTGCATATTGAATATTTATTTATTGTATTATTTATTTATTGTTAGCATTTTAGATTTATTTTTGGACTTGTGTTAGTGAACCTAACTAGTTTAGATTAAAACCATGGACCAACATTTAATTCTAATTAGAATTGAGCCCAATAATAAGCTCATTCATTAGGAGAATAATTAATTAAGTTAAATTCATTAGACTAGAACATTCTCTCCTTAATTAATTTATTTATGTGAGGCCCCAAAGAGTATTTTAGACTTTACATAGTAACTTGAGGGAGGGGGCAAGTGAGGCCTATATAAAGGGGATAAAAACTTTCTCTCTCTTCATTTTTTATTCCAAATCTAGATCTAGAATTTCTCTCAACCAAATTTCATCCAATTCCTACCAACTTTCTCCCCAATTGCTTCCAAAATCACCATTAGAGGCTAGTAGAGTAAGAATATACATGAAGGAAGCAATGATCTACAAAGAGGAGCAAAGATCTACAAGTTGAAGGCCAATTTCACCATTTTTGGAGGTTTCATTAGGAATCCATATCCTAATAGGTACAATTCAGTTTTCCCTCTCTTAGTAGACTCTAAATCTATGATTTAACCCTAAGAAATGACCCCATATGCTAAGGCTACCCATAGGAATTAGAATTAGGTTCATAGGAGGCCTTTGGAGGAAGTTATGGTGTATTTGTGTCAATTTTGGGAGAATTCCGAGATTGGCACATGTTGTATTTGTCAATTGGTCAATTAGACCAAATTGACATATGTTTGATTGTTTGTGACTAGTATCATGTCCATAATTGGATACGTGTAGGCCGTATCCCGTCAATTTGGCGATACAGGTAATTTTTTCGGGGTTTTCTCTGACACGGGACTTTGTGTATGTCATACTTTAACACGGACACGTAGATATGTATTTGACTCTTTGTATTATTCATAAATACTATTTTAGACTTGTTCGTGTCCTTTGGGGTATATTTGGTTGTGTGGTGGACTCGTATCGCAAGCGTATCATAGATCAAGTGTGATACGTGTGCAGTACGCTCCACGTGTTTGTTGCATTGCATTCCTCAATTTATTGACTTGTGTATATCTATTAGTATGATATATTATATATGATATATCTATGTATATGGATATGCATCTACATTATATTGAATGGTTATGTATATCTATGTATATATGTGATATATATATATATATATATATATATATATATATATATATATATATATATATATATATATATATATATAAGTGTATGTATGTAGGTTGATGCATATATAAGAGAGTATATATATATATATATATATATGTGTGTGTGTTTGTGTGTGTGTGTGTGTTTGTATATATATATATATATATATATATATATATATATATATATATATATATATATATATATATATATATATGTATAGGAGAGTGTGTGTGTATATATATATATATATATATATATATATGTGTGTGTGTGTGTGTGTGTGGCATGTTGTGTGTGAGTGTGTGTCAGTGAGTGAGAGGGCTCGTGCACAGCAACTAGGCAGCATAGTATGGCATAGCAGATTCAGTAGCAAGGGCTAGTCAGCTACAGTTTCAGCAGGGAGGATGCAACAGTAGATTGCAGGGAGCTAGCCAATGCACTGCATAGCAGTTGCAGCAAAGGGGGAGCACAACTAAATAGTAGAGGCCTCAACCCACTACAGTTCAGCAAGGGAAAGGCATAGCAGTTGCAGCATTCACAACAAACGAAAGCTCGGACAGTGGATCATTGCATCAGTGAGAGCAATAGCAGGTAACTGCATCTTCGAGAGCACTGCAGTGCAGCACAGTTGCAGCTCTGTGTGCACAGCCATAGGCGAGCTGTACTGAGATGTATCGAGAAACTGAGCATCCAATTCATCAGCAGTTTGTATCGACAACAAGGTGCAATACCTGTGCAGTATCCTCAATGCTGCAGTAGCAGGCAGGAAACCTTCATCAGTGAGCAACATTAAGCAATACATCAACCACTGCAGGCAATGAGCACTGCAGTGCATATCAGTAGGAGCATTCACAGCAAGGGCAAAGGCAACAAGTAGTCTTAGTATTCAGCTAGCAGTAGCAGTTCAAATCAGCAAGGAGCATACACAGTAGCACAGCACAGCAGCTAGCAGGTGTTGCACAGCGGCAAAGCAAGGAGCTTCAACTGAGCAAGTGCAGCCTCTTGCACAGCAGTAAGTGCATTACTTCACTGAAGAGATAGCAGTTGCAGCAAGTCAAGGGTTCGGTAGCACAGCAGCAACGAGTAGTCCCAGTATCAGTATAAACATGGCAAGGTAATGGTTTAGCACGGGTGATTCAGTTAGCTAGGTGATTTAGTTGGTTAGTAGCTATTGGGTAGTGGTTAGTAGACATAGCTAGTAGCTAGATAGTTAGTTATAAATGCCTTGTTAGTTTAATAGTTAGCCTAGTAGTTATTATGTAGCTATATGTATCTATGTATTGTATTAGTATAAAATATATTTTAGTAGTTAGTTGATTAGCATATAGTTAATATTGGATATTAGCTTTATGAATGAGGATTTGACTTACCTAAGGATACCAAAATAATTTCAAGGTAATATCCAAGGCATTGGGTTTGAGTATCGAGATGGGTGTGTAGGTAGCGAGATACGCTTTGGTTCAAAGCCAAGGTATCCATTTTGCTTTAGTTAGCTAAGCTACTATATGTATTATCATGTATATATATATATAAATTATTATTTTCATATTAAAAACTTGCGTATCCTATGATACGGTATTTTGTGTGTCTCTTAGTATCCTAGACATAACTAGTATGGCCAGATGCATAGTGTGTGGACCTAGTATCCTAGAGATAGACTCATACAACCTATAAATAGATAGTTTGACCAAGTTTGACTAGTTTTGCATAGAGTTGACCTAGTTTGACTATTTTGACTTAGAAATGGCTTCATGACCTAGAATTAAACTAGTTTAACTTATTTTATTCCATCAACTTGTATTAATGTAATATTTCATATATAGGTCTGTGTGACACCAGTTCGGACATAATTTGACATTTATTGCTTTAGACCACAGGTGAGTAAATTCTCTCATAGTTTCTTATTTATGATATCCTCTATGTCTCTTGTATCTAGTGTAGATATCCTTAATTTTTTGACACGATGGCATGAGATATTATTCCTTGGTATTTATGGTGTATCTTGTACAAGCCTTGTTCATTGTTCTTCTTGTACATGTACATATATTGGTTCATGAGGAGAGTAGCGCCCTTCTTATGGAAATATGTGTCATGACGTACCATGGTTGGATCCACTATACCAGTCGGGGCGGGGAGTATATAGTATATATATGTGTTCATACCCTCCTTGTATCAAGTCTTGTTCATTGAATAGTGTTAATCATACACCGCACGTATTATTAGCCAGGCCATAAATCCTGTATCAAGTTCCCAAGCCGATCACATGTTAAAGCTGGTACTCACTTACTTAGTCATTAATATTTCTTGTTCATTCCATATTGCTCATTCGTGTATTTATTTCCAGTATTTCCATTATTGCGTATCTCTTGTATATGTATATGGCATCTTGTATATTCATATCTATTTACTGTTACATAGTTTATATCATTGATTAGAACTGCTGTTAGAGATGTACTTCGCTCCATTCCTGACTAGAAAATATTTTTCAGAGGATCCGGAAGATTGGTGTCCAACATACTATGGACTTTGACCTATAGATGATTCAGACCTAGACCCACTAATTCTGGAGTGACTGCCGGGAGATCTACCCAGAATCACTTGTTAGCATAGTTAGTTCTCTTAGCATTTTGGTTCCGGATTTATTTTCGGCTTATATTTGAGATTTTGGTTATTGTTTCTATTGTTGTTCTTTTATTTGTTTAGATTGCATAGTTATGTTAAACTTCTTTGATATCTTATCGTGCTATAGTATTGTGATTGAGTATTGTGTTGAATTTAGTTTATTACATTTCTTGGACTTGAGATATTATTGAAGGTTTATGGATTATTGTGAGATAATTAGATAGTATAGTTGACCAAGACAGCGTTCTACTGTCGATGCTGCGGCGTAGGCTGGACGTACCCACGTACTCGTACCCCTTCACCGGGTGCGGGTCATGACACTGGACTCAACCCATATTATGCGCCGACAGTTGCAACCTTATTTTGTTGAAGGAGCCCCCTACGGCCACCAAACAGAAGGACATGCGGCACCTATATCCCGTCAACACCGTCAACCGGATAACTATAAATAGAGGCAACTTGGACATCCCAAAGGTCTGATGGTTTTTCTGCTGCAGAGACCATACAAAGGCGAAGCTACGTATGTGCACACAAGCTCAGGAGAGAGGAGAAGTGAGCATCATCATTCCCTCGTCAGACCATCAACTGAGTAAAGAAGCCGCTACAGTGCTCGATCTCTATCGTCACTCTTCCCAGATTAAATATTATACTTAGATCTTCTACTTATGATTTCTTTGTACATTTGTTTGTTATTAAATGAAAGTGTACCCAAACTCACTTATAATGGCGAACAACGGTGACTCAGAGTATCTAACGACCACGGGTCACCACGGAATAATGAATCAGAGGACGAAGAGACGCTAGAGTATAGTAGGGCGAGTAAACACGTACCTTGCCGTACTTACACTATCAAAACTATCAAACGCAACAATGGTGCCTTGAGACAGCATGATAATGATTTACTCGTCGAGTAGAAATGTTACATGATAAATGGTCATGGGCAGCCCATGCACAGGTTTTGTATTCCTCGAACGAGATAAACCAGATTCGGAGCACCTGGGGGTGGCCAAAATAGTATTAGCCTAGGAGTAATTTAAGAGTGCTCTCCTAGCATGGCATGGCGGGCCATTCAGGAAGGCTTGCTACCTGGGCACTGAATGAGGCATCACATAACATAGAAACGGTATTAGGTATCTCAGGTCAAGTCGGACTGAGAGGATGCACCACTAATGACCGTGGCTTTCGGGACCTCCAGAGGGCTTGCAACTCGACTGAGAGGATACCCCAAAATGTCAAGATAAGATGTGCCCAAAATGACGCTGGATGTTCCATACAATAAGTCTATATAGACTTGAACTATTGTATGTGTTTACTACTTATAGTTCCTATCGATCGTAATACAGGGTAATACCGTACGACGTTGTTGCATAGCGTACGGCAAGATGATTCAAGAGATGTTTGTTGCATCGGTGCAGCAAGTCAATCTTTTGAATGATGTCATATGTGTGGTAACATCGGAACGATAAAAAACAAGTTGAACGGTTTGAGTAATAGCTTAGAAATTTTGGGAAGGAAGCGCTGCATGAGATGCAACAATCGGGATCAACAGAAATATTAAATGATGGTTTATGTTGGCTGAGAATTATGTCAGACTTTGAGTAAGCGAACGTCAGTTTCGTAGTCGGTAGCAGCACCACGGGATGGAAAATTTAGAATAAAAGTTGAATCGAGGCAGAGGAACTGCGATACAAAAAATAGCTCAATTTCTAAGTGGTATATCCCATACCATGAAGTGATCATGCATTGGAACATATCGCATGGACAACAATAGTTTATCCGCAACGAATTGGGTAGTCCTGAGACTTGTTTGGAAAATTTATAAGGCAGTGTGTGAATCGAGTATTCTTCGATGCATTATGTTCGAACGACCGAGAATAGACTCTCAATTCGAACAAATGTTATGTCGGATAAAAATTTAAGAAATATTAGACGGATAGTTATCTAAGAATGGCGAAGAAAATCGATAGCGGCTAGGTGCGCATATGTACGCAAGGGATCGATGCAAATCTAGAAGTAACAAGCGTAGTCCGTAGTTTTGTAAACGCAAAAAAACTATTGGTTGAGTAGGCATACTTATTTGGGAAAATAAAAGATTCAAAAATAGTTTGTGTCACATAAAATATCGAGGACTTGATTGTTGTTTCTTGTGACTTTTGATCCGTAACTACCTTACGCGATCGAGGCATAGACAGAGACGGATATTTACGAGATGGTAAAATGAACGTAGGCAAAAAATTTCTACGAAACATAAACGGATGTGGCGTATCGAAATAGAGATAGTTGGAATGAACTTATATTAGAAAATTATGCGCAAGTCGTCGGGGCTGTGTGGCACGAAGAAAATGCATAGAAATTAGCATAGCGACGGGAATGATCAAAATGGGAGTAAGGATCTAAGGGATGGACTTTTGAGGAAACTCGACGGAACTTGACGTCGGGATGATTTACAGTATCGCTCAAGTGAAAATAGATTGTACAGGAAACTTAAGAGGGATAAAGTATACAAATGGAGTAATATTTATAATTCAGAAAGTTGCGAGTAATTATACGAGAAATCGTATTGATCAATCGAGAATTTATTTGATGGAGTCAGGAAGAACGATAAAGTTAGCGGAATCAGATAGCGGGATTGGCAGATTCAATTGAGGATGGTTTCACCGAGTATAGAGTATCTCAGATATCGATTAAAGGGTAGATAGACTAAAATCCTAGACGGATAGATGTTTTCTTGGTTAATGGATATGTTGGCAGGTAGTGCATGCATTTCAGACTTCGAAATATACTCTCAGATTTTGGTAGAATTCCATAGAACTTATCGGAATTGGTTTGGCTTCGGAATAAGATATAACATGGTTATTAGTAACTGTCTATCGTTGATGATCCACAACTATCGAGCGTAGCTTCGGGGAAGATGACCCTAGAGACTCAGCCGTCGAACCAAAGTAATCATTGGAGACCCATAGAACGACCTGAAAGCTGACACATGAGAGATTCACATCGAGGATAAATATTGAGTTATGCATGTTGAGGATAAGTCTAGGCGATCGAATATAAATTTTAGAATTTGATTGAATAGCCTTCAGCTGGAAAATAATATAGCAGGATTTAGATGGTTGTTGATTTCATACTCGATAGAGTATGTGACGTCAGATGCGTCAGGTAAAATATTTGTTTCGGATAGAGTGATGCCTTTGAGCATCATTGATTTTATAGTGAGGACCGAAGGATAGTTAGCGTTGGTTATCAATTCGATCAACGTTAAGCGATTTATGTTGGGACAGTATGATAGCCTCTCGGATGATCTTTGAGAATGAGATAGACGGGAATGGTCGATTTATGTTAGTCCCTTGTATCAGAAAGATTTAGAACGTTGTCTGGGTAAGTCGCCTAGCGGGGGTGAACCTAAATATTGATGCATCGACAGTTCGGAAAGGATGACCATAAAAAATATATGGTTTAAACGATAGTGTGTTTTGAGGAAGAAAGTGCTGGCATATGTTGGACTTAGTCCGTATCAAGCAAATTTCAGAAATAATTAGACAAGAGGTGTATAGCAGTTGGATGAAAGTGCGTTACAGAAAACTCATTGCAATCAGATGCACAAGGGGCCTGATGCAACGCATACTTAGGATTATCGATACAAAAGAATTATGGAACGAGGAAGTGTTACGGAGACTCAATGCGTTCGGATTACGCAATGACTCAATGTAATACAAAAGTCAAAAATTTTGATTTGAAACATATAAAGATGGTAAGCGATTATAAATCAAGTTAGGCACAGAGATTTGTGGCAGAAAATTAGATATTCAGAAATAGTGCGCATTCGAATGAATTTTGAGAACGCTAAGGCTAGGTCAGTTGGGAGTTTGAAATAATTGGTGCTTGGAAACGAAATCGCACCCGCAACTCGTTCGACTTTGCTATCACTAAGCTTGGTTGAATGCATATATTTAGGGTACACCTAAAATATATGTACGAATCCAAATTAAAGGATATGATGAACTCGAATGGAGTCGTAAGGAAGCGATAAAGTTAAGAAAATTTGTACGACTGTTGCACATGAAACAAAAATAGTAGATTTGAGGCAGTATTTAAAACAACCATTATTATCAAAAAAGAAAAAAGTATAGGCTTTGGTTCGGGGACGAACCTTATTTTAAGTAATATACTATGTAATTATTCGCTCTGTATGGTGCATTATGCTGAGTCGGATTAAAATGAGACATTTTGGTTGGTTGCATAAAATAAGTTGGAACGGGAACGAGGCATTGAGTCGCTTGCAATAAGATAAGACAGATTTGGGAACAAGTAATGATTCAGGTTTTGGTTTCATTTATCGACTTTTATGCAGGACTTTCTGATGTCGATTTATCGCCTCGACGCGGGCATTTGTACGGAGTCAAGTATCATACAACAAAATTAGTAGGCTAGTTTAGAACTGTTATGCCCCAGAACCAGAATACTACAGAGTGGGGGCAGACAAAGCCATCTACGTACACCAGAGTACTTAATACTTCGAGATATGATCACGGCTGTCTAGACATGTGAGAGTTTACTCTACGATCCAATAGTTATTCCTGGGTCAAGTGTCCTAGGTGTCTCAATCTCAAAAAAGCAATAAGTTAAAAGATGTATGATTACTAAACATATAATAGTAAGGCATCCCAAACTATACATACACAGATGATCATGAAGCTAGTTACAAAATAAAGAACTATCAATAGTACAATATTACATGATCAGCTCTAGCTATAGTCTAGAATATACTTTACATGTAGGCCCGTAGGCTATAATGTCAAGTTCCAAAATACGAGCTAAACACGTGCTCGGTGGCTAAATGCCTCAAAAGTATAAGTAAAAGATCAGGTGATTGATGAAGAAGAAACCCACTCATGTCCTCGGATGCTCCTGGTTTTCACCATCTTGAGGCGGGAAGTACGAGAGATCATATGGTTCTGCTCCGAAATTTGGTCATACAAAACCAGTGGGGTCAGACCCCAAAACAGCAAGTACTATAAGGGAGTCAACTTAGGAACTAGAAGCAACATGTTGACAAATCAGTAAGAAATAGCACAATGAACAGTTAAATAAGTGTAGCAGGTAAAATAACTGTTAAATAGTTCTGGAGTATTTAAACAAGGATATCTGAAATCAGTACTCAGGTTACAGTTTCTGGATCAGTTATTAAATAAATTAGGACAGGACTAGACTAGACTGAAAATTAAGCAATCACGGCCAATCATGCCCTACGGCTTGCTATCATTAGCTAACTAGGGTTATCACAGTCCTAGTTAATAACACATATAGTTTGAAATTCTATACATCCATATGCTCTACAGACTATCCGGGTTATCCAAGCATAAGGATATATATAATAGATTATATTATACATAGTAATTTA
This sequence comes from Iris macrosiphon, assembly GCA_036927795.1. Classification (NCBI taxonomy): domain Eukaryota; kingdom Viridiplantae; phylum Streptophyta; class Magnoliopsida; order Asparagales; family Iridaceae; genus Iris; species Iris macrosiphon. The sequence goes on from JAYESA010000004.1 coordinate 164,173,239, forward strand.
CAGGTAAATGCAATACTCGTAGGCGTGCTGGAAGTGTGCCCCTTACGACGGAGAGCTCCAAATCTATCAGGTTTTGCTGGGATACCGGGATTGCATATAGACAGAAAATCTCTCTAGATGCTTCTAATACATTATTCTAGTTGTTATCCTGGACAAGTTATTAAGAATTCTAGACCATGGAGCTCAGGAATTTGCCTTAGACATGATGCAGGACAGGACAGAATAGTATATTGAGAAGTACATTCAAGATAGGAGCAAGCAAATAAACCATGGAAATTTATCTTATCAGTTCAAGCATTTCAGTTCAGGAAATTCTAACATATTAGGAGTGCGCTTCGTCGAGCCACTATTAGGAATATCGATACATGTCAGGTTAACTCGATACAATGAGTTATTATCAATAATATCAGTAAAAGTCTAGTGTCAAGATTTTAAGATTAACATTGTCAATACAATCCATGATCAGGGAATTCCAGGTTTTGGTAGGTTGTCACAAATCGGTTATAATTTTTTTAGAGAAAGCTTGCAATTATAACAATTAAACAGAATAGGCTAAACAATGGAAATAGTTAAACCATAAGAGAATAAATCATAAGAAGTTAAGCTACTACAAGTATCATAGGCACATGGGGTAAGTTGACCGCATGCAACAAGCAGGCTGCATGCAATAGTTGGCCGCATGCAGCATACTGGTCGCATGAAAGATGCAAAGTCCACTCATTAAAACAAGGTGAGTAACAGAAAATAAATATAAAGTCAGAGAAGTGACCGATGTGGCTGGCCAAAAAAGAGAGTCAGAAAGAAAAGACAAAATTATGGAAAGTCATGCCAAGGCGGTGCTGAGTCTAGCGTTCAAAGGGAAGAGGAACGCATATCTCCGGGCCGTATGGATGACTCAACCGTATGCTCTTCTTGGCCGCATACACACTGTCACGCCCTGATTTCGTGGAATCGATGGGCGTCCCCTGGGAGTGACCGTCGTATGGGCCTGGGTTTGCGCCCGCACAAGGCTAGAGTATTTTTGCATAACGAGCACATATTCAGAGTACGCAGATAAATTGAAACATAGAAAAGTTCTCTTTATTGATATGAACATCTATTACAAACTCTTGAACGAGTCAGGCTAATTGCCGCACGGGCTTACAAAAGTGTTGATTTAAAATAAGATAGCAGTTATGTACATTACATCCCTTTACTAAACTTCAAAATGTAAGACCTCAGGGCGGGATGACGGCCTTCCCACGAAGCTGCATTGTGTATTGAGTTGCTAGCTCCTTTCTTCGAGTACTTCAAAATATGGCGCAATCAGGATGCGCCTACAGCTGGACTAGATTGGGAAGACGACTTCGGATCCTCGCTCGGCTCTTCTTAGTGCGAAAAACCTATTTCAACGAGGGTCAATATATCGAAATATACTAGTGAAGGTGAGCTAACCCAACTATACCAATCAACACGTTATTTTAATGAAGCATGCATATTATTTGTGGTCTTTCTATCTTGCCTTAAATTATTTACAAGTAAGCACTATATAGAATTTACTGAAATAAACTTGCCATCGTTTGGTGACTTTTACCTGCCCGTATGAACCACCTGCACAATACTTACCATGCCTTCCCTGCCACGAAGACACAAGTTAGCTTGTAACAGGTTTAAATATACAATATGGATCACTGGCTAGATGCCACGAGGGACGGTTTATAGTCTCAAGACAGAAGGGTGTGCAACGCGGGTGGCGAGCCCCCGTTGTACGCCTCAATCTGACGATATAGACGACTATACAGATCGTTCCGTCCGGATCGGATCGGGCCCAGTGCAGCGTCAACCGTCCACAGGAACCAGAAACCTTGTGCACAAGTTGTCCGTGATCAAGCGGCATTCTTCTGAATTTCTAAGGAAAATACTTAGCACGATATAAGTTTCATAGCATAACGATTTTGTATAGTCTTTCTGATCAATATATTGCATAGCCAGATGAGTTCCGTACATAGCATAATTTAAAGAAGAGTATACATTCTAACTTGTATTTATGCATATGATAAACATTCCAAATAAACAAGCATGCATATAAGTAACCGTTAACAAGTTTCATTTGACAAGCATACTGATCCAAGTCTATTTCTTTTTATCTTGACATCTTTTAGTTATTACTTGGTATCGTCTGATCGGGACAACAAGAATGCAAGATTTTTAGGTGTAAAGAGTTGGAAGAAGGGCTAGCTAATCGGGATGGTAGCCACTCACTTAGTTGGTTGGAAAAGAGAAGGAAAGAGGCACTTCAAGACTCCGCTTATACGCCGTCTACTGCTCGTTCACCTACATTGCCACGAATAGCTGATTAATACCTCTTTCTTTCTTTCCAAACTCGGAATTGAAATGCAGTTCACGAACAAAAACAATAAAATCTATCAAAATCGTTCAAAAAAACACAAGCAAATCCAAAAATCAACTCAAAGCACGAAAGCAATAAGCGACATCGAAATCTGAGGCACAAAAGATACAGCGGAGAGGTCCCTCCTGACTCTGCTGCTAAGTCGATCCCGGGGGCATGGTCCACTGAATATGGGAATTGATTCCGAAGAAACAAATCCATAACGAGGATGAGTTCTTGTTTCAATCTATCCCGATCGAACGATACCATCTTGTATTTCTTAGCCGCGCTCCCCGAATAGGGGGAATGGGACACCACATCCTACCCAACTAATTGGAAGTTTTATCCTAAAACTTAGAAATAGAGCCTACCGCTAGGAAATATTACATTACGGTAGAAGCTTAGAAGGAAGCGGACAATCTCAAGATATATGGCCCTGTCCGCCACAGTTGAAGCATAGACCTTTTCGGAAGTAACAATTGGCAGTGGTGTGCCCCGGCTTCTTGCAGAAATTACAATAGGGCCCTGGGTTCCCTCTTTGCGAACCGCCGTTGTTTGGGCGCTTTGCAACATTGTTTTCTCTCTCGTTGCTTTGGCGTTTGTGATTGGAGGTATGCACAGCGCCGACAGGAACATGAGGATACTGCGGTTCGAGGGAAAGGGCATGATTCAGGACTCCCCGTATAGTCTCGTGCGCATGGATGGAAGGGCGTAGACCACCTTCAAACCGTCTAGCTCGACTCGCTGCATCAGGTAAATAGGTACTAGCGAATTTGGAGAGTCGATTAAATTCAACCGAATATTGTTTAACTGTCATACTGCCATGTCATAGCTATACAAACTCGTTCTCCTTCTGACGACGCACTGGAGGGGGTATAAACTCCTCTTTAAATGCGGCACGAAAAGTCGCCCACGAGATCGCCTCCTCTCCATGGCCAACTTAAAGAGATCGTCGATGCACGTTCCACCAATCGTGCGCGTTGAGGCAGAGCTGTAGTTGCGCGCATGCGATACGCTTCTCTTCGGGGACATCTAGCAGAGCGAAGTGGCCTTCAAGTTCGACCAACCAATCTAGAGCCACGATTGGGTCCTCAGTCCCATTGAATGGAGTATTACAGACTTTCTTGAAGTCTCCAAAGTCGAAGGCAGTCACATTCCTCTTCTTTGGAATTTGAGGCATCTGGACTTTAATCACGGGCTGCTCCATCGGAGTTGCCGCTGTTGCCCTGGAATGGTTGGAGGCCAAAGTCTGAACAATCTATTGCAGGGTATCTACTTGCTTCTGTTGGACTTAGAATCGAGCTTCTACATCGTCTTAAAACTTGAGTTGCCTTTCCTCCGCTCGCTTCTCGGCCCGTTCGTAGCGAGCCTCGTTCCTTTGTTGGTTTGCCTCTAACATCCGCAATATTTGTTGGGTGGGATCGACGCGAGACATGGCTCGATGGCTTCGCAAACTTTCCGAAGTACCCGAACTACTTTTTTGGCCTTGCATTTCGTCCGGTGCTAGTGCTGAAGATTGCGCCGGTGCCATTCCTTCAAAAGAAGGTAAATTATATTAGGATCATAATGTATTATGGACTTATTGCATAAACGTATCTTATTTTGGCCTAACGAGTTCAAGAGTTCACACAAGAATTTGATCACTAAAGGAACTTTTCCAGTGCGAGGGTTAAGAAACTTGAAGCTGTGCTCTGATACCAATATGTCACGCCCTGATTTCGTGGAATCGATGGGCGTCCCCTGGGCATGACCGCCGTACAGGCCTGGGTTTGCGCCCGCACAAGGCTAGAGTGTTTTTACATAACGAGCACATATTCAGAGTATACAGATAAATTAAAATATAGAAATGTTCTCTTTATTGATATGAACATCTATTACGAACTCTTGAACGAGTCAGCTAATTGCCGCACGGGCTTACAAAAGTGTTGACTCAAAATGAGATAGCAGTCATGTACATTACATCCCTTTACTAAACTTCAAAATGTAAGACCTCCGGGCGGGATGACGGCCTTCCCACGGAGCTGCATTGTGTATTGAGTTGCTAGCTCCTTTCTTCGAGTATTCAAAATGTGATGCAATCAGGATGCGCCTACAGCTGGACTAGATTAGAAAGACGACTTCGGATCCTCGCTCGGCTCTCCTTAGTGCGGGAAACCTATTTCAACGAGGGTAAATATATCGAAATATACTAGTGAAGGCGAGCTAACCCAACTATACCAATCAACACGTTGTTTTAATGAAGCATGCATATTATTTGTGGTCTTTCTATCTTGTCTTAATTTATTTACAAGTAAGCACTATATAGAATTTACTGAAATAAACTTGCCACCGTTCGGTGACTTTTACCTGCCCGTCTGAACCACCTGCACAATACTTACCATTCCTTCCTTGCCACGAAGACACAAGTTAGCTTATAACAGGTTTAAATATACGATATGGATCACTGGCTAGATGCCACGAGGGACAGTTTATAGTCTCAAGACGGAAGGGTGTGCAACGCGGGTGGCGAGCCCCCGTTGTACGCCTCAATCTGACGATACAGATGACTATGCAGATCGTTCCGTCCGGATCGGATCGGTCCCAGTGCAGCGTCAACCGTCCACAGGAACCAGAAACCTTGTGCACAAGTTGTCCGTGATCAAGCGGCATTCTTCTGAATTTCTAAGGAAAATACTTAGCACGATATAAGTTCCATAGCATAACGGTTTTGTATAGTCTTTCTGATCAATATATTGCATAGCCAGATGAGTTCCGTATATAGCATAATTTAAAGAAGAGTATACATTCAAACTTGTATTTATACATATGATAAACATTCCAAACGAACAAGCATGCATATAAGTAACCGTTCACAAGTTTCATTTGACAAGCATATTGATCCAAGTCTAGTTCTTTTTATCTTGCATCTTTTAGTTATTACTTGGTATCATCTGATCGGGACAACAAGAATACAAGATTTTTAGGTGTGAAGACTTGGAAGAAGGGCTAGCTAATCGGGATGGTAGCCACTCACTTAGTTGGTTGGAAGGGAGAAAAAAAGAGGCACTTTAAGACTCCGTTTGTACGCCGCCTACTGCTCGTTCACCTACATTGCCATGAACAGCTGATTAATACCTCTTTCTTTCTTTCCAAACTCAGAACTGAAATGCAGTTCACAAATGAAAACAATAAAATATATTGAAACTTTTCAAGAAAATACAAGCAAATCCGAAAACCAACTCAAAGCACGAAAGTAACAAGCGACATCAAAATTTGAGGCAACAAAAGATACAGCGGAGAGGTCCCTCCTAACTCTGCCGCTAAGTCGATCCCGGGGGCACGGTCCACTGAATATGGAAATCAATTCCGAAGAAACAAATCCATAACGAGGATGAGTTATTATTTTAATATATCCTGATCGAACGATACCATCTTGTATTTCTTAGCCGCGCTCCCCGAATAGGGGGGACGGGGCACCACACACACTTGGCCGCATGAAACTTTTGAATTTAGAGAACTTTCATTTGTTCAAGTTCCATGCATTTGGCAAGGGACGCATGTGCAGATTCAGTCGTGCGTCCAACAAGATGGCCACATGCTGACTTGGAGCGAGAAGTCCAGGTCGCATGCCAAGCGGGCCACATGGAACTCCTTCATCCCAAAAGAGCAAGTTACAGCCATGGAAAAGCTCCAAGTCTAAAAATTTATTTTTTCCATTAAATCCTCATTTCAAGTCAGAATCCAGCAAAGTAAAGTTCAAAATCATATGAAATCAAGTGCTCATCAACATGAACTACTAATTTTTGAAAATATCAAGTTTTAAGAGGTCAAAACCAAGTAAACTCATAAAATCTCCAAACTGAAAACTTAGATCTACTCTAAAGAAGGCATCAAAAACAAAAATAACAAGAAGTTAACATGAAGAGCAATTCATAAAGCACAATAAAGACTAATAAGATGCAAGAGTGGCTAAAAGTGCAAGTTCTTCCTGATTGGAAAGATGTACTTGCCTAAATTCACTACTAAGCTACTACTACCACCAAAGGGAATGGGGAGGCCGGCCTCGGGATGCTCTCGGCTAGGGAGAGGAGAGGAAAGAGGAAGAAGAAAATAAAGAAAGAAAAGAAAAGGAAGAAGAATACGGAGGAGAGAGAAAGGAAAGGCTATATATAGTAAGGGGGAGTCACCAAGAACAAATCAGAAAATACATAAAAGCAGCTAAAAAATTGCATAAATTACACAAAAAAATTATACAACTATAACACATATATACCAGATAAAATACAATAATACTAAAATAGTGAGATGGGTCTCACAACTCTCACCAACTTAGAAAAATTCCGTCATTAGAATTTCAACAAGGCACCTGGTCTATCAAGATATCTCTAGAGATCAGGCAGGTAATAAAATAAGTAAGTCCATATGAATATCAATCACATATTATGAACTACCTAGAACAAGACAAGCATGCACAAGACAAGATCATGGTACGAGATATACTAACAAATATACCTTACGAGTCAAACAAATACGGATATCTAGCTCGGATATCATCCTCGTACTCCCAAGTCAACTCGTCCGGTTAGTGTTGCCCCCAAGCAACTTGAACTAAACAAAAGGCCGGTTCTTGAGAATCTTTTCTCTACGGTCCAAAACAGATACAGGTCTTTCCTCATACAAAATATTGGTACTAACAACCAATTCTAAATAATCCAGGACATAACTCGTATCCGGTATATATCGTCGTAACTGGGATACATAGAAAATATTATGTATCTCACTTACAACGACGAAAGAGCAAGACGATAGAAAATATCTCTTACTCACTCGAGAATATTGAACGGACCTATGTACCGAGGACTAAGCTTTTCCCGCACATCGAATATAATGATTCCTCGGGTAAGAAAAATTTGAAGGAATAAATGGTCGCCGACCGAAAACTCAAGAGGTCACCGATGCGAATCAGCCCAATGATGCTGACAATCTTAGGCTACTTTAATATGTTTTCGGAATTGCTTGATGAGTTCAACTATTTGAGCTATCATTTTGGGACCAAGCAATTGCCTCTCGCCAGTATCATCCCAAGCTACCGGGGATATGTACTTTCGGCCATATAGTGCCTCGAACGGTACCATCTGGATACTTGCTTGGAAACTGTTATTGTATGAGAATTCGACCAAGTGCAAATGATCCTCCCACAAACCACCAAAGTCAAGGGTACATGAATGAAGCATATCTTCTATAGTCTGGATGGTATGCTCTGACTGGCCATCTGTCTGCGGGTAGTAATCTGTATTGAACTTTAGACAGTTACCTAATCTCTCTTGAAGAATTTTCCAAAAATAAGAAGTAAATCTCGAATCTCTATCCGAGACTATGCTAACTGGCAAACCATATAGTCTGACAATCTGTCTTATGTACATCTCGGCTAATTATTCTGTGGACTGGCCAATTCTAAAAGGAATAAAATTTACAACTTTTGTAAGATGATCCACTATTGTCCAAATATAATCTCTACCGGGTGGGGATCTGGGAAGTCCAGATATGAAATCCATGGTGATATGCTCTCACTTCCACTCCAGAATTGGTAAAGGTTGAAGAAGTCCTGCGGGTCTCTGATGCCCAATATTAACTTGTTGACAGACTAAACATCGGGAGACGAATTATGTTATTTCTCTCTTCATTCCGTTCCACTAGAAATGCTGACGAATGTCTCTGTACATCTTTGTTCCTCCGGGATGCACTGAATACTGCAAACTATGAGCTTCTGCCATAATATCGCGACGAAGGTCTCCACTTGGTACACAAAACCGATTCCTAAAATAGAGAGTTTTGTCACTGTGAATGCTTAGTTCTGGTCTACGTCCTACTTCACACTCTGCTCTGAGATGATGAAGCTTAACATATATTGGTTGTGCTACCTTGATTTTTTCCTCTATACTAGACTAAATTTGTAGACCAGCCATCAATGTTGCGTTGCCAGGCAATACTAATTTTATGCCCATATCCTAAAGATCTTCTAAAATTTCTCGTTGTGTCATAAGGAAATAAGCTCATATTCTCCAGCTCAAAGCATCTGCTACAATATTGGCCTTCCCAAGGTAATACTGAAGGTCAAGGTCATAGTTCATCATCAACTCTAGCCATATTCTCTGTCTCATATTGAGATCCTTCTGAGTAAAGACATACTTTAAACTCTTGTAATCAGTATAAATCTATACTCGATCTCCATAGAGGTAATGTATCCAAAGTTTGAGTGCAAAGACAACTGTTGCTAACTCGAAGTCATGCATCAGATAATTCTTCTCATGGTCTCGAAGCTGCCGAGATGCATATGTTATAACCTTGGCATGCTGCATAAGAACACATCCCAATCCTCTGCCTAATGCATCACAATATATGGTGAACCAACCTGGCCTATCTGGAAGAGTCAAAATAGGTATCGTGATCAACTTCTGCTTGGGCTTCTTGAAAGAGGTTTGACATTCATCTGTCCAATCAAAGCGCACATCTTTTCGTGTTAGCTGCGTCAAGGGTGCAGAAACTCTAGCAATGTCTGACATGAAGCACCGATAATATCCAGCTAATCCCAGGAAACTATGAACTTCTACAACTATTTGGGGAACTAGCCACGTCTCAACGGCTTCTATCTTCTGGAGATCCACTACAACACCTCCTTTAGCAATAATGTGACCCAAGAATGAAATACGATCAACCCAAAACTCGTACTTGTTGAACTTTGCATATAACTTGTGATATCTGAGGGTTTGAAGAACTGTGCAAAGATGTTGCTCTTGCCCTGCTTCACTTCGACTGTACGCCAAGATGTCGTCAATAAACACTATCACGAACTTGTCCAAGTATGGCATGAAAATACGATTCTTGAGATCCATAAACATTGTTGGCGCATTGGTTGCTCCAAAAAGCATTACTAGAAACTCCCAATGTCTATATCTTGATCTGAACGTCGTCTTGTGTCTATCCTGCTCCCTGACTCTAATTTGGTGATATCCTGGCCGTAAATTAATTTTGGAAAATATCGCTGCTCCACTAAGCTGATCGAACAAGTCGTCAATCCTTGGCAAGTGATACTTGTTCTTGACGATTACTGCATTGAGGGTATGATAATCAACACATAATAGTTACGTTCTATCGTTCTTTTTTACAAGTAGCATTGGGGCTCCCCAAGGCGATCCACTAGCATGAATGAATCCATTGGCTCTCAATTCTTCTATCATCCGGTACAACACTTCTAACTCTGAAGACGATATCATGTAGACTCTCTCTGATAATGGTGTTGTTCCTGAAAGTAGATCAATGGTAAACTCGATCTCTCTTTCTGGTGGCATGCCTGGAAGTTCTTCTGGTGCCCCTGCTGCACTGGCGCTCTAGCTGGTATAGAAAACTGCTGTCTGGCTGCTGGAAGTGTCTCTGATGCTGCTGTTAAAAGTGAGGCCACTTCATTGGGCCCATGCTCGTACTGGATCCTCCTATGTCCCTAGGCCTCTTGAAGCCAAGCTCTAGATCATCCTCTGCCTGCTGTGCCTGCCTCAGAATCTTCTCAAAAGTAACGGTGGGGTCTCCATTCGTATGTTATTTGATCTCCTTATTCAGGCCCTTCCTGAACTTCCTGGCCTTCCCTTTGGGGTTCTGTCCTTCCACAAAGTGGCCTAATCTGCAATACTCTGTCGCATACTCATCCATCATCTTTCATCCCTGAATGAGGTACTGAAATTGGCTCTCTAGAGATGTCAAAGCCACATATAGGAAAAACTTTTCCTTGAAGAGCTCCTTAAAATCTTCCCAAGTAAGTCCCAGCGCTAAGATCCTGGGTCCATCCTGAACCAAGTCAATGCGATGTCAAACATCATGATTCCTACGGCCTCTACCTGCAACCTCTCTAGAATCTATGCCAGCCACAGGTTTCTCTCAATATCTTCTATCCAATCATTAGCATAAAGAAACTTCTCAGTGCCTTTAAAGTCCTTCGACCCTATCCTCTTAAAGTCTATGATAGTCCCAGGCCTCGGCTGTTGCGGTATAAACTGAGGTGGTATCATCTGTGTCTGGGCTAAGGCGACTCTCTCGGCTACGGCGAGCGCAATTTGGTAGGCATTCTCAATGCCCTGCCTCATAACCTCTAACTGGCATTGTTGCGCCTCCATTATCTGCTGAAAGAGCACAAATATCTGTATCTGATCGACTGTGGGTGGTGGAGGTGGAAGATCCTCTGAGACTGTCGGCGCTGCCCTCTGTACCGGAGGTAGAGCACCCCCAAAATCTGTTGTAAAAATGTCCACCTGGATCGGTAAAGTGGATCTTTGAACTGAAGCTGCTGGAACTGTGTCTACTGGTGGTACCCTCAGAGGCGACAAAGTGATCGACCTCGCTGACATTGCGCCTGAGCGTTGGGAACGCGTCTTTGGCAGCACCCTGAAGATAGATTGAAATAAGAAATCAATATTGAGTAAGATACGATATCATCAATGAAGGACAGATTTATTCAAAGTAAAGCAAGCATTCAAATATATAAGGATAGCAAAACGGATATTTGGAAATCTTCCCTAGTTGTGTTGAGTATACTCTCAGCCTATATCCTATATCCTAATACAGGCTCGTAGCAGTACACTAAAGCACTACTATGAAATCTCTCTAATTGTGACTCTAGACCTGCATGGGCCACCACTAAAAATGTGTCACAACCCGCATCCAGAATAAGGGCACGAGTAGTGAGCAACGCCCAGCCTACACCGCAGCATCGATGGTAGAATGTTGTTTGGGTCAACCATACTATCTAAATATATCACACAATATATTTGGTACATGTTAATGTCATCTCAACTCCAAAAGGAGGAACAATATGGTATATAATAATGGTAAACAATTCTCAATCACAATGTCAAACTAAGAAAGATAAAGCATGATGTGGAAAGAAAGATAAAAAGAGTCACAATACATCCACAAATCCAAAATAATATATATACATGCCAAAAACCTCAATAAAAGTCTAATACAACTCTAAACAATAAGTCTAAGCCTCCTCAGCATCTGGTACTAGGTCCTCCTGCACTAAAGGAGTATCCTATAATGGTACACCGTCATACGGCCTGTAGTAAGTGGGATACTGGTCCATAAGCCAATCATCTGAAAAATATATCCAGTCAGGATTGGAGCAAAGTACATACCTCTGAAAGTAGTTCCAAATACATAATCGAGCATATATAACAGATAATAGAAAAGAATACAGATAACTAGCCATAAGAAATGGAATGAACTAGAATGAACAGGTAATGTACTGGAATAAAGAAGAGGCAATATAACTAATTGCAATTTAAATAGAAAAGATAAAAATAGCTAATGTGTCATAGAGTACAAGTTTATTATGTGATCAATTTGGGTTGAACACGAATACAATATGGTAACTCAATTACACGTGTAAAATATAATCAACATGCATACGAATACACTTGGGCTTGATCACATAACCAACTCCTACTCCCCTAACCCCAAACAATACTTATGGATCCAATCATGACATATTACAAACACGAATATAGGCACACTGAATACGAGCAGTGTGTGAACACGAAGTACACGATAATCAATACCTGATACACACGATAAAATACATATGAAGGAGTACCCGCTGAATACGGTAAGGGATAACATCTCCTAACAGGATCCATATAGTACCAGTCCATGTAACTACTATATTGGAATCAAGTATATAGTTCTAGAATATGCGATATATATACCATTATAAAATAAAAACTAACAGAAAGATGCACTCGCCTCTGGTCCTGAGCAATCTCTCGATGCTCAAGCTGGTGTCACGCAATCCTATTTAGGAAAATCAAGTTAAATGGAGTAATAAAGAGATAAATATGCTAAAATGCACCTAACCATGATTTTCTAAGTCCATACTAGGTCAATAGGTCTAATTTGGCCATTAACTATTCAATACTAGATAGTACTAAGTCTCACCTTAGCTATTTTAAGTCGTATTAGGACATTAGGTTTAGTATCTCAAGATACTCAAAATACTATATATAATGTATACTGTATACTAGTATCCTTATAACTAATTATAACACTACATGGATACCTTAGCTTTGAGCCAACTTGGTATCACACTTATCTACTCTCTTGGTATTCAATACCAAGATCCTATGACACCATACCCTTATTACCTTGGTATATCTCAAGGTAATACTAGAACTTAGTATCTAACCCATATTATTATCTGGAAATAGTTTAGTGTCTATACTTATTACTTAGCCCATAAACATACTCTAACTTACTAATAACTTACTTATATATACCACTTCTCTAATAAACTCACTAACTAGCATTATCTAACATATACAACTTAACATTAAACTAACTGCCAACACCAATATCTAATATTAACATACACTAGAACATATAAATTAACTATTAACATCATCATAACTAACTAATACAACTAACCAAATACACAACTATTTGTCAACTAATACTAATCAAAACAATAACTAACTAACTAACTAACTAACTAACTAACGAGTATACCAATTAACTCAACTTAACTTCTATGTATATACTAACCTATACTAACCAATGCTAACAGTCATCTATTAAATTATACTAATCATTAACTCAGACCAATACAACTATCTGATACATTTACTTATTAACTAACATCTAATTTAACATACTAACTAAACAAATAACTTTCTAACCATATATGATAACCACATACCTGAACCTTGACAGGAACCCCCCCCCAGGCTTAGTTGCCTGCAACTAACTCCAACTGGGCAGGAATACAATTGTACTGATGCAAGGCTGTTGGTTATCCACGCTTGCAATCAAGTAGCAGCACACCAGTCAACTGTGCAGAAGCTGCACAATAGCCCGAGCTTCCTCTTCTTTATACTGCTCATGTTATTATCACAACTGAGCACACAACATGTTTGCCCCTTTTGTTTCTCACTCACAGACACATCTATCTAAAACCATAACTGTTACATATGATACCAGGTATCAACCCTCACTCCAACTCCACCAATTTACTTCTTTCCTAGGCATTACATGCACTACATCAGTTAACTGAACCTCCTTCTCACTTGGATTGAACACAATCCACAACTCTTATGCACTAACCAATCTGGTGGAGTACCCAGGAGAAGGGTTGACTTACAACAGCAAGTTGCAATTGCTGCCACTCTAATTCTCCCTACTCCACAGGCTCAAAGAACACTATAATACCTGACATCAGTCCCAAAACCTCATTTTCCCAATGTGTCTAATTATCTAATGATACTCAATTGGTATCATTCACAATATGATATCTATATGATACAATAGAGGTATTTAATCAAACACTTAGAGTGTGCAAATAGAGTATTCATGATACTCATCCAATTGAGATGCCAAAGTCGCCAATACACCACAATAAATATTCTCACATATTAAATATACATAATAATAACTAATACAACTTGCTACAAGGAGAAATAAGAATTAATTGCACAAAACACCCAAATTGAGATTCGTATCATACTGTATCATAAAATACCGTGATACGACCTACACGTATCTATTTGTGGACACGTACATAGTTCCACAACCCTGATCTAAGTCTAATTAGATATAAATGGTCTCATGACACACAATTGATGTGTCAATCTCGTAATTCCCCCAATCCATATATAAAAACCTATGTATAAATCTCTATACACAACCAATTAGCCTAAAACTTGCTCCTATTGGTAGCCATATGCCATGTGGTGATTTCTAAGGGTCAAATGCATAATTTAAAAGCTACAATAAAAAAAAATTCAAAAATTACCAATTGGGAGATGGATTCCCAATAAAAACTAAAGTGGACACGATCCGGACACGATCTCTCCACCCAAGCTCCTTTTTCTTGTGCTCCTTGCTTCTCCAAGCTCCAAGCTTCTTGTAGAATGAGAATGAGAATGAGAATGAGAGGAAAATGGAGGTAAATTGAGTGAGAATTCAATGGAGGAAATGATAAAAAATTGGGAATCTAATTTCTACATCTAGAATGAATGCAAATGAGAGAGGAGAGAGAGAGGAGAGCCCCCTCTAGTATTGGCCGGCCCCTTCTCCCTTTCCCAAGTCATATGTAATATCCCATGTACCCCTCCATGATTTGTTATGAAGAAATAATTAGGGAGGGCTATTTGGGTAGTTTCTAACTAATTATAATTAAACTAATTCTCCCTAATTAATTAGTGAGAATGGTCTAATGGGCTTGGGTCCAAGTTAGGCTCACTAGTTGTCATGACAAGTCTAATTGGCTTACAAGTGAAAAGTCTAACTATTGGACTAGCCTCCTAACAAAATAATTACTACAAGTCATAATTAGTCAATCTACTAAATAATTAATACAATCATCAAATAATTACAATAACACACTAATATTAATAAATGTATTCCTAAGAATTATTTATCCATGCCAAATTACCAAACTACCCCTAGTTGAAAAAGTGAGGGTGACAACAACTCTGGGGAATTGTACTTCCTCTGTTACTGCCATTCTCATGATCGCTGATGAAGACTCTGTCTCGTCGCTAGAAAATGAGAATTCTTTCTCACCAGGGATATGAAAGATAACATTGCCATTATGGCAATCTATCGTTGCATATTGGGCTCTCAACCAATTCATGCCTAAGACGATGTCATAATCTTCCATAAGAAATTCTATCAATCTAGCAGAAAATAATTCGATACGAGGCATAAACTATATCGACTCTCACGATACCGTTACACAGTAAGTATATTGAATCTTACTGATAATGATTCAGGTTTTAATCCAACTCGTATCACAAATCGTACAAACATAAAAGAATGTGATGGAGCAAAATCAAACAATACTGAAGCTGAATGATAGTTGACAAGAATGATACATGCCACCACTTCACCTGAAGCTAACTTCTCTTCCACAGTGAGTGCCATCGCCTGACCTCGTCCTCTCGGTGATGGTCCTCTCTGTTGTGGACCTTCTTGTCTAGCCTATACTTGAGCTTGGGCCTACGCATACTGTTGTGTCCTTTGTTGCTAGAATACTTGACAATGGGTCGGCAAAAGCCTTTGGCCCTGGTGTTGCTGAACCGGTACTGGAGCCCTATACTGCGATCCTACCGGGGAAGATGATGATAAAATGGCTCTATATGGGCAAGATCCCACTCTGTGGCCTGGAGCTCCACAAGCTAAGAACAACCCTTGAGCTCTGTGGTACTCAAATACTACGTGCCCATGCTTCCCACAATGAGAACACCCTGCTGAAGAAGATGTCTTCTGTTGTTGAGTTCGGGTTGGGGCTGTTTGCTGAACTGAGGATATTGAAAGTGGCCTCCTTGGAGATCTGATGGTTAAAGCCCTAACTACCAAGGATGGTGCTGAAGAATGAGTATAAGAACCTCCTGATGTGTGGGTCCTCTTTCGCCCTCTAGTCTTGTCCATGATTCTCTAGGAGGTATACTCATGCCTCCTTGCTGCTCTTAACACAACATTAAAATTCTGGAACTTATGTTATTCTACTACCAATATGATCTCCAGTGAAGTCCTTATTAGAACCTTCTTACTCGATCTAATTTGGTTGCCACCAAGGTGAAAGAAAATCGACTAAGTCTGCAGAACTCTGCAGCATAGCCGTCGACAGTCCAGCCCATTTGCTTCAAGTTGTTAAACCTTTGTTGTAGATCATAATGCGATACTGCATCAAAATATCTGGTATAAAACCTTTCACTGAAGACAGCCCAAGGGACGGGTACTGTTAGTAAAATTATATGTGCTTTCCACCAGTCATGGGCCATGTCTAGCAACTATATTCGTACCACTGACACTTGCTCTTTAGCAGGTACTCAAGCTGCCTCTAGGATAGTTTTTGTGTCTTGAAGCCACGCATCTGATACAATTGCGTCCTCGGTGCCATAAAAATATGAGGGTTGGAGGAACTTGAAGTTGCTTGATGAGTTGTTGGCACGACTCCTCTTTCCAAAGTCTCTTATACTGATTGAGTGAGTATGTCCTCTCGACATCCTTAAGATGCCAATAATTCTACAAAGGATACCAATCAGCACACTGTTGCCCTCTCCTGTCTCAGGTACTGGTTGTACGGGAGTCACTGGCTGGATCTGAGGTTCCTCATTTTAAGGTATTCTCTACCCGGCCCCGGAATGCTGAGGTTGAACCTCAAGGGTTTGTTGGACATCAGGATATTGTCCTGATACTGGAGAAACTCGGGCAGGATGATCAGAAGTACAAGAAATAATGTCCCTGAAAGATAAAGGACACAAGGATCATTAAAAGGACGGACATGATTGATCGAGGATCAAAGCAGATGTTGAATCAAGATTTCAAGGATATAAATTTGACACTGGAGGAGATCAAGAAGTAAAATAATTAAGACATCTAAAATATCTGGTAAACCCCTCATACTTCTGAATTTTCAGACTTGCATGGGCCACCACTTAAACCGTGTCACATCCCAGAACCAGAATACTGTAGAGCGGGAGCGAACAAAGCCAGTTACGTACACAAGAGTACTCAATACTCTGAGATACGGTCATAGCTGTCTAGACAAGTGAGGGTTTACTCTAAAATCCAACAGTCATTCATGGGTCAAGGGTCATAGGTATCTCAATCTCAAGAAAGCAACGAGTTACAAGATGTATGATCACCAAACATATAATGGTAAGGCATCCCAAACAGTCACTCCTCGTTCCTGATATACGTATTTGTAACATATTTTTTATTTTAGCATGGTTGCATGTGCATAGAGACTAGACTCATTCTTTGGTTTAACCTTGCTCATGGTTTATTTTCTGGGTTGTTTAACTCATGAGAACCCTTGGTTCAACCCTACCATATATAACCCAACCTTCTCTCTCTCTCTCTCTCTCTCTCTCTCTCTATCTCTCTCTCTCTCTCTCTCTCTCTTTACTTCTTCATTTCTTCCTCATTTTAGTTTTCTCTCCCTATTTCCATAGGCAAGTACATGTTACATGAGAAATGGAGAATTCCTCCATATTATTGTTCCGTTATATTTGTTATGTGTTTCTAAGCCCTTTTAGTTCAAGGAGCTTTCTATTTTGATGGGTGATTTTAAGTAGATCTACATTTCTAACTTAGGATTTTATGGGTATTCATGAGTTTTTCTTAGTTTTAATCTATTAAACTTGTGTCTTTAAAAACTAATTTTTGCTAAATGATAGAGTTTTCAATTTAGAGAATTTTGGCTTTTGGTTCACTATATTTGGACTTAAAATAAGAATTTTATGGACAAAACAAGATTTCAGTTTTTGGAGCTTTCACCATGGCCGAACCTGCTGTTTGGAGAAGACGAAGTCTTCATACAGCCAGCGAGATATGCGGCTGAGAGTACTATGCGGCCCGAAAGGGTTAAGTGGCCTGAACTCTTGCCGCATACGGAAAGCATGCATCCATCTTGTTGGACGCATAACTGCTTATTTACACAAGTTTCCTTGAACACCTTGTGTTTCACTCGTAGAACGAATAAGAAATTTGCTAAGTCCAAGAGACCTCCATGCGGCATTGAACTACATGCGGCATTGACTTCATATGTGGCCACCATTTCCTTGGACGCATGACTCCGAACTGTGGCACATATTTCTATGATATTTGTCTTTTCTCTCTGACACACTCTATGGTTTGTCACATCAATAACTTTATATCACATCACTGACACTTCATTCATTGTCCGTCACTTCAATACTTGTCCCAAGGAGTAGACTTCAACCCTAAGCATGCGGTCCAAACTCTATATACGGCCAGGACTCCATGCGGCATTGACTTTATATGCGGTCTGACTTCATATGCAGCCAAGAATTATCATGCGGCCCTGACTTTATATACGGCCTTGAGCTATATGCAGCCTCGACTTCCCATGCGGCCTTGCTTATTTTGATTGAATATTTCCTGTTCTTCGTGACCCAATGTATAATTGGTAATTATACCCGAATATTGTATCTGTGTTGATACCACTATTGCCTGATAATTGTCCATAATTTAATGTGCGTTGAGGTGCGACACATCGTGTCATGTGTTAAGTGGTTATATTTGGTTTGTGCATCGTGAATGCCTTCAAATTCCTGAACGCGTGATATTATAAATATATATTGTTTCTCCAGTACTGCATAATAAGCGAGTCAACTATCAAAGCGTGGGTAGGATATTGATTGTCTGAATATTGCATACACGCTCGGGTGAATCCAGATTTGACTTCCATGGATTCGTATCTAGCATGACCGTACATTGTACGATATTTTAAGGAAAATTCTCATATGACCATGCCTTGAGATTTCAAACACAACATAGGGCTAATTAGGTAACTAATAGTGGTAGTAACATTGAAGGGAACGGTATGAGATCTTGCCAACGAACCTTCCCACAGAGATTCATTCTAATTGTGCTGTGGGATGGCCACCACAGATACTGTATATCATCCTCCTTAGTGGAGTGCAGTATCCGACCTGTTATTATGCCGAGCCACTATTTCACTATAGGAATACTGGAACCGCTAATACCGTGTTTTAGCGCAGTGGCCCTACGGGGAACTGGTGCATCTCATGAATACATGTTTTATTTATTTGGTTCAGTTAGCTCATGTTCGGTACTGGCATAATATGTGGATACTAATTATACATTATTTCTGAGATAACCTCAGACTCCATAAAATAGTAAGCCGTACAAATGATTGGCCGATATAAGAAATGGACTTGGTTATGATTGTATCATTCGGCTAGTAGCCTAGGAAAATGGACTATCATAGTTTAATGGTTTAACCCTTGTCCTTATTTGGTTGTAGGGTTGGGCCTTTGTGTTAGGATATGCCATGGACTTAAGTTACGACACTGAACCTATGTATTATTATATATTTTTCTTGGATTTTTGTTTCTTTATTTCGTGCTTCCCTTGTGGTGCTATTTGAGGTCTAACCCCACTGGTTTTTTTGAGCCAGCATCCGAGGATCCAGCATACCTTCCAACTCATGGCGCGTACCAGGAATAAGGTCGCAGGGGATAGCGAGTGGATTATTTTTCTTCCCTGCTCATCATTGTATATTTACTTCTTTTGGGAGTTTAGCTACCGGCACCTGTTAGCCGGCTCATCTAGATATTATTTTCTTTATATGATTGTATTAAATCAGACTGCAGCTGATCACTGACATATATTTTTGTTACTCTTTTAACTCCTTATTTTCCATAGCTGGTCTCCAGAATATTTTGAGAAAGCATTTTGGATGCCTTATTGCTTTATCATATATGCTCTATGCTTACTATTTCTTGTTTGAATGATTGAGACATAGAAGTTCTTAACCATAGGAGACTTGATTATAGCATGCACCCCCTTGTCTTATACAGCCGTGATCGCCGTACGATGTATAGTACCTTGTACAGGGTAGCTAGCCATGCATGTCTCCATATTTCAGTACTGGGATGTGACAAGGTTTTAGTGGTGGCCCATACAGGTCTATTCTTCAGACTTGTGGGGTATCATGGTCATAAAAGTCTCAATCAAACATGATCCTTCTTGAAATTCTGAATTCGTCCTCTTTGATAATCAGCTTGAATCTTCCCAGATTAGTTGCTTCCTTGTTCCTTTTTGTCCTATACTTGATGTTTCTTATGCTCTTCTTTAGGGCTTCTTTGTCCCCCGATGCTGCAGCAGCAGGAGAGACAGAGTTGCCAGCAGAACAAGATCATGTGAAACCTCAGCCAAGGATCTGAGTTGAGCCCACGATGAATAGGACAGAGCAGCAGGCTACAGGTGTTCCCGTACCTCCTGCAGTGCCGGCAATACTGAATACCCTCGCCTTGCTAGAGATTATCCGTAGATTATTGGCTACCCAATAATACCAGATGGTGGTGCAACAATAGCAACAATAGCTCCAGTAGCAGGAACAGAATGTCATGTTAAACCAAGGGTTGCATACGGCCCTAAAATGAGGCGGAAGAACATATTCTGGGGCATCTGTTAGATTTCGTAGACTGAACCCCATATATTTTGATGTCACAGAGGAAAAAATCATAGCAGATGATTGGTTCCAAGATATTGAGACAATTTTGATAGCAGGTAAAGTTTTGGCCGAGGAACAGGTTTACCTGGTTCGCCTACAACTCCAAGATTTGGCAAGGGATTGGTGGGCTACGATGGAGGTAGGATTGAGGCATCCTATTTTATGGGATGATTTCAAGACTCGATTCAGGAAGAAGTACTTTAAGATTGTGACTTAGTGTGAGTTGCAGCAAAGATTCATTAACCTCAAGAAAGCTGGAAGGACAGTAGACGGCTATGCAGCAGAGTTTTATCGATTAAGCAGATTTGCTCCAACCATGGTGGCAACAGAGTTGGAGAGAGTAATAAGGTTCCAGCAAGGACTTCACTTAGAGATCTTACACATAGTAGAGGTGCACGACTACCAGACCTTCGATGCGGTATTGATAGCAGCCAAGAGGGTTGAGCTTACTTTCCAGAGGATGGCATCTAGAATAGTAGATCAGAAGAGGCCTCATGGATAGAACAATGAGGAAGGACCAGTACCACGAATGTCAGCACCATCCCCTAATATTCGCATCCATGACGTGATACAGAGGAGGCCAGTGACCTCGACAATGATGGCACCAACTCGGTAACAGCTGGCGAGGCAGCAACAACAGTAGCAACAATAACAACGGGAGCGCCGACAGATTGTACCTACTGCGGCAAGGGAGGTCATACCCAGGATATTTGCTGGATAGCTAACAGATTATGCTTGAGATATGAGAGCCCTGATCACATGGTTGCCACGTGTCCATTGATACAGATGCCAGGAGGACCAATACAACAGTTTCCTGCATTACCTCCGAGGGAAATGCAGTAAGGAGGACCAGCAATAGCAGAACGACCTTTAGCTAAGCGTCTATTGCCGATGCAGGCCAAACTTTATAAGCAGCAAAAGCAGAATCAGCAGGGGCCACAGCCATGGCAGCAAGAAAGACAGCAGCAGGGAGCTCGGCAAGGCCCAGGGCAGGCACTCACCTTGTCTTTGGAGGAAGCTATGGCGTCGGGCGATATGGTGGCAGGTAACATTTTCGTTACAACCTTTTCTGCCATAGCTTTAATTGATTCTGGAGCTTCGCACTCATTTATATCTGCACAATATGTGACACGTATTGGATTGAAGTTTGAGACATTGCCAGATAGACTAAATATACTCACTGGCAATAGGATCGTAGAAGTTAGTAGGGTGTGCCTAGCTTTTCCAGTCATAGTATGTGGGCATTTAATACCTGCAAAGTTGATCGAGTTTCCTATAGATAACTTTGACGTTATCTTAGGCATGGACTGGTTGAGAGACAGTCATGCAACGATAGACTGCCATGAGGGTAGAGTGATGTTTAGAATTTTCGGTCTAGAAGAGTTTGTCCTTGGCAGAATAGCAAGAGACCGGGATATTGGAGGAGTCACAACAGTAGCAAAGGAAGAAGACCCACAGCCCAAGATAGTTGAAGAGTTCATGGACGTCTTTTCCAACGATCTTCCCGGATTACCCCCAGTTAGAGTAGTAGATTTCTTTATAGAGTTGATGCCAAGAGCAGAACCAGTATCCCAGAAGGTGTACCTTATGTCACCATCAGAGCTTGATCAGTTATATCAATACATGGAAGAACTGAAGGCAAAAAAGTTTATTCGGACTAGTGGATCCCCGTGGGGAGCACCAGCGGCGTTGGTGAAGAAGAAGGTTGGATCGACGCGGTTGTATATGGATTATAGGCGGTTGAATGCAATGACAGTGAAGAATAAGTACCTATTACCAAGGATTAATGATTTATTTAACAAATTAAGTGGAGCAAAAGTCTTCTCTAAGATAGATTTATAATCAGGATATCATCAGGTGCGAGTCTGGGAGCAGGATATACCAAAGATATTATTTAGGTCATGATATGGGCATTACGAATTCTTAGTTATGTCATTCGGACTGACTAATGCTCCAGTGGTATTCATGGATTTGATGAACCATATTTTCATGCCTTACTTAGACCAATTTGTGGTAGTATTCATCAATGATATCCTGGTGTATTCTCGTAATATGGAGGAGCATGAAGAACATCTCAGGATAGTTCACTTTGAGGGAGCACCAGTTATATGCAAAGCTTAGTAAGTGTGAGTTTTGGCTGGATCGCATATCCTTTCTTGGGCACATTATTTCTGGAGAAGGAGTGTCAGTTGATCCTAAGAAGATAGATGCAGTAGAGAACTAGACACTTTCGAAGACAGTAGCAGAAGTGCATAGTTTCCTGGGCTTAACAGGATACTACAGGAGATTTGTGTCAGATTTTGCTAAAATCTTGGCACCATTGACTCGGTTGACGCACAAGGAAGTTAAATTTGTGTGGCCAGCGGAATGTCAGATAGCCTTTGAAGAGTTGAAGAAGAAGTTAATCTCTGTACCAATCTTTACTCTTCCCATAGGTTTCGGAGGATTCACAGTGTACTGTAATGCATCTGGCAAAGGACTTGGATGTGTTTTGATACAACAATGAAGAGTGAGAGTGTATGCTTCTCGGCAGCTCAGGGATCACGAGAAGAACTATCCAACTCATGATTTGGAGCTAGCAGCAGTAGTGTTTGCACTTAAGCTATGGAGGCACTACTTATATGGCAATCGAGTAAAAATATTCACAGATCATAAGAGTTTGAAGTATGTATTCACGCAGAAGGACCTAAACATGAGGCAGAGAATGTGGCTAGAGTTGTTAAAAGATTATGACGTAGAACTTCAGTACCATTCAGGCAAGGCTAATGTAGTAGCTGATGCACTTATCAGAAGAGGTAAAAAATTTATGTTGACTACTCAGAGACATATTCTAGAAGACTTACGAGAGATGGGTATCGAGATAGTACTTCCACAGAGTACAGGAGCTCAGGCTATCTTATAGATTCAGTCAACTTTGGTAGATAGAATCAAACTAGCTCAAGTAGAGGACCCAAAGATTCAAAATCTACAAGAAGAATGTGAGTCGAGCCTTCGAAAGGAGTTGACAATACACATGGATGGAACTCTAAGGTTTGGAAATCGTCTATGCGTACCAAGTGGGGATATTCACCAAGAAGTTATGACTGAAGCACACAGTTCCCAGTATTCCATTCATCCGAGAGGTACGAAGATGTACCAAGATATCAAGAAACACTTTTGGTGGAACAAAATAAAGAGGTAAATAGCATGCTTCGTATCACGATGTATGATATGTCAGCAAGTGAAGGCAGAACAACAAAGACTGGCAGGATTATTGCATCCACTTCATATTCCAGAGTGGAAGTGGGAACACATCATGATGGAATTTGTGACTGGTTTACCTAGATCACCGAATGGTCGAGATACAGTTTGGGTGATAGTAGATCGTCTCACAAAAGTAGCTCACTTTCTCCCTTTTTGGGTAGGACAGTCTACAGAATAATTGGCTAAAATGTATATGCGACAGATAGTGAGACAACACGGTATCCTAGTGAGTGTCGTATCAGATCAAGACAATTGGTTCACTTTAAATTTTTGGAAAATTTTGCATCATAGTTTGGGCACAAAGTTAAGATTCAGCACAGCTTACCACCCCCAAACAAACGGACAAACAGAGAGAACCATCCAGACCTTGGAGGATATGCTACAAGCTTGTACCTTATATCTTGGTAGATCTTGGGAGAATCACCTTCACTTGGTGGAATTCTCGTATAACAATAGTTATTAGGCCAGTATTTAGATGGCACCTTTTGAAGCACCGTACGACAGGAAGTGTAGGTCGCCGTTGGCTTGGGACGACATTGGTGAGCAAAAGATGTTAGGCCCTAAAATGATCATGCAGACAGTAGAGGTTGTCAAGCAGATTAGAGAGCGACTTCGGGTTGCACAAGATAGGTATCATCATTGGGAAGATCAGTATCGTTGGCCTTTAGAGTTTCGTGTCAACATCTTGTGAATACCTGTTATTATTTATTTGGTTCGGTTAGCTCATATATCGGTCAATCATTAAGGAACTGGTGCATCTTGTGAATACCTATTTTATTTATTTGATTCGGTTAGCTCATGTTTGGTACTGGCGTGATCTGAGGATACTTATTATGCATTATTTTTTAGATAACCTCAGACTCCACAAAATAGCAAGACATACAAATGATTGGCTAATATATGAAATAGATTTGGTTATGATTGTATCATTCGGCTAGTAACCTAGGAAAATGGACTATCATAGCGTGATGGTTCAACCCTTATCCTTGTTTGGTTATAGGGTTGGGCCTTTGCGCTAGGATATGCCATGGACCTAAGTTATGACACTGAACCTACGTATTATTATATATTTTCCTTGGGTTTTTGTTTCTCTATTTTGTGCTTTCCTTATGGTACTTGCTATTTAGGGTCTAACCCTACTGGTTTTGTATGGCCAGGTTTTGAGCCAATACCCGAGGATCCAGCGTACTTTCCCCCAACTCATGGCGCATACCAGGAACATTGTCGCAGGGGATAGCGAGTAGGTTTTCTTCTTCCTTGTTCATCATTGTAATTTTACTTCTTTTAGGCATTTAGCTACCGGCACCTGTTAGCTGGCTTGTCTGGACATTAGTTTTCTTATATGATTGTATTAAATCAGACTGCAGTTGATCACTGTCATATACTTTTGTTACTCTTCTAGCTCCTTATTTTGCATAGTTGGTCTCCAGAATATTTTAAAAAAATATTTGGGATGCCTTATTTCTTTATCATATATGCTCTATGCTTATTATTTCTTGCTTGCTGTTTCTTGTTTGAATGATTAAGACATAGAAGTTTTTGACCATAGGAGACTTGATTTAGCATGCATCCCTAATTTTATGTAGCTGTGATCGCCGTACGACGTATAACACCTTATACGGGGTAGCTGGCCATGTTCGTCTCTGTATTTCGGTACTGGGGTATGACAAGAACTATACATACACAGATGATCATGAAGCTAGTTACAAAATAAAGAACTAGCAATAGTACAATGTTACATGATCAGCTCTAGCTATAGTCTAGAATATTCTTTACAAGTAGGCCCGCAAGCTAGAATATCAAGTTCTAAAATACGAGCTAAATACGTACTCGATGGCTAAATGGCTGAAAAGTATAAGTACAAGATCAGGTGGGTGATAAAGAAGAAACTCACTCATGTCCTTGGGTGCTCCTGGTATTCACCATCTTGAGATGGAAAGTACGTGAGATCATGTGGTCCTGCTCCAAAATTTGGCCAAATAAAACCAGTGGGGTTAGACCCCAAAATAGTAAGTACCACAAGGAAGCCAACTTAAGAACTAAAACCAGCATGCAGATAAATCAATAAGAAATAACACAAGGAATAGTTAAATAAGTACAGCAGATAAAATAACAGTTAAACAGTTCTGGAGTATTTAAACAAGGATATCTGAAATCAGAACTTAGGTTACAATTTTCGGATCAGTTGTTAAATAAATTAGGACATGATTAGACTAAACTAGAAATCAAGCAATCACGGCCAATCATGCCCTACGGCTTGCTATCATTAGCTAACTAGGGTTATGACAATCATAGTTACTAACATATGCAGTTTGAGATTCCAAACAGCCACATGCCCTACAGACTATCTGTATTATCCAGGCATAAGGATATATAGAATAGATTATATCAGGTATAGTAATTTATAGGTAAATACAATATTCGACGGTGTGCTAGAAGTGTGCCCCTCACGACGGAGAGCTCCAAATTCATCAGGTGTCGTTGGAAAACTGGGATTGCATGTAGCCAGGAAATCTCTCTAGATACTTCTAATTCATTATTCTAGTTGTTATGTTGGGCAAATTATTAAGAATTCCTGACCGTTGAGCTCAAAAATTTGCCTTAGACATGATGCAGGATAGGACATGATAGTAGCTTGACAAGTACATTCAGGACAGAGGCAAGCAAATCAACTACGAAAATTTATCTTATCAATTTAAGCCAGGACAGGGGCAAGCAAATCAACTATGGAAATTTATCTTATCAGTTCAAGCATTTCAGTTCAAAAAATTCTAGCATGTCATGAGTGCGCTTCATCGAGCTACTATCAGGAATATCGGTACATGACTGGTTAACTCGATATGATGAGCTATTATCAGGAATATCAGTACAAGTCTGGAGTCATGAGTTCAAAATTAACAGTGTCAATACAATCAATGATCAGGAAATTTTAGGTTCTAGTAGGTTGTCACAAATTTGGTTATAAGCAATTTAGAGAAAGCTTGCATTCATAATAATTAAATAGAATAGGCTAAACAATGGAAATAGTTAAACCATAAGAGAATAAATTATAAGAAGTTAAGCTACTAAAAGTATCATAGGAGCATGGGGTAAGCTGGCTGTATGCAACAAGCTGGCCGCATGCAACAAGCTAGCCGTATGCAAGAGCTGGCCGCATGAAGCATACTAGCCGCATGAAAGATAAAAAGTCCACTCCTCGGGACAAGGTGAGTGACAGGCAATAAATGTAAAGTCAGGAAAGTAACTGATGTGACTAGCCGTATCAGAGAAGTGACCGATGTGACTCGCCAAAAAAGGGAGTCAGAAAGAAAAAATAAAATCATAAAAAGTCGTGCCAAGGCGGTGCTGAGTCATGGGTTCGAAAGGAAGAGAAAAGCATAGCTCTGGGCCACATGGATGACTCAGCCGCATGCTCCTCTTGGTCGCATACACACTTGGCCACATAAAATCTTTTAAACTTAGAAAACTTTTATTCGTTCAAGTTCTATGCATTTGGCCAAGGGACGCATGTACAGATTCAGTCATGCGTCTAACAAGATGGCCGCATGCTGACTTGGAGAGAGAAGTCCAAGCTGCATGCCAAGCGGGCCGTATGGAACTCCTTCATCCCAGAACGGCAAGTTTCAGCCATAGAAAAGCTCCAAGTCTAAAAATTTATTTTCTCCATGAAATCCTCATTTTAATCTCCAAGTCTAAAAATTTATTTTCTCTATGATATCCTTATTTCAAGTCCGAATCCAGCAAAGTAAAGTTCAAAATTGCATGAAATCAAGTGCTCATCAAAATGAAACTACTAGTTTTTGAAAACATCAAGTTTTAAGAGATTAAAACCAAGTAAACTCATGGAAGCTCTAAACTGAAAGCTTATATCTACTCCAACCAAGGCATCAAAACCAAAAATAACAAGAAGTAAACATGAAGATCAGTTTATAAAGCATAATATAGACTAATAAAATGCAAGAGTAGCTAAAATTGCAAGTTCTTACTTATTGGCAAGATGTACTTGCCTAAACCCACTACTAAGCTACTACTACTACCACCAAAAGGAATAGGGAGGCCGGCCTTGGGCTGCTCACGGCTAAGGAGAGGAGAGGGGAGATGAAGAAGAAAATAAAGAAATAGAAGAAAAGGAAGAAGAATGAGGAGAAGAGAGAAAGGGAAGGCTATATATAGTAAAGGAGAGTTACCAAGCACAAATCTAGAAATTACATGAAAGTAGCTATAAAAATTCATAAATTACACGGAAAGCAATTATACAGCTATAACACACATATACCAGATAAAATATAATAATACTAAAATAGTGAGACGAGTCTCATAACAACGATGCAGAGATAGTGGGACTTAAGCGATGGTGCAGTCTTCCTTGAATCCGCTCGGGTCGGATGATTGAGAAGTACAACCTGCTCGCATGGTTATACCAGTTAAGTAAATCGTATTTCGTATCAGACCACATAACTTGGAGATAGACTGTATCGACTCAGATAAAATGATACGCGATGTCGGCTCAGCAAGGGGCAATAAGCAGATGAGTATAAGGTGGGCAGGCCCTAACCCTTCTCCTCTACTCCTTCATGCTTAATAAAATATATCAGTTGTATGCTAGCAGTATCATAGATTTAGCGAGCGTGCTCGAAGAAACATAAGTCGAAACATAGTTGAACACTAAGATAGAACATTGAAACAAAGTATATCGATGCGTGCATCAAGATCACGAGTATCGAATAGAAATGCTTCATCAGCAAAGCAAGGCAGTTATAGTGCAACTCCACGAAATTGCCAGTAAGCAAAAGATTTAAATGTGCATCCGTGCACGAGAATATCATAAGAATATCGTCAAGCGAAGCATGCTGTTGCAGTTTGAAATCATACAACTATATCGGATGGGGAAATGGTGCTATTGAACTATCGATCAGGGATAAGGCGCCATGGAACACTGTATCGAGAAGCGACATGGTGACTCGGAGTATTTGGTGACTACGGGTCGCCACGGAATAATGAATCGGAGGACGAAGAGACGCTAAAGTATAGTAGGGTGAGTCAATTCGTACCTCGCTTTACTTATATTTCAATAGTATGGCGAGTAGACACGTACCTCGTGTACTTATATTATCGAAACTTTTGTCACGTCCAGTCCCAAATACCAAGGGACTAGCTACGTGGCAATGTCAGCAGCACAACTCCAATGGGCAACCCAATTTAATGGACTCGTTAGAGTGCACTTAAGTTATAATACATATAAATATTGGTCGACAATACTTGTCACGGTTTATATATCTAATCTTATCCACAATAAGAATCAAGATCATAAAGAGATAGTCTAGTCACAATAATAATAAAATGAAACTGTCTATCACAACGCAGTAAAAATAATGTCACGGGGAATAACCCTTCATCAAATAATGGAAAGAGAAAATAACCAAATACAAATATCCAGAAGTCACTAAACCAAGTCCAAATATCTAAGAAATACTAAGCATAAATAAATAGAGGAAATAACAGCATGCTCAAGAGAAGTCCTTCGGCTCAACCTCGTCCTCTGGTGCAAGTACTGCTCCAATGTCAGCTCCTGACCCGTAAACCTCGGGGTAACTCTCCTCGTCTATACCTGGAGACATAATCCAGATTTAGGTCATCAGGGGACATATCAAGGTATAATAAACACTCAAACCAAAGTAACAGTAAATAATAATCAGTGTGCTCAAGGAAAACTATCATAACCAGCTAAGTGAATGCATTTGAGAATACCCTCACTTGCTAAACCACCAATGACGGTAGGTCTCGATAGACATGACCGTAACTAGAGAATGTGGAGGGAGTGTACAGGCCCTATTATAGGTACCCGCAGCACTAAGAATGACCAAGCGTATGCAAAGATAGGCAAGTCATAAGTGGTAGACCAACGGTACGGGTATGTTGTCCCTGATCCCTATGTATCTTACGTCTCATGTCCATAACACGTAAGACAAAATACTAACTGTCACAAGTCCACATGAAGGATACTATCAAGTCATTATCTCATATCACAAGTTATGTCCTATCACATAAGTCGAAACCTCGAATGTCTAAAGTAGGCCTCTGTATATGAAAGTCGTGTACAGTGTCTTATAGTATGTAGTGCAAGAGTTGCACGTATAAGGTGATACGATGACAATGCAATCTAATGATACATGATTCCACATACGAAAGTCGACACCCGAATACAACTCAGACGCTAAGTATCGTAACAGTCCTAGGTCACAATAAGTACATACATGGCAATAGAAATAAATCAGAAGCTAGTAATAGCAAAAAGCACAAAATACTGGAACAAAGGCAAGGTACACTTGTCTAATGCCTGCTGTTGTGGTATTGTCTGACCGGTGTCCTCAACTAGTAATGAAGCAGATACAAGTTGTCCTACTATAACATATTCTAGTTATATTTTATAATCTAATCTAATTAATATAGAAGAATATGATTGTTGCACTATGCCGACTAGTATTGCGACGTTCGTGTCAGCATTCAAGCAATCTCATAGCGTAGGATAGCGTGCCAATAAATATGCACCATGCTACTGCCTCTTATATTATGAGAGTCTCGTACATCGTGCCATCATAAGTAAGTTTAGGCAATTATATGAGTTCTGATACGAGTATTCCTATACGTACGTAGATATGCTACGATGTCCCAAAACTTGCAACAACGCTAACCTTTACTTCGAGCATGCATATAGTCAATCAACCATACATGTCGACACCAATTAATACTGAATTAAAATAATTTAAATTTTGAAATTATTAGTTATTTAGTGAAAAATACCGAAACAGTCATCGTTGCATGCACAAAGTTTCGTTGCGCGTCGACTAGGTATTCTAGATACTTTGGCAACTAGTTTCTGCATGCAAGGTTGCCAACTTGCATAAAAATTTATTTAATATATAAAAAAAATTAATATTCCTTAAAATATTATTTAATTTCTGGACATTATATTTTAATAATAAAATTACCACATCTATCAAAACTATGTTATTATGGTTTACACATTGCCATGTATTGATTTTCGTATCATCAAAGAGTAGTTTTCATGTAAAATTAGGGTTTCTCATGCATGGGTATTTTCTCATTTGTCATCGAACATAATTATGGATTCATACAAGGGTTTTCACATGAAAAAATAAATATTAACAAAGAAGTTACAAAACTTACGTGTTTGTGGTTACGGCGGAGGCTCTTCTTGCGACACTGACCTTTTGGAGCGCCAAACGGACTCCAAACTCCACAAAACTTGAGAAAAATCTTGGAGGCTTCAAGTATGATGTAAATATAGGGTTTGTGAGACATTTCTTCTGTTTACACAGCCAAATAGCTACTGTAATTAGTAGAAGCTTTTGGCTCTAAAGGGGATGGTCGAACCTTCTAGAGGTGATCAAACACCTTGGGAACTTGTGGGGGGCTGAAGGATGAGGGAGAACTGAAGTAGAGAGGGAGTAGGGGGTTGTGGGGGTCATGAGGGTGGGAGAGGGGGTCATCTAGGTGGCGTCCAAGAAGGGGAAAGTTAGGGTTAGGGTTAGGGTTTTATATATATATATATATATATAGTTGGTTGTTGGGCCCTTTTTAGTTGAGTTTGTAATAGGCTTTAAGCCTTGGTTCAGACCTAAGAGGTTTGGTTTAGCCATTAGTAGGGCTTTGGGTGTACTTTGGTCTAGTTGTTTGGGTATTGCTTGAGTTTGAGTGCAAGTGCACAAGAAGGTTCTCTTTCGGTGTCTCAAATAAGGCAATTATTGCGTTATTGGGTTATTATGCATGTGGGTTTAAGTGTGAAGAATATAGATAAATGAATGAGGGATGAGTGTAGGATTGTGTACATGTCTCATGGAAATTGTTTTGAGAGTCCAAGTAGGGTGTTTGGGTTCGGTTGGGTTCATCTAGCCAGTTGAAGTTAATTTTGCAGTGTCATTATTTCATGATGTTTGTCAATATTTTTGGAGCATAGGGGAATCAAACTAATGTAACACCTATGTCCCAAGTGTACTAGGTACAGTCAAAGTCAATAATATGAATTTGGCTGGAAGAGAAAAACTCGTACATTGCTCAAAATATTCAAGCCATGGCAAAGTACATATATATAAAAAGATTTTATAAATTAATACTTTAACCTTTTTAATTAAATAAAATAAATTAAAAAATATCAAATTATCCCTATTCCAAAATGAGGGGGCTTACAACTATCAAACGCGATAATGGTGCCTTGAGACAGCGCGAGAACGATTTACTACGTCGAGTAAAAATGTTGTATGGTAAATGGGCATGGGTTGTCCGTGCACGGGCTTGGTATTCCTCGAACGAGATGAACCCGATCCAGAGAACCCGGAGCGGCCAAAATTGTATCGGCCTAGGAGAAATTTTAGAGTGCTCTTCTAGCACGGTATGACAGGCCATTCAGGCAGGCTTGCTACCTGGGAGCTGAATGAGGCATCATATACCATAAAAACGACATTGGGGACCTCAGGTTAACTCGGATCGAGAGGATGCACCACTAATGACCGTGGCTTTTGGGACCTCCAGAGGGCTTGCAACTCGACTGAGAGGACGCCCCAAAATATCAAGATAAGATGTACCCAATATGTCGCTCATATCGTCAGTGACTTTTATATAGATAAGTTGTGGTGGGTTATCGAACGTTTGAGCTAGGAGGATGAATGTCGTCTTGTGTCGAGCAAGAGCGCGCACATCGGCTATATATTCTGAGTCGCTATTGAGCGAGATGATTCAACATGTTTCATGTATTTCATAAGCGATACAAGTATTGCTTGCTTAGTTAACGATGCGATTTGAATATTACATGCTTAAAGATTGAGGCGACCGAGTATAACAAATTACTTATCAATACAATCGAGAATAATATGCTTAGTTATCAAACGAGAATCGTGAATAACATGCTTGTTCGCTTAAATGAATTCAATACTATATATGCGAATATGCTTTCATAACTTTAAAGTTTACATGCGAGCATAATTTACTGCTTTCGAGGCATCCTTAACCTGAACTGAAATTCATCTAAGTTCTACTAGAAAGATCACTATAAATATGTATGCTTGCCATGAACACTTAGTATCGGTTTAGGCGAGTGGGTTATCTTGCTCACCAGTACAAGCTACGTACTGACCCATGTTTGTAGGCACCCTCGTTCTGGTACGCAGGTGTGAGGCCTTAGCTTGGATATACGAAGACATGATTTATGGAACGGTGGAAATCCTTTGTAAGCAAAAGAGATCAACAAGTATTGTAGCCAACTTGGCATATTCAATGGGACTATTCAAGCCTTTGTAACCGCTGCTATTATCGATAAAAGATATTCCCTTCGCATACTCTGATTATTTTATATGACTATATAAATCTTTCGTTGCGACTCAGTATTTTCTATGAAAACCATATTATTTTATCTTCTTGCCTTATGCATTGTGCAACCTAGGCAGGCACGATATCATTCCTGGGGGACGATTATCGACTTTACGGAGTCGGAAAGTGACACAAAATAATACTCATAGTAGAAAGTACGATAAATTTAATGCATATTAGGATAGTGCTAAGTTTAAGTATAAATACTATATTTATAGCATAAATATTAGTGATATCATAATGTTAAACTTAATCGATTAACCACATTAAAAAATATGATACAATCATTGGGCTAATAGTGTTGTGGGATGATAGCTTGCTGATCTGGAAAAACTATAGATAGTAGGTTAGTCAAGGAGTACCAGTCAATTTTAATATCAACTATGTTGAAATTTATGCAAGTATTCGGATATGGTTTCATTCTATTCTATGTGTATTGTTATGTACATGTTTATCTTTTCGTTCTTTTGTTCATGTTTCATACTTGATTCTAATTATTGTTCAGTTCTTGATCACATGACTATAATATGGTTCAGTTCTTATATTATGCATGCTTAAGTATTTTACTACATAACTCACCATAATGAATTTGTACACGAATTACATTATTGAATCATCGTGTACATGTAAATGCATAAATAGTCTTTAAATTGTGTTATAGTCAAGTGGGGGAATATGTAGTGAGGGTGTGGAACTATCTTACATGAATGACAGCATGCATGGATAAATCTTGATGTCGTGTTGGATCCTATTTATACTTACATGACTGATAACTTGTCGGTACATTTATGTATCGATAAGCCAGATTACCCCCAAGAGTTCCATATACCGAACTAAGTATTCTAAAGGACACATGTTATACACTTGAGTCTTCTTTCTTGCTGTATTATGGTGGATTCCTATTTGTCTTTCCATGATAGCATTTAGATCACCTTCTATACATATTGCTAGTTTTTCTTATATCATCATGTTAGTATTTATTGTTTAGTTTGATTCTCGTTTATGTTTA
Organism: Iris macrosiphon; assembly: GCA_036927795.1. Classification (NCBI taxonomy): domain Eukaryota; kingdom Viridiplantae; phylum Streptophyta; class Magnoliopsida; order Asparagales; family Iridaceae; genus Iris; species Iris macrosiphon. The sequence goes on from JAYESA010000004.1 coordinate 164,207,274, forward strand.
TTTTGATCGCTCCTGACCGGAGATATTTATTTTAACAACTTTAGAGTAGTACATGTACTTTACACATTATGGGTCTTTGAAGGGTAGTTTAGGTGAGCAATTAGATAATTTGGATCCCACTCATATAGAGGACACAATAGTTTCTATTTATTTTCAACGGGCTTGTTCCTAAAATATTATGATATTCGACTTGGATTTTTTACATTATTTATTTCTATTAGTTTAGGTCTATGTTTCCTTATGAACCATACAGACATTATTATTTTATTGGACTTTAGTGGTGTATTGTGTTTCTTGCTATATCTTTTCTACTGTTTGTTATTAATGAGTTCTTATATGATTTCATAAGTAATTGACTATATAATAATGATTCATATTATGGATTATTATGTATTATATGATTATATTGTGGACATATTATTGGATTATGGTATGGATATGATATGATTGTGTCGATGGAGGTATAGACAGTGTACTATCGCCGACACTATGACGTAGGCTGGACTTGGATATGTATATGTACTCGATTATTCGATGGAGGATAGACATGACACAACCTAAACGAGCCTTGGTGAACCCCTTAGCAAAGTTCCTTCAGGGCCTCACACCATCAATCAAGCTTCCAATATACCCTAAAATCGAGTTGGGTTGCCGATGTACAATTGAACATACCCGAACTGATGGGCAAAGTGACACAGTATATAGGGATCTAGAAAGTATGTCTGACCATATCTTTACAACAAATAAGAATGCCGAATATTCACTAGCCAATTAAACAACCATGTGCAACGATGAATAGCATGTCCCTTCGTCTCATAACTCATGCTCATAGTCGATGATCTATCATAACTATTACTATTTAATACCTTCCATGATAAACCCCACCATCATTACCTTCCATTATAACAACTAAGCAACAACTGATATGAAATATTCCATCTCCACCCTCATTTATTCTACAACCACCATTCGAATTCCTTACAAACTTAATTGTTTGCCAATTCATTTCTCTCCATAATTATTACTATTTAATACTTTCCATGATAAACCCTACCATCTTTTTCATATAAATACATAATCATTCTAATTACATACCATATTAAATTTGTATTAATTATTGAATGCATATTATTGTCTTTGTATAATTTTAAAACTATCACTATTTTCTTCCCTTCAATTTATTCCATACGAACAGCTCTTTCATTCCAGCACATATTGTTACATATCAATTTTCCATTTAAGCCACCCATACCATCACTTACTTACCAAGCATTCTCCCATAATTCATTACCACCATCAGTTTCATATTCCAACCAGGTGCATACACCAACCCATTTATTTTAAAATATTTATATTTATATTTAGATAGCTCACTCAATTACATTCCTTAATCCCCACATCTCTTTTAATTTCTAATATCTTATGTTTATATTCAAATTGATTACAATTGGATCAGCTTTTATTATGATTCAAAATAATATATTACCACCTCCTAAATTGAATACCACAACTCAGCTATTTTAAAAGATTTCTATTTTTTCCATCAATTATGTTATCATTCAAAATAATTTTATATTAATAACCTCTCATTATAATCAACTTAATTCAATTTATTTACTCCATATCTATTCTCAAGCCTAAACATTCAAAACAATTCTATTTGCACGTCATATCAATCCCCTTTAAAACCTATAATTTTAAACTCTATTATATTTTCCTCTTTATCCCTTTCTATTTATCAACACCATCAACAATATGTCATTTAAAAACTTACCATCCTAAACACTTGTTCAATCCTTAAGCACCTACAATATTCCTTACACCAACCACCAATAACAATTCAAAACTTTCCCATTCCCTCACCCTCCATTCAACAACTAACTATTTTGAATAATTTCTAAATGTATAACCATTACAATATATAGTTTTTAAATAATTTTATTTTCTCTTTTTAGTATCTTAGTATTTACTACATAATTCACATAGTATAAACAACTCAGCTTAGCCTTATTTTTGTCAATATTTAGCCATTAAATATTCTTTAATTATCCATTAGTCCATACAAACTTATCAACTTATTCACCATAATTGTCACTACCATATTTCTAGAATATGGGTATTTTTATCATTTTGTATTATTATAAATATTTTATTTATATTTTATTTAATATATAATTTATTTTATATATATATATATATATATATATATATATATATATATATATATATATATATATATATATATATATATATTGTAACTAGTATTATTATTTGTTAGTGGATTAGGCTATATAATTAGACTTGACATTAGTGGACCTAACTAGACTTGACTTGACCCATTGATTTAATTAAATAGTTAGTCATGATTTGACTCATTAGTTTAGGAGAATGAGTTAGTTATTGAGTTTAGACTATTTTTAACTTGAGGTATTAGTTAGTCATGACTAGATTAAGTCTATTAAACCTATTTAGACTCAAGAATACAATATTCTTTCTATAGGATTAGTTGATCCTATTCATAAGAGAATGAGAGGAGCCTTTGTGTCAATTCAAATATTCCTCATCCTAACCCTAACCATATTAGGAGGCTATATAAGCATCTTTATTCATGAATAGCCTCCATTTGCTTTTCTAATTAATTCATTTCCAAATTTGGAAGCAAACCATTATCCACCCATTTTCAATCTCATCCCTCTTATTTTTATTTCCATAGAGACATAGGATCTTGGAATAGCAAGGAGGAAGTATTAGAATAAAGCTAGCTAGAAGGAGATGTACATTCATTGCATTGTGTCCTTGGGGTACGATACATTGGAAATCCATCTCCCAATAGGTATAATTCTAAAATTTCTCTTCTAATTAGGTTCTAATTATTGCATTTGACCATTAGAAACTCACCCATGGATTAGGGCTACCCATAGGAAGAAGAAATAGGTTCTTTTGACCCATATTGTGAAAGTTACAATGACTTTGGTGGCCAAATTAGGAGAAATCCGAATTTGAACCACTAGGTGTTTAAAAAATATTTTATAGAAGATTTTAGATGTGATTCATTAATTTGAGAGGGTTGGCGTATCCACAATTGGATACGAGTAGACCGTGTCACGATAATTTATGATATGGGATAATTTTAGGGGCTTTTTCTTCGACACTTGTGATACACATGCAAATTCTTTAACTACATGATATATAGTTAATATTATTGTTAGATGATGCTATAAATATATATTAGGATGTGTTCTATATATTTTGAGTGATGGTATCACAATAGAATGGGTATTTAGAGAGTATACCATAGATGTCAAGATACTTGATATATTATCTACCAAGTATTTGATACTTTGCCTTAGAGTAAGTGTACCTATCTAATATATATATATATATATATAATGTTAGATGTATATATATTAGTATATATAAATGTGTGTTTACAAATTTTATAAGTATATGGGTATGTGTTGTGTTAGTCTTGTGCGTGCAAGTGAAGGATGGAGTGTATGCTTGTGTGCACACACATGTGTCTATGTGTGCAGTGATGATGGTTGTTGTGTCTGCGTACCCATAAGGAAAATGGGGTGTGTGTGTGTGTGTGTGTGTGTGTGTGTGTGTGTGCAATAGCAACAATATGTTTATTGTACTGCATGTTGAGTTTTGGGAGCAAGGGGGTACCAGATTTCAGGGGGACTTATGTGCAGTGAACTTGCATTTTTCTGCAGTGCAACAGGCTGCAAGTGTTGACTGTAGCAACATGTTAAGGGGTCTGAAGAGATGTATGCAGGAAATAGTTTAGGCAAGGGGACTCGGGTAAAGTTCAGATGTACAGAGTGTGGAGGACAATATGCTTAGTACAGCTGATGTTACTTATGTTCTAGTTGTGTGTAGATGGGGTGTTAGTTGCTATTGTGAGCAAGTGCAGGTATCGAGTATAGGTGCATTATAGTTTAATGAAGGGTTGCATTGCCTTTGTAGGTAGGTAGTAGAGGGGAGATGTTGTTGTGTTGGTTTTGGGGTGTATTGATGCAGCTGTTATAGTGAGGAATTGGAGGGAACAGTCGGGTTATATTTTGTTGCAGCTTTTGTGAAGGCCTGAGATGAGGGGAATCGGGTTTGGTTGTACGAAGGTTTCTTGGAGTTGGTGTTAGTAGTGGTGTTGATGTTGTTGTTGTTATTGTTGGTGGTGGTGGTGGTGGTGTTTGTTACAGTAAGAGGGAAAAAGTTCTCAGGTTGTGTTAGAGTGTAAGGTGAGAAGTGGTGCAAGGAATGAGCTTGTGTGTTAGGTGATTGCAGGCAGTGGCCTTAGGGAGGTTGAAGTGCACAGGTCCAAGTCGAGTGTAGTGCCAGTGGGAAAGATGTATAGGTGGGTAGTATAGTATTGGTGCGATGGATTTGTGTGTGGGTTATATATGGATACATAGGTAAATATGTGTATATAGTTATTAGAGATTAGTGGTGTATGAGTAGTGTGTGATACCAAGGTATCGGGGTAATATTATGATACGGGTTAGAAATTGTGATACAGGGTAGATATTATGATACGGGCTAAGGTGTTTATATATATATATATATATATATATATATATATATATATATATATATATATATATATATATATATATATATATATATATATATTGTAGGTATTAATATAGATAATAATATATGATATATATATATTAGTAGTAATTAGTATAGCTAAATTAACTAGTATAGTCTAGTATACCCTATGATTAGCTAGTGTAGACCTAACATCACTCTAGAAACCCACTCTTTAGATAAATATAGACTATAACCTTAGAATTAGCCTAGTATGAGATCAAGAGACCTAAAAATGACCAAATACCCAATCTAGAGCTATTTATATATGTTTATCATTCTAAATCACTCATTAACACTGATATTCCATATTTAGGACTCTTGGACTCCAGTTTGAGCACTGTTCGTTGTTCCTTGCTTAGGACCTCAGACGAGTCTTTTATCTAATAGTTTTCATTATAAGATATTTACTATAATTCATGTACTTAATGATGTCCTACTTGATTTCTGACACGATGGTACACAGATTGGTATATTATGATCCCCGTCATGAGATGTTGCTTTTCCTGTTTACTGTGCAAGTTACCCTTACTGTGCAAATTATTCTTGTGGAACGTGTCATGGTTTGGATCCACTGTACTAGTCGGGGTGGGAAAGGACTAGCTAGATGTGCGATCATACCCTTACTGTGCAAGAGAAAGTATTGCGAGTGTTAATCATACACCTCGCGTATGATTAGGTACGCCCTATCGTATTATGCAAGTTCTTAAGCTGATCGTATATCGACACTAATACTTTAAGGCACGTAGTGAGTATAGTTCCTTTTCGTCTATTTTATTTTTACTGAGATGTTCTATATTGCTCTGTCTATTTATTTCTTTGTCATATAGTTTTGTTTATCCATTTCCCATATTGATACTGTCAATTATAATTTAGTTATTTATTCTTATTTTGTATTGCACTCATTATTACTATTTTATAGTCTTTGTCATTTAACTGAAACTACTGTTAAAGGTGTGCTCGTTCCATCCTGACTAGATATATTTTTCAGACGATGACTTATAGGACTGGTATCCAACATATTGTGGACCGCATGAGGGACTGGCGGCTATGGGCCCTGACTTTCAGGAGTGATTACCGGGAGGACTAGCCGGTGTCAATAGATACATAGTTTCATTTACTTAGCTTTTGTACTGGATATGTCTCCAGCTTAGACATTTGGCATGTTATATGTATTTGAAATTCATTGTGCTCTGTTGATAGACTATTTAGACTTGGATTTGGTTATAGTTGTGACTTTGTGATTCCATTCTTCTATTTGATATCGTGTCATTATCTTTCTTTAGTTTTCTTGTGATTGAGTATTGGTTTAGACATTATTTCTATATTCATCTTGTCCTCCTTATGGAGTTAAGATATCATTGACAAATTTATACATTATTGTGTGAGATGATTAGATAGTATAGTTGACCTAGACAGTGTTCTACCGCCGATGCTACGGCATAGGCTAGACGTACCCACGTATCTTTGTCCTAATATCGGGTGCGGGTCATGATACATTTTTGTGGTGGACCACGCAGATCAGGCTTTACAATTAGTTCGATGTCATTATAGTTTAACAGCTTAGTTGTACTACTGCGAGCCTGCGATAGGATATATGATATAGGATATTAGGATAAGAGAATACTCAATCATAAACTAGGATTTCTTGAGATTCTTGGGATGACCCTTGAGAATCATATTTTGAATATATTTTTACTTGCTTCGTTTCACCTTCGTCTTTGAACTTGTCCGTTGTTGAATTTGATTCTTGTATCGAGATGAATCTTGTGGACTAAGTTAAGGTATATTATGATAACGTAAATGGATAAGAATAGTAGAAAAGGTAACAGTCTGCCTTAGTTATGGAGTCCAGAGTTTATCGCAGCCATATTAGCTGGCGTGGCGAAGACATAGAGCCTGATTTTGGATATATTTTTCTTGGTTATAGAATTTATAGTTTTTTTCGCCAAGCATGTGGTAGGGCAAAATTTTTAGATACCATAATTCTAGAGGTATGTACCTCGGTTATGGACTCTATAGTTTATCACAGCTATGCTTACTGGCGTAACGAGGATTCTAGGTAATATAATTTCAAATAGATGTGTATGATTATCATATTGTATATTAAATTGGTTCTTAATATATCAAATATATCATTCAACCTTGTTATCATCGAGTTCTATTCCATCACCTCAACTAGCATAGGAATAGATATATCTTTAGTGCCTTTAGTTAAGTTCTTATAGAGCTTCACCTTTATTAGTTTCCAGGCAGCTTCTTTGGATAGTGTATTAGTTTGGTAACTTGTAGATAGGTTGGTGTATAGTTGAGTAGTAGTGTTGATTGTTGGGAGTGTAGCTTGTGAGTCTGAGAGTAGTTCTTGGTTGAGTATATGAGCATTAGGTATTAGTGTATAGGCCTGTAAATAATTCATAGTGTAGTACCCTTTGTAGCAATAGTTCTAAGACAAGTGTCAAAATATAGCTAGTAGTTAGTATCCTAGAGTATTAAGTGCATGTGTGTAATATAGTTGTTAAATTAGTGTATGTGTACCACTGTTGCCTAGAGAGTGCAAGTGTCCAAGATATATCAGGATTGGTAAGCAATAAGTGATAGGAGTCATATATCAGTTTAGTAGAAATATAGTATGAATATAGGATATATAAGGGAGTATCATGTGGAGTAGGAGTGCAGGTGTTTCAAGCAGTACAATAGGGGTCCAGCTAGGCCACCTGGGGCACAGCAAAATTGCCCCATACCAGCAGAGGGATACACCCCAATGGGGCAGGACATTTGCGATGACAGTCGAGGAGGCCGATGTTACAAGTGATGGGTTAGAAAGTTCTGTTCTGTTCTTTCTTCCTGTCCTTTTAACATTTATTGATTTGGTTGATTCTGTAGTACATTATAGTTGCTTTGTGTTATATAGTTAGTATAGTAGCAGTATACCCCTGATAGAGACTACAATATCAGGACAGACAGAGACCATAATCATGCATGTTTGTTTTCTTTCAATAGAATTGTATGTAGTATAATTTTAGATAGGATTTTCATATACCATAATTTGTTGGAGGTTTGACCATAGTGAAGATTATGATGATTATGTTATGACTTGCCAAAGAGAGAGGCGAGGAGTCTTAAATTTTGAGGACAAAATTTTTCCAAGGGAGTAGACTTGTCACTACCATATTTTTAGAATAGGATTTTTTTGTCATTTTATATTATTATAAATTTTATGTTTATATTTTATTTTATTTATATATATATATATATATTATAACTAGTATTATTATTGGTTAGTGGATTAGGCTATTTAATTAGACTTGATATTGGTGGACCTAACTAGACTTGACTTGACTTGACCCATTGATTCAATTAAATAGTTAGTCATAGTTTGACTCATTAGTTTAGGAGAATGAGTTAGTTATTGAGTTTAGACTATTTGACTTGAGTTATTAGTTAGTCATGACTAGATTAACTCTATTAAACATATTTAGACTCAAGAATAGAATATTCCTTCTATAGGATTAGTTGTTCATATTCATGAGAGAATGAGAGAGTCCTTTGTGTTAATTCAATTATTCCTTAACCTAACCCTAACCCTATTAGGAGGCTATATAAGCCTCTTTATTCATGAATAGCCTCCATTTGCTTTCTGAATTAATTCATCCCCAAATTTGGAAGCAAATCATAGTCCATCCATTCCCAATCTTATCCCTCTTATTTTTATTTTCATGGAGCTATAGGAGCTTGGAATAGTAAGAAGTAAGTATTGGAAGAAAGCTAGCTTGAAGGAGGTGTCCATTCATTGTATTGTGTCCTTGTGGTGTGAAACAATAGAAATCCATCTCCTAATATGTATAATTCTAAAATTTCTCTTCTAATTAGGTTCTAATTGTTATATTTGACCATTAGAAACCCACCCATGGATTAGGGCTACCCATAGGAAGAAGAACTAGGTTCTTTTGACCCCTATTATGAAAGTTACATTGACTTTTCTGGCCAAATTAGGAGAAATCTGAATGGACCATTATGTGTTTATAGAAAATATTTTATAGAGGATTTTAGATGTAATTTATTGATTTGAGAGGGTTGGCGTATCCATAATTGGATACGAGTAGGTCATATCACGATAATTTGTGATACGGAATAATTTTGGGGGATTTTCCTTCGACACTTGTGATATACATGCAAACTCTTTAACTATATGATATATAGTTAATATTATTATTAGATGATGTTATAAATCTATATTAGGATGTGTTCTAATATTTTAAGTGATGGTATTACAATAGAATGGGTATTTGGAGAGTGTATCATAGATATCAAGATACTTGATATATTACCTACCAAGTATTTGATACTTTGCCTTAGAGTGAGTGTGTGTGTGTGTATATATATATATAATGTTATATGTATATATATTAGTATATATAGATATGTTTTTACATATTTTATAAGTGTATAGGTGTGTGTTGTGTTAGGCTTGTGTGTGCAAGTGAATGATGGAGTGTGTGCTTATGCACACACACATGTGTCTATGTGTGCAGAGATGATGGTTGTTGAGTCTGTGTACACATGAGGGGAATGGTGTGGGTGCGTGTGTGCTGTTGTAATGTGTGCAACAGCAGCAGTATGTTCAGTGCACTACAGGTTGAGTGTTGGGATCATGGGTGTACCATAGTTCGGGAGGGGGGCTTATGTGCAGTAAACTTGTATTTGTCTGCAGTGCAGCAGGCTACAGTTGTTGACGACAGCAACATGTTAAGGGGTCTGAAGAGATGTCTGTAGAAAATAATTTAGGCAAGGGGACTTGGGTGAAGTTCAGATGTGCAGAGTGTGTGTCATGCCCCAGAATTAGAATACTGGAGAGCGGGGGCGGACAAAGCCATCTACGTAGACCAGAGTACTCTATATCCCGAGATACGGTCACGGTTGTCTAGACATGTGAGGGTTTACTCTACAATCCAATGTGCATTCCTGTGTCAAGAGTCCTAGTTGTCTCAATCTCAAGCAAGCAACAAGTTATAAGAAGTATAATCACCAAACATATAATAGTAAGGCATACCAAACTATACATACTTAAATGATCGTGAAGCTAGTTACCAAAATAAAAAAACTAGCAGAGTGCAATAATACATGATCAGCTCTAGCTATAGTCTAGAATATGCTTTACATATAGGCCCGCGGACTAGAATGTCAAGTACCAAAACACAACTAAACACGTGCTTGGTGGCTAAATGCCTCAAAAGTACAATTATATGATCAGGTGGGTGATGAAGAAGAAACCCACTCAAGTCCTCGGATGTTTCTCGTGTTCACCATCTGGAGGCAGGATATACGGAAGATCCTGCAGCGTTGCTCCAAAATTTGGCCATACAAAACCAGTGGGGTCAGATCCCAAAACAGCAAAGTACCACAAGGGAGCCAACTTAAGAAACTAAAACTAGCATGCAAACATTCAATAACCTAAGGAAGTATAAATAAGAGCAATATATAAATAAGCAGTTAAGCAGTTCCGGAATCAGTAATGAGTACAGTTCAGGATTAGTAGCTGGGTGATCCAAGATAAGACAAGACTAGAAAATATGCAATTATGGCCAATCATGACCTACTGCTTACTACCATTAACTAACTAGGGTTATCACAATCCTGGTTACTAACAAATGCAGTTAAGATTTTATACAGCCACATGCCCTGCAGACTATCCGGGTTATCCAGACGTAAGAGTACATAGAATAGATTAATTAAGTATATAATATTTTTTGGTATATTTTAACACTCGACGGAAAGCTCCAAATCTATCAGGTGTCGCTGGGATACCGGGATTACATATAGCCAGAAAATCTCTCGAGATGCTTTTAGATAATTATTCTAGTTATTAACTTAGGCAAGTTATCAAGGATTCCTGACCGTGATGCTCAAAAATCTGCCTTAGACATGATGCAAGCCTGGACAATAGCTTGACAAGTATAATCAGGACAGGGACAAGCAATTTTCTATGGAAATTTATCTATTCAGTATAATTATTTCAGTTCTGGAGATTCTATCATGTCAGGAGTGAGCTACGTCGAGCCACTATCCGGTTTATCTGTACATGTTAGGTATCTGGAGTCAAGGATCAAGTTTATTCAGTATAAGTCAGGTGCCGGGAGTTATCAGTTTAATAGTGCCATTACATTCCATGTTCCGGGTATTCCATGTTCTGGTAAGCGTAGCATCTAGGTTATAAGCAATTAGAAATAACATGCATCATATTAATTTTACTAATTGGGCCAAGCACAAGGAGTAAATAATACATAAGAGAACATATAACAAAGAAAAATATTGCTACTATAAGAGCTATAAGTGCAGAAGATGAGCTGGTCGCAGGCAAGAAACTGGCCGTATGCATCAAACTGGCCGCATCCAGGAAGTTGGCCGCTTGGATTAAAATTGGCCGCATGAACCAAACTGGCCGCATGGATCATCGAAAGGTCCACTCCTCGGGACAAGGGTTGAATAATAGGTAATAAATACAAGGCCAGGAAGTGACTAAAGTGACTAGCTAATAAAGCGTGTCAAAGAAGTGACCGACGTGACAGGCCAATAAAGCGTGTCAGAGAAGAAAAGACAAATTCAGGAGAAATCGTGCCAAGGCAGAGCTGAGTCATGCATTAGAAAAAAGGAATACATAGCTTGGACCGCATAGACAATTTTGGCCGCATGAATAATTTTGGCCGCATTTTCCTCTGGGCCACAAGGAATCAGGAACTTAGAGAAATTTCTTTCGTTCAAGTTTTATGCATTTGGTCAAAGGACGCATGTGTAGATTCAGTCATTGTCACGCCCCAGTCCCAAAATGACGAGGGACTGAGCACGTGAGCAATGGCCAGCAGCACGCACCGATGGACAACCCAATTTAATGGATCCATCAGGGCATGCTTAAGCTGTAGTCTAGCAATACTAAGTACAAGTCTCAGGTATTTCTAATCTCATCCACAGAATAAACACAGAGTAATGCCAGAAATATTGCAATGGAAATAAATAAGCAATAAATAAGATTATCTCGGGAAACAACTCCGAGAATTAGTCTGTTACATTTAAGAGAAAAGACAGGAATTAAAATGCTGGAAAATGGAAATACTGTATAGCTGAAGCCGGTGCTCAAGAGAAGTCTTCGGCCACTATCTCGTCCTCTGTTCCTTGTTCTGTTCCGAGGAGTGCTCCGGTACCGTACACTTCAGGGTAGTTCTCTTCAGCTGTACCTGGGGACATCATCCATTCCAGGTCCTCAGGGGACATAGCAAGGTACAGAAATATCTCAAGCCATAATGAATATCAGTGCAGCAATATAATAAACTGCAGGGTAAATATGTAAACCAGCTAAGTGATATGCAAGTGAGAGTTCTAGTCATACTCAGGCTGAGACTACTACAGGATCAGTGTTGGAGAAACCATAGCAGTATTTCTCGAGAGGGCCAGTACTTGTGCCAGAGCTCTGTATCAGAGACTAAGACACCTCCAGATAACCATGTTTTCATTATATTATTTTCAGCCTTGATATGATAATACTCTCCCCACCCCATGTAATCTCACGTCACAGTTCCAGAATATCAGGTACAAGTCACGCAAGATATAACTAATGCAATGAGTCAGGATAGAATCTACGCATGTAACTGTAAATGTCATGAAAATGTAACCTATACGGAATCACCAGGTAAATCTCAGGCAATTCCGTCACATGCAGCGTGTCAGGTGTCCTGGGTTGAGCAGTTAATCAAGTTACATAAGAAACTACCAGAAAATCAAGTAAAATACTATAATCAGAAATGTCTAAGAATTGGCAAGCTTTACTTGCCCACTGACGTACAACCAAGTTCAGGAAATATGTAGCAAGCTGCAAGTTTTGGCGAGGTACACTTGCCTGTGGTTCCGGCTATGTTTACGGCTCTGACTTCGGCGGAAATTGTAGGCGGTACGCCGGTTGCTGAAACAAATATCACCATCAGATCCAGAAAATATCAATCAGCTAGAAACGCCTGTCCTTGAGTCCAATTTGGAGATAAGGGCAAAAACGGCAGTTTCGGGCCAAAATGGGGTCCACGGGTGGGCCCGCTTTGCACCGAAAAACGTGTCAGGGTCAACGGTCTCCAAATTCACCAAACTCAGTGTCAACAGGTCAGGAACGCTGATACGAACCCAACGGAACTTCCAGAATTGGATTCCGATGAGCCGAACACAAAATCGCCCGTCGAGCGGGGCCTGTGGGGCCCACGACACGCGATTTCGTCAACGTTCTCAGAATCGAACCAAACTTGACCCACAGGACCAGCGTATCGCTACGAGTCCGATGGCGCAAGTTTCGTCTCGATCCGACGTGTGTACACAAAGTTAGGTCGAATTGCAGAAAAGACGGATACGGGGCGATGTCCGCGGATACGCGTTGATTCCGGTGTGCACGCACACCCGAATCAGCTTCCGCGAAAACCCACACGTCCGTATCGACGAGGCGCACGTATCTGTGAAGACCGCGCGCGACCAAGTCGTCCCATTTGGCGGGGCGTACTCAGTTCCGGGGTGAAATAGGGTCTGGGTTTTTCCTGTTTTTGGATCGCGGTGTGCGATCACCACAGGACGCGATGCCCCGAACAGTTTATCCGGACACCGAGAGGGTCATACAGGCTTCGCGTAGGAATTTGCGGAATCGAAAACGGAGCTACGGTTCAAAAGTTACACGCACCTGAAGGGGACCCGAAAACCGGGGCCGAACCGTGTCCGACACGTGTCGGACACGCGGATTCGAAATCTAGGGTTAGGGTTTACTGTGCTGGGCGTTGGGGATCCGGCGAGGGGCGGCGCTGTGCGGCCGGGCTGCGGCGGAGGGGGCCGGTCGGGGGTGCGGCGGCGCGCTGGGGGTTCGTCGGCGGCGGAGACGAGCGGCCGGAGGGCACTGTTGCCGCCGCGGCTGCTGCTGTGAGATGAGGAGAGGAGGAGGGAGGAGCGGGCGGCGGAGCGCGGAGGGCCGGGGGCAGCTGCGGGAGGAGGGGACGCGGCGGGCTCGTCGTGGCGGGGGAGGGTCGTGGCGGTGGTGGGCGGCTGAGGGGGAGAAGCGGTGGCCGGAGAGGAAGGTTTCAGGGGGGGTTTTATAGCGGGCTGGGGCGGAGCCGTTAGGCGGAGGGGGCGGAGGAAGAACCGGGGGTCGTGGGCGAGGGGTGCGGGACGCGCGGCCGGGCGGGGCGCCGCGTGGCCGGGCGGGGCGGCGGCGGATTCGGGGTGACCGGATCGTGGGGGAGGGCTGGGGAGAAGCGGGTCGGTGGGTCGCGGGTCGCGGGTCTGAAGGATCCGACCCGACCCGCGAGGGGGCTGGGCCGGGCTCGGGCCCAGTGGGCCGGGCCGGGCCGCGGGCTGGGTTATTTTTTTAAAAGATTAATAATAATAATAATAATAATAATAATAAACATTTAATAATTAAATAAATAATTAAATAATTAAATAAATAGTTTTTAGGTATTTAAAAATAGGTCCGGGGTCCGATAAATTCCAGAAAAATTGCCCTAAGCCCAGTTTTTTATTTTACATCCAAAAATATTATTTTCATAATATTTTAATATTGTTTAATACCAATTAAAAATCATTGAATAATTAAAACCCTGTTTTAAATTACTGAAAAATCCCAGAAAATTCCTGAAAATCGTGCAAAATCCAGTTTTTAAAATTTTGAAAAATCAGGGGGTTTACAATCTACCCCCCTTAAGAAGATTGCGTCCTCGCAATCAAAGAATAACCGGTCAACAGAGATGACGCGGTCGCAAGCATCGCTTGAAAATACATCACGAGATACTTCAGGGAAATACCGTTTCCCTAGAATTTGAAAGTTTACACTTTCCAGGATAATTTAGTTAAAACCATATCTCTTATGAAAGCCAGGTTGTTATTAACAAGTTGCAATTAACTAGGTTGGGGCTGAGGTCACGAACCAACGGGCACGAACTACAACAAGACAAAAACAGATAACTATAAATCACTTACTCGCATCGGCGTCCTGCACAGTCAGCGCATAAGCTTGCTCTCGTCCTTGAGGTAGATTCCTCTGCTGCTGCTGAGCTGGCTGGTAGGGTGCTGCTCGAGGCGCTGGCGGAGTTTGCTGGTTCGCCCTTGGTGCTCCTTCTCCATGTTGAGTGCAATCCCTTACTGAATGCTGACGGGATCCGCATGCCAAACACAATCCTAGTCTGCGTCGGCATTCCTTGGCGATATGGCCTGCTTTGCCACAGTAGTGACAAGTAAGGAGGACTACCGTTTGTGGTGCAGGTGCCTTCTGCTGTTGGTGCGGTCTCTTTACAGATTCTTCTTGTGGTGTTCTGGAGGTTGATGATGGGGAAGACCTCTTCAGTCTGGCCTCTCTCTTGGTGACGCGCTCCACGCGTCGAGCCGCAGCAAGAACGTCCGAGTATGATATTGGTGCGACGGACCCAATCAGTTTCTGCAGCTCAATGTTCAGTCCGTCGAAGAATTTCTCGGCCTTCTCTTCCTCAGTCGGGATCAGGGTGGGAGCGAAGCGGCTCAGACGAATAAATTCTGCGTTGTATTCTTCCACCGTCATGGAGTCCTGAGTGAGGCGATTGAATTTGTCCCGCAGTTCTGATCGAGCGATGGCAGGAATGTACATCTCTTGGAAGAGTCTGGAGAACTCCTCCCAAGTGACTCGGTCTGGTCCGAGTCGCGTCTCCTCGGATAGCCACCAGTGATGGGCATTGTCCGTCAATTGCATTCGGACGGCGGTCATCCAGCGTTCCCGGGGAAGCTCAGCTGCTTCAAGTTGATGCCGTATGTTGGTGAGCCACTCGTGCACTTCTGTGGGCTCCTCTTTTCCAGAAAAAGTGTGGGGCTTCAGTTGGCGGAAGTCAGTGATTGAGCCTGTAGTTGGCCGTCGAGCTGGTAGGTTGGCCTGCCCCAGTGCAGTTACGATGCTGTCCCTCAAGAAGTTAGCTTCGCGACGCTGAGCCTCGTGCTGAACTTGTTGCTGAGCTTGCATCATCGCGTAGATCATCTGAAATATTTGCTGCCCGTCGATCGGCTGTCCTGGTGGGAACACGGGCATTGGTGGGACGAACTGCGGCGGAGGCGGGATGTCATCGCGCCGGAATCGGGAGGTAGGTTGACCTGCCGGCTGGCTCTGTTGAGTTGTGGGAATTCCTCCGACTGGTGTCACTTCGTCGTCGTAGGTGACACCTGTAGCTGGTGGTGTTCTGACGGGAGTCTCGTTGCATTCTTGTGGGTCCATTTCCCTGTATCCAAAATACCCAATAAGAGGCGCACAGGAATCAAGGCAAGATGCAAGTTCAAATTAGTTTGAATGCGATACAGATATCAAAAACGATTCAAGCAAGTGGATGAGATCCTAAAAACTTATCCTATTTTATTGCAGGCCTGTTCGGTCCCTAAGTTGAAACCGAACACTTTAGTCGTTGACCTGCATGGGCCACCACAAAAACCATGTCACGCCCCAGTCCCAAAATGACGAGGGACTGAGCACGTGAGCAATGGCCAGCAGCACGCACCGATGGACAACCCAATTTAATGGATCCATCAGGGCATGCTTAAGCTGTAGTCTAGCAATACTAAGTACAAGTCTCAGGTATTTCTAATCTCATCCACAGAATAAACACAGAGTAATGCCAGAAATATTGCAATGGAAATAAATAAGCAATAAATAAGATTATCTCGGGAAACAACTCCGAGAATTAGTCTGTTACATTTAAGAGAAAAGACAGGAATTAAAATGCTGGAAAATAGAAATACTGTATAGCTGAAGCCGGTGCTCAAGAGAAGTCTTCGGCCACTATCTCGTCCTCTGTTCCTTGTTCTGTTCCGAGGAGTGCTCCGGTACCGTACACTTCAGGGTAGTTCTCTTCAGCTGTACCTGGGGACATCATCCATTCCAGGTCCTCAGGGGACATAGCAAGGTACAGAAATATCTCAAGCCATAATGAATATCAGTGCAGCAATATAATAAACTGCAGGGTAAATATGTAAACCAGCTAAGTGATATGCAAGTGAGAGTTCTAGTCATACTCAGGCTGAGACTACTACAGGATCAGTGTTGGAGAAACCATAGCAGTATTTCTCGAGAGGGCCAGTACTTGTGCCAGAGCTCTGTATCAGAGACTAAGACACCTCCAGATAACCATGTTTTCATTATATTATTTTCAGCCTTGATATGATAATACTCTCCCCACCCCATGTAATCTCACGTCACAGTTCCAGAATATCAGGTACAAGTCACGCAAGATATAACTAATGCAATGAGTCAGGATAGAATCTACGCATGTAACTGTAAATGTCATGAAAATGTAACCTATACGGAATCACCAGGTAAATCTCAGGCAATTCCGTCACATGCAGCGTGTCAGGTGTCCTGGGTTGAGCAGTTAATCAAGTTACATAAAAAACTACCAGAAAATCAAGTAAAATACTATAATCAGAAATGTCTAAGAATTGGCAAGCTTTACTTGCCCACTGACGTACAACCAAGTTCAGGAAATATGTAGCAAGCTGCAAGTTTTGGCGAGGTACACTTGCCTGTGGTTCCGGCTATGTTTACGGCTCTGACTTCGGCGGAAATTGTAGGCGGTACTCCGGTTGCTGAAACAAATATCACCATCAGATCCAGAAAATATCAATCAGCTAGAAACGCCTGTCCTTGAGTCCAATTTGGAGATAAGGGCAAAAACGGCAGTTTCGGGCCAAAACGGGGTCCACGGGTGGGCCCGCTTTGCACCGAAAAACGTGTCAGGGTCAACGGTCTCCAAATTCACCAAACTCAGTGTCAACAGGTCAGGAACGCTGATACGAACCCAACGGAACTTCCAGAATTGGATTCCGATGAGCCGAACACAAAATCGCCCGTCGAGCGGGGCCTGTGGGGCCCACGACACGCGATTTCGTCAACGTTCTCAGAATCGAACCAAACTTGACCCACAGGACCAGCGTATCGCTACGAGTCCGATGGCGCAAGTTTCGTCTCTATCCGACGTGTGTACACAAAGTTAGGTCGAATTGCAGAAAAGACGGATACGGGGCGATGTCCGCGGATACGCGTTGATTCCGGTGTGCACGCACACCCGAATCAGCTTCCGCGAAAACCCACACGTCCGTATCGACGAGGCGCACGTATCTGTGAAGACCGCGCGCGACCAAGTCGTCCCGTTTGGCGGGGCGTACTCAGTTCCGGGGTGAAACAGGGTCTGGGTTTTTCCTGTTTTTGGATCGCGGTGTGCGATCACCACAGGACGCGATGCCCCGAACAGTTTGTCCGGACACCGAGAGGGTCATACAGGCTTCGCGTAGGAATTTGCGGAATCGAAAACGGAGCTACGGTTCAAAAGTTACACGCACCTGAAGGGGACCCGAAAACCGGGGCCGAACCGTGTCCGACACGTGTCGGACACGCGGATTCGAAATCTAGGGTTAGGGTTTACTGTGCTGGGCGTTGGGGATCCGGCGAGGGGCGGCGCTGTGCGGCCGGGCTGCGACGGAGGGGGCCGGTCGGGGGTGCGGCGGCGCGCTGGGGGTTCGTCGGCGGCGGAGACGAGCGGCCGGAGGGCACTGTTGCCGCCGCGGCTGCTGCTGTGAGATGAGGAGAGGAGGAGGGAGGAGCGGGCGGCGGAGTGCGGAGGGCCGGGGGCAGCTGCGGGAGGAGGGGACGCGGCGGGCTCGTCGTGGCGGGGGAGGGTCGTGGCGGTGGTGGGCGGCTGAGGGGGAGAAGCGGTGGCCGGAGAGGAAGGTTTCAGGGGGGGTTTTATAGCGGGCTGGGGCGGAGCCGTTAGGCGGAGGGGGCGGAGGAAGAACCGGGGGTCGTGGGCGAGGGGTGCGGGACGCGCGGCCGGGCGGGGCGCCGCGTGGCCGGGCGGGGCGGCGGCGGATTCGGGGTGACCGGATCGTGGGGGAGGGCTGGGGAGAAGCGGGTCGGTGGGTCGCGGGTCGCGGGTCTGAAGGATCCGACCCGACCCGCGAGGGGGCTGGGCCGGGCTCGGGCCCAGTGGGCCGGGCCGGGCCGCGGGCTGGGTTATTTTTTTAAAAGATTAATAATAATAATAATAATAATAATAAACATTTAATAATTAAATAAATAATTAAATAATTAAATAAATAGTTTTTAGGTATTTAAAAATAGGTCCGGGGTCCGATAAATTCCAGAAAAATTGCCCTAAGCCCAGTTTTTCATTTTACATCCAAAAATATTATTTTCATAATATTTTAATATTGTTTAATACCAATTAAAAATCATTGAATAATTAAAACCCTGTTTTAAATTACTGAAAAATCCCAGAAAATTCCTGAAAATCGTGCAAAATCCAGTTTTTAAAATTTTGAAAAATCAGGGGGTTTACAGTCATGCTTCCAAAAAAAGGTCGCATGCTTAGTTTAGAGCGAGGATTCCAAACCGCATGCAAATGAGGCCGCATGGAGCTCCTTCGTCCCAGAACAGCAAGTTTCAGTTATGAAAAAGCTCTAAGTCCTGAAAATGTGATTCTCCCTAAAATTCTTACTTCCAGCTCAAATCCTGAGAAATAAAGTTCTAACCCACTTGAAATCAGATGCTCTCTCACATAGAACAACTAGTTTTGGAAAACAACAAGTTTTAAAGAGATCAAAACCATAAAAATTCCAAGAACACATTAAACTAAAAATGTAGATCTAGTCCAATCGAGCTATCAAAATCGAAAATACCAAGAAGTAAACATGCATAGGAGTTCATAGAGAAAAATATAGACCAATAAAATGCAAAAAATCCACAATAATGTAAAAGTGCAAGTTCTCCATCATTGGCAAGATGTACTTGCCTAAAACTATCACTAACTAGTATCACTACTACCAAGGGAAAGGGGAGGGGGTGTCGATCCTGGGCTGCTCTCGGTTAGGGAGGAGGGGAGAGGAAAGGAGAAGAAAATTAAAAGAGGGGAAAGTAAAAAAATAGGGAAAAGTAAGAAAGAGAGGGGTTATATATTAAGGGTGATTAACACTATTCACAAATTTAGAAATTATATGAGAGCAACTAGAGAAATCCAGAAAATATACGGGAAGCAATATACAATAATCGCACACATATACAAGATATGAACATAAAAAATATGCAATAGTGAGACTAGTCTCACAACTCTCACCTCCTTAGAAAAATTTTGTCCTCAGAATTTTAATAAGGCACATGATCTAGCAAGGAGACTACAAGAATCAGGCAATAAAACAAGCATCATGGTACAGGTGCTAATCACAAGCTATGAGCTATCTAGAACAAGGCAAGCATGCACAAGACAAGATCAAGGTACGGGATATACCAACAAGTATACCTCATGAGTCAAACAGTACAGGTATCGAGCTCGGATATCATCCTCGCGCTCCCAAGTTGACTCGTCCGATGAGTGATGCCCCCAAGCAACTCAGACAAAACGAATGGTCCGGTTCTTGAGAATCTTCTCTCTCCGGTCCAAAAATTAATACAAGCCTCTCCTCATACGAAAGGTCGGTACCAACAACTAATTTTGAATAATCTAGGACATGGCTTGCATCCGGTATATACCGTCGTAGCTGGGATACATGAAAAACATTATGTATCTCACAAAGCGACGGCGGAAGAGCAAGACGATAGAAAATATATCCTACTCACTCAAGAATATCGAACGAACCTATGTACCACGAACTAATCTTTCCTCGTACACCAAACTTGATGACTCCACGGGTAGGCAAAATCCGAAGGAATACATGGTCGCCAACAGAAAATACAAGAGGTCGCCGATGCAAATTATCCCAATGACACTGGCGATCTTGTGCTACATGAAGATGCTTCCGGACTTGCTTGATTACTTCAACTATTTGGGCTATCATATCGGGACCAAGCAATTGCCGTTCACCAATATCATCCCAAGCTACAGGGGATCTGTACTTCATATCATACAGTGCCTCGAAGGGTGCAATCTAGATATTGGCCTAGAAACTGTTATTACAGGAGAACAATACTAGGTGTAAGTGATCCTCCTACGAACCACCAAAGTCAAGGGTATATGAACGAAGCATATCTTCTAGAGTACGGATGGTTCGCTCCGACTAACCCTCTATCTGGGGGTGATAAGCCTTACTGAACTTCAGGCGGGTGCCTAAGCTTTTTTGAAGACTCTGCCATAAGTGAGAAGTAAATCTTGAATCTCTATCCGAGACTATGCTGACTGGCACTCCATGTAGTCTAACAATCTGTCTTATGTACATCTCGGCTAACTGTTCTGTGGACTGGCCAACCCTGAAAGGAAAAAGTGTACAACTTTCGTGAGTCGGTTTACTATTACCCAAATAGCATCCCTGCCAGCTGGGGACCTAGGTAGACCTATCACAAAATCCATGGTAATATGCTCTCACTTCCACTCTGAAATTGGTAAATATTGAAGAAGTCTTGCTGGTCTTTGATGCACAGCTTTAACTTGTTGACATACCAAACATCGAGAAATAAATTATGCTATCTCGTGCTTCATTCCATTCTATCTGAAATGCTGACGAATGTCTATGTACATCTTGGTTCCTCCGGGACGCAATAAATATTGTGAACTATGGGCCTCCAGCATAATCTCACGATGAAGGTCTTCGTTAGGCACACAAAGACGATTCCCAAAATGGAGAGTTCCATCACTGGGAATGCTAAGTTCGGGTCTACGCCCTGCCTCACACTCTGCCCTGAGTCGCTGAAGCTTGGCATCTGCTGACTGTGCTACCTTGATTCTTGTAGGAACGATATATAAAGTTATATATTCTAGAGGGGGTTAATAGAGTTAGCAGCGAAAATATTAGCAATTAACAACTAAATCACAGTTATGTTATATCACAGTTAATCAAAGCAATAAAGTAGAGAGAGAAAGCAAATACTGAGATTTATATTGGTCTCCCTCTTGTGAGGACTATTCTAGTCTGGAGAACTCTAGCTCCAAGTTTGAAATCTACTAGAATGGAACACAAGCTTTGATCCAAAGTTTTTACGACTTTTTATAAACACGAGCTTTGATCCGAAGAGCTCGACCGACTTCAATTGTGAAGTGTCTCACTTTTATCAAGCCTCTTGATTACAACGCTCTGAAGCTTCTATACCGTACCGCACTGGAAATTAGACTAGAGGTTGTAAACTGGCTTGGGATTAAAAAATAAAAGCTTTGAATGGCTAGAAAACGAGATAGAGAAGATGAGAGGAGTGAATGAGATGTTAGGATGGTGAAAAGCCTATCTATTTATAGCATTTCTGCTGACAGAGTTCTGACATAACTCGGACATAGTTTGATTAGAGTTCCGATGCTTAGAATCAGGAAAGTGACCGTTGCATCTGAGTCTGTAGGCCGGCCTGGTTTTTAGGTTTACTAGTTCAGGTACCCGAGTTCGGACCGAATTCTGTCCGAACTCTGGTGGTCAGAAACCATAAGTTTGGGCTGAGTTTTGTTGAAACCTAAGTTGGCTTTGAGTTCAAACAAAACGTAGGTTTGGGGCTTATTTTAAAATCAGGCTTATTTTAAATAAAACTAAAAAAATTTAAATATTTTTTATCAAGCCTATTTGCCAGTACGACGCGGTTTACATTTTTCCTAGACTCAAAAATATAAAAAAAATACATTTGAGAATGGAAAAGAAATACAGACGCGACGACTGAGCAGATCGTGAATGGTAGTAGCAATGGTTGTTGTAGTCCGTCCTAGTAGCCCTTATCGAGTCCGAGTTTAATCGATTCTCAAAATCTGTTCGACCATGACCAATGGGTCAACAATATACCCTATTTTGATAATTGACAAATCTTGACCGATATAACATCTTGAAAATTTTGGTTGTACTACCTTATCTTCCTTGAAAAGAAACAAGTGTTATATTTTCTCCACTGTTGTCATTTACCAAAATACGCCCCCACAATATATGTGTACAAAAAGACAAACATGAAAAAAAAATACAGCAGATATTTCACAGAGCAGTTACATTTGAGAAGAAGTAATTGATCTAAAAATATGTGCCAATATCTCACAATAAATAGAATTAGATTGCATAATCATAAAAAGCTACTACAAGTCCTCATAAAAAACTAATAAATGTTCTCAGAATATAAGACATTTCTAATTACTAGACATGATGTCTAAGCTAAAAATAGTGACAGCAAAATATCATCAATCATCCTGGTCAGCAGCATTATCACCACCACCACCACAAGAAGATCCGGGCTCACCAGAAGATCTGAAGCAGTCAAAGGGGACAACTGGATTGAAGTACCGGCGTACTTCATCATCCTCAACACGATAGCCAGAAATGGTAGGATCCCTGGGAAAGACGTCTGGACCGTCTGTAAAACCCCTCATTTTAAAAGCCGTATTAATTATTTAATTTATTTATAGTATTTTTTAGTTAATTAGAAGATATAGAATTTATTAAATTTTTATTTCTAGGTAATTATGCATTTAGTGATTTATGGAGCAACTATTATTTTATCTTAATTTATTTCATGTAGGAGATCATGTGGACGGTTGATAGATTATTTATATGCACTAATATAAATTTCTAGAATTTTATATATATATATATATATATATATATATATATATATATATATATATATATATATATATATAAATAAATAAATAAAAAGAAGAAAAAGAAAAGAAAGAATAAAAGAAAAAAAAGAAAAAAAATGATAAGAAAAACCCTGACCCTAAAACCCTAAATAACCTAAACCCATTCCATTAACTAACCCTATAACCCGCTAACTACCCTACCCAAACCCGCTAAGAATAACCCACAGCAGCAGCAGCGGCATCAACCCCCGCGCGGATGCAACCCCCCTCTCATCTTCTCATATATATATATATATATATATATATATATATATATATATATATATATATATATATATATATATATATATATATATTAAAACCCTAACCCTAAACCCTTACCATCTCGACTACCCTGAGCCATCGTCGACCACCGGAGCCACCGCCGTCGCCGGAGCAGCCGCCCAGCACCGCCGCTCGCCCCACGTTCGCGAGATCCCGCGCACTGCAGAAATTCACAGCAGCGAAGCCCTGTTCACGGGTTAATTCCCGCCCCATCGCTCGACCAAATTCGACCTCGTATTCACCGGTATGCTCACGACCTATCCCTCTTCCAACTCTGTGTATTAGTTTCCTTCGATCAGCATGTAACCCTAGGTAAAAACTGAGACCAATTTGGAGAAAAATTATAACTTTTAATTCCAGAAAAACTGTTGTAAACCACCCATGTTTGAGGACTCGTATCTTCCACCACAGAGATCCAAACGTAGATTTTCTTCTTGCTATGTGAAGACCACCTAACCTAGATTATTTTTTGTCAATTATATTATTTTATTTGATGCTGTAAGCAGAATTAAACTGAGTTAAAAATTACGAAAAACCTATTTTTGAACCTTCAAATTTTGTGACAAGAAGCGCGCCCCGCCAAACGGGACTGCCCCGTCGTATACCAATTGTACCAAAAGGCGCATATGGTATGTCCAGACATGTGGGCTTTCGCGAAAACTGATTCGGATGCGTGTGCGCGTCAGAATCAGCCCAAATCCACAAAAAGTCCCCGTATCGCAACTTTTGCAAAATCCTACACCATTTATTGTACGCTCGTCAGAATATAATAAAACTTGCACCACTAGACTCGTGGTATCGCGCTGGTCCTGTGACCCAGTTTTCACGCAATTTTGAGACAGTTGACCAAGTTATCTATTTGCGGGCCGCACGGTTGACTTTTTGGGCGAAATTGTGTTCGACTCACCTGAATCCAAATTTGGACATATCGTTGAGTTTGTAATGACATTTAAAATTTGTTTGACCTATAATTTGTCTTATTTAGAGACCTTTACCCTTGGCACGCTTTTCAGTACAAAGTAGGCCACATGTGGACCCCGCTTTGACCCAAAATTATCGTTTTGCCCCTGTATCCAAATTGGACGAAAGGGTAGTATTTTCTAGCTATCTTGCTGATTCCGAAAATATTGGTGATATTTATTTCAGCATCCAAAAATGTTTATTCGGAGGTCTTAGCTTTTGATCCTGTGTACCTGACATTTGGACGTTTACACTATACAGATTGCTTGCCAGACAAGTATACCTTGCCATTGTACTGTGATTTACATTCTATATGATGCATGCATTTTATTTCTATCTATTTAGTTCATATATTTTAACTGCTATATAAACTGCACGTCCAAGGAAACTTGGGTGCAACGACGGTGACGTCGTATTCTGTTTTTATTATGTATATGCATATGGACCTACTTTATGAGACCACCCTATTATAATAAGGTATTTTATGTTTCATTGGCCATGACCCTGTTCTTACACGAGTGTGAGTCACATGTAGGACATGGTCTTGCATATTTTGGCTGGCCACTGGTACGTACAGGTCGTGCGACGGATAGGAATAACTGTCGATAGAAACTTTGCATGCTAGTAGACCTGGCAGTTATTTAGAGGTATCATCGTGTCATGGATGTGACATGCTTAGAGCATGGGGTGGAAAGAACAACAAGTAAGGCATTTGGGCCCCTTTGCACTTTCCTTGTGTAACTTGTACGCTCCGCCGGAGATGCACGGTCATGATGACCACTATATATTATATATTATCAGGCGGCCTCTGGCGTTCAAAAGACGACATTCTTTTTAGGCCCCTGAATCTCCAAGAGAACCATGCCAATCTTATTTTAGCCAGATAGCCCATATGTTGGAAAGTTGTTCTCAAACTGCATTCACATAGATGGTTAGGCGACCCTTGGATGTTTATTTTCAGTACTATTGGCACGCTTCTATGTATCTTGTTATGTCCCTCTGAGGAACTGGTCCCTTTCCAGATATAGACGGGCAGGAGTATCCACATGAGTACGGACCCAGACCTAACGCTTCATTCCAAACTGAGGAGGTCTTATCTTCAGAGTATCATTGATTCATAGCAGCTGTTAGAGATATTCTAGTTGCTTTTCTTGTTGGACATTTATCTTATATTAGAGTTGATCTCTTTTCTCTTTTAGTAGTTTTAGTATAGTCAATTTGCAGTGAATTTGTTTCCATCCGACTATCATACTTTGAGACTTTCTATTTGATATTCAGTTATTTATTTCCTATTTATTTCTTTATTTGTGCTGTGGATGAGATATAGATTTGTGTGACTTGTTGATAGTATATTACCACTGGTGGATTGGATATTCATGTACAGCATACGTGTGTATATAGTTTTCATATATTGGAGTTCGTATACATACGGCTGGCGTGTTACGTATTTCTAGTCCTACATATTTTGGGACTAGGGTGTGACATATTTTTAGTGGTGGCCCATGCAGGTCGAGAATATATTGTCTCGGTTATGTTACTGTACCGAACAAACCTGCGTATAGGAATAGAGTATAAGGATCCCATCCACGCTTGACTAAAACTCATCCTTCCTTTCAACTTCCTATTTAAATGCTTGCATCCTGTTTGATTTCTTGTACTTCTTCTAATCTTTTCGTCCACCACCTGCAGAGAGATGGATATGCGTAGTGGATGTACTGCCGCCAAAGGCGACACACCTTCAGGAGTCAATGGTCAAACTCAAGAAGACACCTCGATGACTCCTAGACTTCCGGGGCCAGATGGACAGACTTACAATCAAGTTTTGTCTAATCCTTCCGCTTCACCTAATGGGACTTTTCCAGCTTCATCAACATCGCGGGATGGCCAGACACAGCTGTTCTAATTCTTCCAAATGATAATACAGGAACAGAGACAACAGGCAGCCATACTAGCTGTAGAGCAGAGGCAAGAATTTCTGGCAGCACTTGAGAGGATGGCTGTACAAGCAACTGTACCAGCTCAGATACTAGTTCCAGTACCGTGAGCTAGAGTTGGTTCAATCAAAGACTTTATACAGATGGGTCCCAAGCCGTACAAAGGCACTGAGAGCCCAAATAAGACTATAAACTGGATTACCCATACTCAGAAGTTATTAGAAGCATCACAGCTACCTACAGATCTATGGATGACAAGCGTAAGGACGTTGCTAGATGGTAATGCCCATCACTGGTGAAAATCAATGGAGCGCCTGTTGGGTACGTATCAGACTTGGGAACAATTCTTGGAGTGCTTTGAGAGGAAGTACTTCCCGGACACTGTAAGGGACGCGTTGTACGATCAGCTTCTTCATCTGGAGCAGGAGAATAAGACAGTTGACGAGTATGATGCAGAGTGTAGTCGCCTCAGTAAATATGGCGCTGCCCTAATACCGAATGACTTGGTGAAGTCTAAGTGGTTTCACCGCGGGCTGACTCAGGAGCTCCAATACTACACCAGCTCACAATCATGGATCTCTTATGTCGAATTATTGACAGAAGCTAGATTACAAGAGACCATCAGCAGGGGAAAAGGAGGTCAACTGAGGATACAACAAGGACCAGTAAGGACACAGCAAGGACACAATAAGGAGGGCCTATCAGATGTCCTTTGGCACAGCAACAGCAGTACCAGCACAGAGCAGGACCGTACCAGATTTTGGAGAAGCCCCACTGGAATTACTGTGGGAAGCGCGGACATATTTTTAGAGACTGTCGGACTCGCTTGGGATAATGTATGAGGTATGGTTCCGGACAGCATTTGGCGAGAGACTGTCCAATGCAGCAGACATTGACACTTCTACCGCCAGTACAGAGGCTAGCACTTCTAGCATCGAAGCCAGCTCAGCAGATGACTAGACCAGAAGCACCTCGACCTCAAGCAGCGGAAGGATTTCAGCGAGGACCACCACTACCTACTCAGGAGCATCAGTACACGAGGGCCAGTCATGGACTTCCACAGAGGAATGGGCAAGCTTTTGCACTATAAGTGGATGATATGGATCAGGAGATTAATGTCATAGCAGGTATTACTCTTGCTTTTACTTTTCCTGTTGTGACATTATTTGATACGGGAGCCACCCACTCGTTCATATCTTCTAGTTTTATTGCCAAACACAACATTGTCACTACACCTTTACCTAGTTGCGTTAGAATTCTCACCGGAGGAGAAGTTGTACCTGTTAGTCGGATTTGTAGATCGTGTACTATAGTGATTCGTGGAAGAGAGATGAGTGCTCGACTCTTAGTCCTTCCTATGCCAACTTTTGAAATTGTGCTTGGAATGGACTGGCTAAGCAAGTACCACACTTTCTTCGACTGTTTTGGAGGAAGCATTCTTTTTAAGGTACCAGGCCAGCCTGAACTTGAATTTGCACGAGGATCCATAGAAGCCCTTGATGGTGTGCAGTTTGTAATAGACGACGTTATTTATCACCCCATCATTTCAGAATTCCAAGACGTCTTTCCAGATAAATTGCCAGGACTACCACCAGACAGAGACGTAGAATTCTCGATTGAATTGACACCAGGAGCAACTGTCACGACCCGCACCCGGTATAGGGGCACGAGAACGTGGGTACGTCCAGCCTACGCCACAACATCGGTGGTAGAACGCTATCTAGGTCACAGAAATACTATATAACTAAATACCTGTCAATGATATCCATCTCCATAAGGAGGTCAATATACATCTCACAATAATCTCACAATATAACTCAATCACAACAACTATAAGGCACGATAAAAGATAAAAGGAAATAGCATAGTTAAACACCATGTCTCAAACATAAAGAAAACTCACAGTCTAGCTGTCCAACACAAGTCTCCAATTAAACTTAACATGAGTCTAAACATAAACTAAAATAACCTCCATAAGTAAATACTATCTAGATAGCTGCAGGTAATGTATCATCTAGAGGCATAGTCTCCTTTAGGATCTCTGGTACGTAGTCTGCATCTATACCTAGTCCATAGTATGTGGTACAAAAATCCTCAAGATCCTCTGAAAAAAATATCCAGTCAGGATTGGAACAAAATACACCTCTAACAGCAGTTCCTCATATATTGACAAAAACTATAACACAGTGTAAAGAAATACAAGACAAATAGGAAATACTGGCAATAAGAATACTGGAAATGCTGGAATAAGAAATACTGGAACATCATCATCAATATACATCTAGCAATGAATAGAACTACAAGTACACGCAAGAACAATAAACTAGTATGTAAGTGTGTACAAGATCAATAACTAAACAGGTGGAAATGCAAGATCAATCTACCAAGATACATGTCAAGAATCATCTAACTAAGTGTGTGAAACATCAGCATATCATGTGATAGGCTTAGGACTATATGACTCATTACATTGATTAGCGATCATCCCTAACAGGTCAGGCTAACCACATGTAACAGCGATGAGGCATGTAAGGGTAAGGCTGCACCGACGTGAGGTGAGGGTGAGCTATGATGCATGTAAAGTTGGATATGATCACATAAGCTACTAATATTTCCCCATTTTCCCCAGCTAGCACGATGGATCCCAATCATGACTCCTCGTGACAGGTCTCAATGATGCTAACTCGTGTAAACAACAGTGTCAGAGTCATGTACGCTATACAACAAGAATTATAGAGATAATCAATATAATTGAAACTGTCAGAGAATGTACTCGCCTGAGGTCCTTAGCTGACAATACCACTGTCCGGATTCCAAGGTATCGTCTGAGTGATCCCACAATCCTATAGACATATCATATAATACAATACTTCATCAGACATTACTCTAGCACACAATCAATATAATAATTTCAACAGGCTACGCTAGGGGTCACAGGTCGATGTACCTACGGGGTATCCGTGGTTACATTCAAGTCCTCTACATAATATGATCTAACATATACATAAATATCTATTGGTTATAATTACATTAGATATATGTATATATATATACTTTAAATAGAATTTATACCTTGCATCTATGTTAAACAGGTATTAGGGAGATATATATACAATATATATATATATACTCGAAACACATTTAATCCTATTTTAATACACGTACCCTGCATATATATACTAATTAGGTTCGCATACGTTATGGTTATACATATATATCAATGTACACATAGTAACCGTATACGTATACCAAATACCCATACGTACTCACGTACGCATCAAGTTTATATATCTATATACCAGTATTCAACATAGCAAGTACGAAGGCCTCCAAGGGGTACTATATGTATGCGTACACGTATAAGCAAGAAGGAACTCGAACCTGTGCATGGGAACAAGATGATGATGATGATGACGACGAGGCGATGGTTACGAACAGGGGGAGGCCGGTCGAGTGCACGGTCTGTCATCGAACTTCGGGCTTCTCCGGTCGGGTACGAGGCGATGTGTCGCGGCATCATCGAGTCGAAGGGCTGCTCTGGTCGGGCACAACGAGGTCAGTAGTCGTCCGTCGTGCAGTCGGTCGACAGCGTGCAGGCGGGGCTCTCGGTCGGCAGCATCGTCTGGCGCTCAAGCGGGGCAGTCGGGGGCTCTGTCGACAGGATCCCGACGGCTTAGGGATAGTGGGTCTGTCCGTTCTCCGGTCGACAGGAAGATAAGACGGGGAAGGGGAAGAGTCGATGAAGTTCAGCTAGGTTCGGCGGGAAGAGCAAGGAGGAAGGGAATGTCGGCTGTAGCTAGGTTAGATGGAAAAGAAATAAAAGGGAAAGGAGATACTATATATATATGTGTGTAGACTTGGGTTGACCTAATTATATTGACTTGGTCAACACTAGGTAAAGGCCTTGGCTTATTTTGGAGACATTCCAATGGGCTAGGTTTCGAATGGATTTAATGAAATTGTGAGAATTGCATTGGTCTAAGGTTTGGAGGCTATGATTTCAAGGGGTTGATGTTAAATTACTCACTCCCAAAAATCATGGAAAAAATATAATGAAGGAGAAATAGATTTTGTTCACGTGTCGTGTCGAACGGGTGGGCACCTTAATCTACTTTTGTATAAAAGTGCCCAACAATTAGAAAAATTGCACAAAATTAAATTTATTGATTAATTAATTCAAATGAATGCAAGTGGTGATGTCACGCCCCAGTCCCAAAATGTAAGAAACTAGGCCACGTGGCATTGGCCAGCTGACACGTCACTAAGGGTTTAATCCATTTTTATGGACCCGAAGGAACGTGCTACGCTGTCCTAGAATACTACAAGTCTAATACAGGCAAGTCTATCTCATCCACAGAAAATGTCAGGAAATAGTGCTGAATATATATATAATGCTGAGTCTAAAAATGTAATATTACATATCTTGTGGGAACAAACCCACTGTCAAAATATAATAATAGTACAGAAAACAAGATAGACTAAGCAACGTCTATCTAGCAAAACATCTCCATCGCCAAGAGAGCATCTCCTAGAATCAGGTAGATTCTGATGGTGTCTCTTCCAATTCTTCCTCAGTAGCACACCTGGTATCCTGTCCTGGGCCATACACCGTGGGATAGAAGGCCTCGTCTAAATCTGGAAGGGAACCAGGTCCTCAGTAGGACATAACAAGATACAGGAAAATAACATGCCAGGTATAAAAATACTGAATAAATAAATAGATACAGGGTGCTAACCATCTAAGTGAATGCAAGTAAAGACCTCGTAGTACGCATGGGAATGTGTAGGTTAGACATATGCTGACTTAATTCACCAATCGTGGTGACTGGCTAGTATATGTGTCATATGCCCCCAGACTCATGGGCACTCTGCAATCGACCATCTCCGAGGAGCATGGTATGAAGGATAAAAACATCAAGGAGGGGGTGTCCCATACGTCTACTAGTTATCTTTCCCGCCCAATGTAACTAAATGCCAAGTCGTATTATTCTGAGTTTTCCTGATTTTATGCTAAGTCGTGATGCGTGTCACACGTACTGGTAGCTAATCAAATACGCAGCTCGCATCCCAATATGTATTGCAACCATGTTGCGTGTTCCCGTGATAGGATCTTAGGAGGATATTAGGATACCCTCACAGATGTTGGTAGGTCTGAAAAGACTAAGTTAATTATGCTACAAGTCAACGTATCTGTTGACTGTACCCGAGGCAATCTCAGGTATTCATAGTTATCTGGAATTCAGGAAACATAGCATATAGCAACATTTGAGTTTAAACAGTAACTTGGCAAGGTATACTTGCCTACTTCCTGATTGTGTCGGATACCTGATCCCACTGTCAAGACTGAGGGTCCTTGTGACAGGGGGTCACTGACTGTGCTGGAGATGTTTTCTGTTTAAAAAGTACAGGTCTCGTAAATATTATGGGTAAAATATAAAGTATATATATATACTTATATACATATATGACAATATATATAATATAGGATACACACATATATATATAGAGTATATATATACATATAGATATAATATATAATATATATAACATTATATATAGATAATGTATAATTATTCATAGATATATATATATATATATATATATATATATATATATTGAAATTTTATATATAGAGGAGATCTTTTTGACGAAATATTGAAATTTTATTTAGATCTCTAGATCGTTACAAACTATCGTCACAAGTTTACAAGAGGAATAAGGAGAAGAAGATTGCAGAAGCTGAAAAATAACACACATTGTAATGGGGGACTCCCCCTATATTTATATATAAACAGAATGCTTCAGAACGAAGCCACCAGAGGCCAGCTGTCATCGCACTCTAGAAAGAAGATGCCACCTGTTATCCAATAAGGAGTGTCGGCAGAAAGAAAGATTCTTTTTGCTTTGCTTTTTAGAGGAAAAAAGTAGACCGTCCACCTGTCCAGAGAAAAGACGAATACTGCCAAATAGTTTGGTGCAGTCACCAACATGCAACAGTGAGTGGATATCCCACTACAAAAAGTTGCAAAATCCTCACCTGAGCAGAAAGCAGTTATTGCTAATGCTATTAAAATTGAAAATAATCAAGAAATCGAATATAGTGTTATCACTTTGATTAGCACTATTTGTGATCACTTTACGGGTTTAGTCTCTGACAATGGTGAACGCACCAGGACTTTACTCCAAAATCTTCGTTGTCCAACTCTTACTCATTTTAGATGGTATAAAGATACTTTTCTAAATAGAGTAATGCAGTTAAGTGATGCCAATGATGCTCACTGGAAATCTAAATTTATTAATGGTCTTCCTAATCTGTTTGCAGAAAAGGTTAGACAACAAATACGTAACAGTAATGATGGCATAATTCCATATAGTTATTTCACTTATGGAAACCTTGTGAATGCCTGTATTCAAGAAGGGTTAGCCCTTTGCAATGACCTTAAATTAAGAAATCAATTAAAATCTCAAAGGTTATCTGAGAGAAAACAATTGGGAGAGTTTTGTAGCCAATTTGCTATGGAAACTATAAAACCTCCATCTGATAGCAAAAAAAAATTCTCTAAAGAAAAATCTTATAAAAATAAGAGATATTCTTCTAAAAGGAATTATCCTAAAGATTTTTCTAATGATAATAGAAAACGATTTTCTAATAGAAAAAAGTTTTCTAAAAACACAAGTTCGAATAAAAAAGTTAAATGCTTTAAATGTGGAAAACTTGGCCACTATTCGAATAAGTGTAATACTAAACAAAAGATCGATATGATCGAAGATGAAGGGTTGAAAAAGACTCTATTAAAGATCATGATTAATTCTGATTATGAATCTGATTCATCAAGTGATGAGTCTATTAATTCTATAAAATCTGCTGCTGATTGTGGTACTGATTGCGATTGCAAAACATGTACTATTAACAGTAAAGCTGATTATTATAAATCTATCATCGAAATGAATGGTCTTTCAATTAATGTATTGACCAGTCAAGATAAAAAAGAAATACTCGAATCACTTTTGACTGATACTATTAGCCAAAATGTGAAAGCAAAAATTATTGAGATTTTGTAAGATGATACTCAAGAAACTTCTTCAAGTTTCCCTCCATATACCATGACAGAGGTTTTATCCCGAAGAAAAGGGATTAATCCTAAGACTGTTTCTATAAACGACCTTCAGAAAGAATTAAAACTTCTGAAGAATGAAGTCAAAGAGTTAAAGTCTAACGACGAAATAACTCAACAAAGACTTGCCCTCATTGAACAAGATGTTAAATCTTACAATGAGATTATTATTAAAAACAAATGATCGAACATTCTCATTTAATCGATAGTGAGAACGAGCATGAAGATGACATAATAAACCAACAGGTTCAATATGTTGCTATAACCGACAAAGGAAAATCCATTGATCATTCCTTTTTATCTAAAATAGATCTTTTTATTACCCACAAATGGTATATAAAAATTGATCTAATTATAAACAATGAATATATGATTTATAATCTTATTGCCCTTGTTGACAGTGGTGCAGATTTGAACTGTGTCAAAGAAGGAATTATTCCCTTAAAATATTGTGAACGCACTACTCAAACTTTGAGTGCTGCAAATAACAAAGCTCTTACAACGCTTTTTAAGTTACATATGTTCATATCTGTAAAAATGATGCATGTATTCCCTTGCATTTTATTGTTGTAAAAGAAATATCCCAACATGTTATTCTAGGAACTCCTTTTCTAGAAAAACTTATGCCAATAAAGGAAATTAATAGAAAAGGTATTTCCACTTGTTATAAGGGGAAAAATATTACCTTTGAATTTATCACAAATCCTGTGGCTAAAATTCTCAATGAAATAAAGGAAGTTGATCTGAAAAATAATCAGATAAACTTTATCAAAGAAGAAATTTTTCAGCTTTCTATTAGAGAATAGCTTGAAAAATATGATATAAAAAATAAAATAAAATGAGTTAATGATAAATTTGTTCATCAAACTTGTAGTAATATTCCCAATGCATTTTGGGATAGAAAGCATCATATTGTCTCTCTTCCATATGTAGAATCCTTTAATGAAATAGATGTTCCGACAAAGGCTAGACCTTGTCAAATGAACAACAATTATCTTGAATTATGCAAAAAAGAGATCAATGATCTTCTTGATAAAAAGCTTATCAGAAAGTCGTACTCTCCTTGGAGTTGTACAGCTTTTTATGTCAATAATAATGCTGAAAAGGAAAGAGGTGTTCCTCGGTTAGTTATTAACTATAAACCTCTTAACAAAGTCCTTAAATGGATTCGTTACCCTATTCCCAATAAAAGAGATTTGCTTAACAGAATTGTTAATGCAAAAATATTCTCTAAATTCGATTTAAAGTCAGGTTACTGGCAAATTCAAATCGAAGAAAAAGATAAATACAAAACTGCCTTCACAGTCCCATTCGGGCACTATGAATGGAATGTTATGCCATTTGGTTTAAAAAATGCTCCTTCTGAATTTCAGAATATTATGAATAAGACATTTATTCAATATTCTAATTTTATTCTCTCTTAAATTGATGATATTCTTATATTCTCTAATACCATTGAAGAGCATTTTAAGCATTTAAATATTTTTAAATATTTAGCTATTAAAAATGGACTTGTTATTTCTGCTCCAAAAATGAAATTATTTCAGACAGAAATAAGATTCCTTGGTCATAACATTGTCAATAATACTATTATACCCATTGACAGGAGTATCGAATTTGCTTCAAAATTTTCTGATGAAATTACAGACATAAAGCAACTACAGAGATTTCTTGGTGCTTTGAATTATGTTTCTGACTTTTATAAAAATATTGCTATAGATACAAAGATTCTATATCAAAGGTTGAGAAAAAACCCTACTCCTTGGAGTATCAGCCACACTAAAGCTGTTCAGCTTATTAAGCAAAAGGTTAAATGCCTTCCTTGCTTACACCTTGCCAACCCTGACTG
The DNA here is from genome assembly GCA_036927795.1 of Iris macrosiphon. Lineage (NCBI taxonomy): Eukaryota > Viridiplantae > Streptophyta > Magnoliopsida > Asparagales > Iridaceae > Iris > Iris macrosiphon. The sequence continues at coordinate 164,242,597 of JAYESA010000004.1, forward strand.
ATTTAAAGTTGTTGAAACTGATGCCAGCAACATTGGCTATGGTGGTATACTCAAACAAATAGATCCCAAGAACAAAGATCATGCAATCCTTGTTAGATACCATTCTGGTAAATGGGACGATACTCAAATTAATTATTCTACGATAAAGAAAGAACTTCTTTCTATTATCAAATGTATTCATAAATTTTAAGATGATCTATTAAATAAAAAATTCTTACTTCGTATAGATTGCAGTTCTGCAAAATCTATATTACAAAAAGATGTTAAGAATCTTGCTTCTAAGCAAATTTTTGCTAGATGGCAAGCAGAACTTGCTATATTCGATTTTGACATTGAATTTATTAATGGCAAAAATAATTCTCTTCCTGATTTTCTCACTCGTAAATTTTTGCAGCAAAATGTCCACAAGCTCTCGCGGTAGAGGAAAGTCTAAGGGGGCATTACGTCCTCAAGACTCTTTCGGCATTCAAAAGATTATTGGCCGAAAGCCACCCCCCTCTGAAGCTGGATCCAGCTTAGCGGCTAAAGGCAAGCAGCCAGCAGATACTGCTGATGCTAATATCCGATCATACAGAGAAGCTATGGAAGTTCAGTCCATCTTATTTGAGAAATCAAATATTGAGGAAATTATTAAACTTGAAAAGCATGATATTCCTCTTATGAAGGATCCATGGAAACTTCATAAACAATACCTGGAGAACAGTTTTATTCTAGTTAAGGGACGGACTGTCAGTATCTCTGAAGGTATATTGATCTCCAGCAAATCTATAACCGTTGAGCACTCTGCTAAACCAAATTCTTTGGACATTGCTTATAGCAAAGTGATCATTAAGAATATCCTTACTTCACAAACTTGGGGACTCCATCCAAACAGGGAACAACAGCTCTCCAAGGACAAAATGATTGTCCGCAGCTATAATTATTGGGATTATGTGCAGGCATTTTATAATTTTTTATACTATAAAAATTCTCAGAGGAGCCATTCTTGGTTCATTCGTATCTGTCCTGAAATTCTTCAGAACGAGATACCCTCCTGGTTCTTTGACTGGTGGTTACAGATGGGAGCTACTCTGGACATTATTCCACCTTCAATACAGGAACAATTCTCTCAGTGGATATTGTCTTATCCACCTTGCCAGGATACTCATCTTTTTGGGGGGGAGAGCACACTATATTTCTTTGCTCAATTCCAAATCCTATTTATATTCCGTTGGACTATCGACTGTATGTTAAATTCTAACAATATTTCCATCCTGTCACGTAAATTCCTTGTGAAATGGTAGTAAAGGATTGATGAGAAAGAAAAATTGATGGAAGTTATGGCATCCATCAAAGAAAATGAATCAAAGATGGACAAAAAGGTCCAAAATGAACTCTTTAGTGACAATACGATCACTAAACTTAAGGATTCCCTGATTAGGAAGAATCCTAAGATTTCTGCAGAAGAATTAAAGAAACGGTGTCTTCAATTCTTGAAAGCACAGTTTGATGCTAATTTTGATATGGACATTTCCAGCACCAATTCTGATATGAACCTGGAAGACATGTCCGCTGATGATTTCTATCAGACTATTCTCGACCCTATCAATGACGATAAGCTTTAATTGATATGGGTGGGGTCCATTCTTCTTTTATCACATGGTCTGAGGATTTTGCAATTTTTTGTAGTGGGATATCCACTCACTATTGCATGTTGGTGACTGCACCAGACTATTTGGCAAGTTTGATGAACAAATTCATCATTAACTCGTTTTATTTTATTTTTTATATCATATTTTTCAAGCTGTTCTCTAATAGAAAGCTGAAAAATTTCTTCTTTGATAAAGTTTATCTGATTATTTTTCAGATCAACTTCCTTTATTTCATTGAGAATTTTAGCCACAGGATTTGTGATAAATTCAAAGGTAATATTTTTTCCCTTATAACAAGTGGAAATACCTTTTCTATTAATTTCCTTTATTAGCATAAGTTTTTCTAGAAAAGGTGTTCCTAGACTAACATGTTGGGATATTTCTTTTACAACAATAAAATGCAAGGGAATACATGCATCATTTTTACAGATATGAACATCTGTAACCTTAAAAGGCTTTGTAAGAGCTTTGTTATTTGCAGCACTCAAAGTTTGAGTAGTGCGTTCACAATATTTTAAGGGAATAATTCCTTCTTTGACACAGTTCAAATCTGCACCACTGTCAACAAGGGCAATAAGATTATAAATCATATATTCATTGTTTATAATTAGATCAATTTTTGTATACCATTTGTGGGTAATAAAAAGATCTATTTTAGATAAAAAGGAATGATCAATGGATTTTCCTTTGTCGGTTATAGCAACATATTGAACCTGTTGGTTTATTATGTCATCTTCATGCTCGTTCTCACTATCGATTAAACGAGATTGTTCTATCATTTGTTTTTCAAGAATAATCTCATTGTAAGATTTAATATCTTGTTCAATGAGGGCAAGTCTTTGTTGAGTTATTTCGTCGTTAGACTTTAACTCTTTGACTTCATTCTTCAGAAGTTTTAATTCTTTCTGAAGGTCGTTTATAGAAACAGTCTTAGGATTAATCCCTTTTCTTCGGGATAAAACCTCTGTCATGGTATATGGAGGGAAACTTGAAGAAGTTTCTTGAGTATCATCTTGCAAAATCTCAATAATTTTTGCTTTCACATTTTGGCTAATAGTATCAGTCAAAAGTGACTCGAGTATTTCTTTTTTATCTTGACTAGTCAATACATTAATTGAAAGACCATTCATTTTGATGATAGATTTATAATAATTAGCTTTACTGTTAATAGTACATGTTTTGCAATCGCAATCAGTACCACAATCAGTAGCAGATTTTATAGAATTAATAGACTCATCACTTGATGAATCAGATTCATAATCAGAATTAATCATGATCTTTAATATAGTCTTTTTCAACCCTTCATCTTCGATCATATCGATCTTTTGTTTAGTTTTACACTTATTCGAATAGTGGCCAAGTTTTCCACATTTAAAGCATTTAACTTTTTTATTCGAACTTGTGTTTTTAGAAAACTTTTTTCTATTAGAAAATCGTTTTCTATTATCATTAGAAAAATCTTTAGGATAATTCCTTTTAGAAGAATATCTCTTCTTTTATAAGATTTTTCTTTAGAGAATTTTTTTTTTTGCTATCAGATGGAGGTTTTATAGTTTCCATAGCAAATTGGCTACAAAACTCTCCCAATTGTTTTCTCTCAGATAACCTTTGAGATTTTAATTGATTTCTTAATTTAAGGTCATTGTAAAGGGCTAACCCTTCTTGAATACTTCACAAGGTTTCCATAAGTGAAATCACTATATGGAATTATGCCATCATTACTGTTACGTATTTGTTGTCTAACCTTTTCTGCAAACAGATTAGGAAGACCATCAATAAATTTAGATTTCCAGTGAGCATCATTGGCATCACTTAACTGCATTACTCTATTTAGAAAAGTATCTTTATACCATCTAAAATGAGTAAGAGTTGGACAACGAAGATTTTGGAGTAAAGTCCTGGTGCGTTCACCATTGTCAGAGACTAAACCCGTAAAGTGATCACAAATAGTGCTAATTAAAGTGATAACACTATCTTCGATTTCTTGATTATTTTCAATTTTAACAGCATTAGCAATAACTGCTTTCTGCTCAGATGATATACAATGATCCCACCAGCCTTTTAATACTCCGGTAAAATCGCAAGTAATAAAACTAGCAATGGTTTTGTCAGTATTTTTGTTTGTTCGGCAAACCGTAGCAAACATAAGCATACGATGTAACTGATCACAGATCTATTTATCAGAACATCCATCTATGTTCCATTCATAGATGTTTCCTCCACTATAATTATTTTGAATGATATTATCATTCTCTTCGTATAAAACATCCATTGGAGTTGGACGTTTGTAATAATATTTTTGAAGATTAGGCTTCTTGTGCTGCTGCTGCATAGGCAGAATCATACTAGAAGTTGGATTTTTATTATCAAGATCTTCAAAAGAATTTTGAAGAGCATGAATCTGTATAGGATCCAAATTTTCTTCAGAATTTTGAGAATAATTTTGACATGATTCAATATCTGAATCATTAGTCACAAAAGAATTCCCGTCGAGTATTAATAGAGTATTCCGAGTAGAGCTTTCGCCCTTTTTCCTTAGAAGAATGTTTTTCAACTAAAGAGGTATTCTGAAGCTTCTCAATTAAGCTTTGAATATCTTTCTCAGTAACTTCAGGAGAGGATATTTTAAAACCAGTAGTATCACTAGTAGGTTTTATTGGTATATTACCTACCTTCTTAGAGGTAGTATCTTTGGGAATTGATTTTGGTAATTTGAGGATATTGTTGACCTTGAGAAAAACTTCATCAAGAGCAGTTTCCATTCGAACTAATTGAGAACCAATAGTTTGAATGTAAGCATTAGTATAGTTGTTTTGCTTCACAATTTTTTGAAGCTCTTTTATTTGTTCTTCCTTATGATCGATAATTCGAATAAAGTAAATAGCGTCAATCTTTTCGGTATCAACCAAAAGTTTGAGCGGTCTATTAGGTGGATATAAAGCACGGATACATTTATATTTCGTTGGACTATCGACTGTATGTTAAATTCTAACAATATTTCCATCCTGTCACGTAAATTCCTTGTGAAATAGTGGCAAAGGATTGAAGAGAAAGAAAAATTGATGGAAGTTATGGCATCCATCAAAGAAAATGAATCAAAGATGGACAAAAAGGTCCAAAATAAACTCTTTAGTGACAATACGATCACTAAACTTAAGGATTCCCTGATTAGGAAGAATCCTAAGATTTTTGCAGAAGAATTAAAGAAACGGTGTCTTCAATTCTTGAAAGCACAGTTTGATGCTAATTTTGATATGGACATTTCCAGCACCAATTCTGATATGAACCTGGAAGACATGTCCGCTGATGATTTCTATCAGACTATTCTCGACCCTACCAATGACGATAAGCTTTAATTGATATGGGTGGGGTCCATTCTCCTTTTATCACATGGTCTGAGGATTTTGCAATTTTTTGTAGTGGGATATCCACTCACTGTTGCATGTTGGTGACTGCACCAGACTATTTGGCAGTATTCGTCTTTTCTCTGGACAGGTGGACGGTCTACTTTTTTCCTCTAAAAAGCAAAGCAAAAAGAATCTTTCTTTCTGCCGACACTCCTTATTGGATAACAGGTGGCATCTTCTTTCTAGAGTGCGATGACAGCTGGCCTCTGGTGGCTTCGTTCTGAAGCATTCTGTTTATATATAAATATAGGGAGAGTCCCCCATTATAATGTGTGCTATTTTTCAGCTTCTGCAATCTTCTTCTCTTTATTCCTCTTGTAAACTTGTGATGATAGTTTGTAACGATCTAGTGATCTAAATAAAATTTCAATATTTTGTCAAAAAGATCTCCTCTACATATCTCTGATATTTGGTATCAGAGCCATGAAGGCTCAAGGCTGAGGTGATTCTACTCTCTGTTCTCAATGATGTTGTTAGTTTAATTCTTAAACATTCAAATACTATTAATATTTACTATTTTATGGATAAAGAAAATTTTCTTTAATAACTCGTTTAAGTTTTAGAATGACTACTTCTGGGATTAACCAAGGTCTAGTTCATATGACAACTTGTCGCGTTGGCTATGTTGGCCGGGCAGGTCGTTTCAGCCGTAAAAGCTCGTTGACAGTCATACATATGACCAGGTTAACCATGAAGGCATCCTAAAAACTTTTATATTTTATTTATTAAATTTTTACTATCCATAATATAGTAATATTAATGGTATTTTACTTTTATTATGTTTACTAACATTTACAGGAACAGTGAGTAGAAGATCCTCTTACTCTATCATTTGATGAGTAATACCATGTCCATTGGGGATAACAAAAAGACCCTGTTAAAGGGCAAATCAATCAAGAATGCTCAATTGAGCGAGTTTCTTTCAGATCTGGAGGAACTCAATAAATGGACTATCCCAGGCGTTAAGCCAAAGGATATCTATAAAATTGGTTGGCTTGATTTCAAGTCATCAATTGCTATAAAAACAATGGAAAGGACCGTTCAGGTCAATGATACTGAGCATTCAATCAGGTTTCTTTCTGAAGAAGACCTGGAACCCTACATAGGGAATAATGCTTATAATTTTATCCATATTGGATTAATTCAGGTTGCATTAAAACCTCTGACCCTTCAGGATTTAAATGCTTCATTTATATCCTCTTTAAGAGATGCTAGATGCCTTGATTGGCAACCATCTCTTATGGGTGTTATGCAGACTAGTCTTTGCCATGGACCAGTTTACTTTAACGTTTATCCCAATTTAAGTCTATCCCTTACAGATACAAATTTACTGGATGCAGTAACTTTTAATCTGAAGACTTATGGTTATAACTTTAAGCAAGGTTCTGAAACTATTGCAATTCTCTATCGAATATATTTTAAAGTATTGTCTACTTTAGCTCCGAAATCTAGACATCTTACCAAGCCTGGTAAGACAACTTTGATTGAAACAAATCTGTTGACATCAAATGTTGCTAATAAAATCATTAAATGGAATGAGATTCAATTTCCTGACAGATGGGTATTAAATCAGGCGATTCCGCCTAGACCCATAATGGATACTGAATTAGATCAGATAATCCAGACTCTAGATAAAGATGTGGAAGTTAGATTTACTCCACAAATTAAAGCAAGAATTTCATCCTCTAGTTTTCGTTCCCCTTCAGTTACTGAAAAGGGAGAGAACTCCTCTCAGACATCTGAGAAAGATGATAAAATTAAATATATGAAAATAAAAAATAACATTGCCAAGCCAGAATATAAAACTGAATGGGCTGATCCCATTGATCCAGTTTATTCTTCTGATGCTAGCTTTGGCACTCATTCTCTTAATGTTATAACATTAAATAATCCTTCTGAAGATCCTAATTATTGGGATTGGACTCAGGATAAAAATGTCTGAAAAATAATCAGGCTTATGATGAAGAAATTCAATTTAAAGCTTGGTTTGAAAAGAATTATACCCTTGATCAAATGTATGAATTCAAAGACAAATATTATACTCATCTCAAGGAGATAAATAAAATTAAATGGTTTGATAAATGGTTTATTGAGAACTATATCAACCAAGAACTCGCTAGCATAAATATGCTAGAAGAGGGTTACAAAAATTGGATCACTGATACTGGAAAACGTGTCCGTGCTTTATATCCACCTAATGGACCGCTCAAACTTTTGGTTGATACCGAAAAGATTGACGCTATTTCCTTTATTCGAATTATCGATCATAAGGAAGAACAAATAAAAGGGCTTCAGAAAATTGTGAAGCAAAACAACTATACTAATGCTTACATACAAACTATTGGTCATATTAGTTCGAATGGAAACTGCTCTTGATGAAGTTCTTCTCAAGGTCAACAATATCCTCAAATTACCAAAATCAATTCCCAAAGATACTACCTCTAAGAAGGTAGGTAATATACCAATAAAAACTACTAGTGATACTACTGGTTTTAAAATATCCTCTCCTGAAGTTACTGAGAAAGATATTCAAAGCTTAATTGAGAAGCTTCAGAATACCTCTTTAGTTGAAAAACATTCTTCTAAGGAAAAGGGCGAAAGCTTTACTCGGAATACTCTATTAATACTCGACGGGAATTCTTCTGTGACTAATGATTCAGATATTGAATCATGTCAAAATTATTCTCAAAATTCTGAAGAAAATTTGGATCCTATACAGATTCATGCTCTTCAAAATTCTTTTGAAGATCTTGATAATAAAAATCTAACTTCTAGTATGATTCTGCCTATGCAGCAGCAGCACAAGAAGCCTAATCTTCAAAAATATTATTACAAACGTCCAACTCCAATGGATGTTTTATACGAAGAGAATGATAATATCATTCAAAATAATTATAGTGGAGGAAACAAATATGAATGGAACATAGATGGATGTTCTGATAAACAGATCTGTGATCAGTTACATCGTATGCTTATGTTTGCTACGGTTTGCCGAACAAACAAAAATACTGACAAAACCATTGCTAGTTTTATTACTTGCGGTTTTACCGGAGTATTAAAAGGCTGGTGGGATCATTGTATATCACCTGAGCAGAAAGCAGTTATTGCTAATGCTGTTAAAATTAAAAATAATCAAGAAATCGAAGATAGTGTTATCACTTTGATTAGCACTATTTGTGTTCACTTTACGGGTTTAGTCTCTGACAATGGTGAACGCACCAGGACTTTACTCCAAAATCTTCGTTGTCCAACTCTTACTCATTTTAGATGGTATAAAGATAATTTTCTAAATAGAGTAATGCAGTTAAGTGATGCCAATGATGCTCACTGGAAATCTAAATTTATTGATGGTCTTCCTAATCTGTTTGCAGAAAAGGTTAGACAACAAATACGTAACAGTAATGATGGCATAATTCCATATAGTGATTTCACGTATGGAAACCTTGTGAATGCCTGTATTCAAGAAGGGTTAGCCCTTTGCAATGACCTTAAATTAAGAAATCAATTAAAATCTCAAAGGTTATCTGAGAGAAAACAATTGGGAGAGTTTTGTAGCCAATTTGCTATGGAAACTATAAAACCTCCATCTGATAGCAAAAGAAAATTCTCTAAAGAAAAATCTTATAAAAAGAAGAGATATTCTTCTAAAAGGAATTATCCTAAAGATTTTTCTAATGATAATAGAAAAAAGTTTTCTAAAAACACAAGTTCGAATAAAAAAGTTAAATGCGTTAAATGTGGAAAACTTGGCCACTATTCGAATAAGTGTAATACTAAACAAAAGATCGATATGATCGAAGATGAAGGGTTGAAAAAGACTCTGCTACTGATTGTGGTACTGATTGCGATTGCAAAAATTATTAAAGAACATGATTAATTCTGATTATGAATCTGATTCATCAAGTGATGAGTCTATTAATTCTATAAAATCTGCTACTGATTGTGGTACTGATTGTGATTGCAAAACATGTACTATTAACAGTAAAGCTGATTATTATAAATCTATCATCGAAATGAATGGTCTTTCAATTAATGTATTGACCAGTCAAGATAAAAAAGAAATACTCGAATCACTTTTGACTGATACTATTAGCCAAAATGTGAAAGCAAAAATTATTGAGATTTTGCAAGATGATACTCAAGAAACTTCTTCAAGTTTCCCTCCATATACCATGACAGAGGTTTTATCCCGAAGAAAAGGGATTAATCCTAATACTGTTTCTATAAACGACCTTCAGAAAGAATTAAAACTTCTAAAGAATGAAGTCAAAGAGTTAAAGTCTAACGACGAAATAACTCAACAAAGACTTGCCCTCATTGAACAAGATGTTAAATCTTACAATGAGATTATTCTTAAAAAACAAATGATCGAACATTCTCGTTTAATCGATAGTGAGAACGAGCATGAAGATGACATAATAAACCAACAGGTTCAATCTGTTGCTATAACCGACAAAGAAAAATCCATTGATCATTCCTTTTTATCTAAAATAGATCTTTTTATTACCCACAAATGGTATATAAAAATTGATCTAATTATAAACAATGAATATATGATTTATAATCTTATTGCCCTTGTTGACAGTGGTGCAGATTTGAACTGTGTCAAAGAAGGAATTATTCCCTTAAAATATTGTGAACGCACTACTCAAACTTTGAGTGCTGCAAATAACAAAGCTCTTACAACGCCTTTTAAGGTTACAGATGTTCATATCTGTAAAAATGATGCATGTATTCCCTTGCATTTTATTGTTGTAAAAGAAATATCCCAACATGTTATTCTAGGAACTCTTTTTCTAGAAAAACTTATGCCAATAAAGGAAATTAATAGAAAAGGTATTTCCACTTGTTATAAGGGAAAAAATATTACCTTTGAATTTATCACAAATCCTGTGGCTAAAATTCTCAATGAAATAAAGAAAGTTGATCTGAAAAATAATCAGATAAACTTTATCAAAGAAGAAATTTTTCAGCTTTCTATTAGAGAACAGCTTGAAAAATATGATATAAAAAATAAAATAAAACGAGTTAATGATGAATTTGTTCATCAAACTTGTAGTAATATTCCCAATGCATTTTGGGATAGAAAGCATCATATTGTCTCTCTTCCATATGAAGAATCCTTTAATGAAAGAGATGTTCCGACAAAGGCTAGACCTTGTCAAATGAGCAACAATTATCTTGAATTATGCAAAAAAGAGATCAATGATCTTCTTGATAAAAAGCTTATCAGAAAGTCGTACTCTCCTTGGAGTTGTACAGCTTTTTATATCAATAATAATGTTGAAAAGGAAAGAGGTGTTCCTCGGTTAGTTATTAACTATAAACCTCTTAACAAAGTCCTTAAATGGATTCGTTACCCTATTCCCAATAAAAGAGATTTGCTTAACAGAATTGTTAATGCAAAAATATTCTCTAAATTCGATTTAAAGTCAGGTTACTGGCAAATTCAAATCGAAGAAAAAGATAAATATAAAACTGCCTTCACAGTCCCATTCGGGCACTATGAATGGAATGTTATGCCATTTGGTTTAAAAATGCTCCTTCTGAATTTTAGAATATTATGAATGAGATATTTATTCAATATTCTAATTTTATTCTCTCTTATATTGATGACATTCTTATATTCTCTAATACCATTGAAGAGCATTTTAAGCATTTAAATATTTTTAAACATTTAGCTATTAAAAATGGACCTGTTATTTCTGCTCCAAAAATGAAATTATTTCAGACAGAAATAAGATTCCTTGGTCATAACATTGTCAATAATACTATTATACCCATTGCCAGGAGTATCGAATTTGCTTCAAAATTTTCTGATAAAATTACAGACATAAAGCAACTACAGGGATTTCTTGGTGCTTTGAATTATGTTTCTGACTTTTATAAAAATATTGCTATAGATACAAAGATTCTATATCAAAGGTTGAGAAAAAACCCTACTCCTTGGAGTATCAGCCACACTAAAGCTGTTCAGCTTATTAAGCAAAAGGTTAGATGCCTTCCTTGCTTACACCTTGCCAACCCTGACTGGTTTAAAGTTGTTAAAACTGATGCCAGCAACATTGGCTGTCACGACCCGCACCCGGTTTAGGGGCACGAGTGCGTGGGTACGTCCAGCCTACGCCGCAGCATCGGCGGTAGAACGCTGTCTAGGTCAAGTACTATCTAAATAATCTCACACTAGTATCCAACTCCATAAGGAGACACGGATAACACTAAAATAAATCTAGAAATACTCAATCACAACTACAGCACGATAGGAAATGAAGAAATAAAAGAATACAGCACAAGTCTAATGATAACATAACATACCTGCAATCCTTAACTTCCAAACCCCAAGTGTCTGAAACCAGTCTACTAATGTCACAGTCTGGAAAATATTTTCCAGTCAGGAAGGAGCAAAGTACATCTCTAAATAGCAGTTCTATATAAATGACATAAACTATGTAGCAGTTCTAGATGGAAACATACCAGATGCATGTATAGGTACGGGAAATGTACAAAGAGAAAAATACTGGAAATATGGTAAGTAAATGCAGGAAAAGAAACAATATGTCAATGAGCAAGAAACCTATGACTAAGTGTGTGAGTACTAGCTTTAACATGTGATCGGCTTGGGAACATGATCAGGCTGGTTACATGTGATTAGCTATGGTTCATATAAAGTCAGGCTAACCGTTGGTTAGCTATGGTTCATATAAAGTCAGGCTAACCGTTGGTTAGCTATGGTGCATGTAGAGATCAGGCTAATCACACGTAACAGCTATGGAGCATATAAATGGTCAGGCCGCACCCGACGTGAGATGTGGGGTGAGCTATGGTGCATATAAAGTTGGGTATGATCACATATCTACACTAAAGTACTCCCCAAACCCCCGACTGGTATAGTAGATCCAATCATGGTACGCTATGGCACAGGATTCCCTAGGAAGGTAGCAAATCTCCCCGGGAATCAGTGTCTGTATATGCACAAGATATCAAGGAAACAAGTCTTGTACAAGCTACACCATGAATAAGGAATAACATCTCATGACGAGATCCGTGTATACCAATCCGTGTAACCATCGTGTCAAGATCATGGATATTTACACTAGATACAGTGAACATAGGAGATATCATAAATTAGAAACTAATCAGAGAATGTACTCGCCTTGGGTCCTTAGCTGGTAAAACCAATGTCCTGTTCCAGAGTATCCCCTGGGTAACCCAACAGTCCTACAAACATAACACAAGCAAACCACATTCGCATCAGATGCTGTACTAACACAGTCAAAATACTGGTCTCAGGGCCATGTCAGGCAGGGCACTAGTCAACTAGGGTCATCTAGTAGGGACACGTATATAATATACATTACACTTATTATACTTACAATATTTATACATGCACCAATTTAAATGTATTTACAATATATATATATATATATATATCTTTTAAATACATATTTGATTTATACTAGTTGAACATTATATATGTATACTCATACATATGCTAAAATACCTTTTTAAAATATACATATATATAAATACTAAATTGATTACATATACTAGAAATACGTATTTACGTATATGAATCATTTCGAACTTATTTTGAACAATAATTTCAAATAAAAGTTTATTTATAAAAACTAGAATTTATGTAAAAGCCATCATATATTTTTATATCCATGGAAAAATTGGTCACCAATCCAATAACTAATTTTTGAACTCATTTTATTATTGAAACTATATTTTTAATAATAATATAAAACCCAAGATTTATTATATTTAACATAATTAAAAACCTTTTAATTTAATACGTAAAAATGAACTAATTATATGAAATCACTAAACTAATCATATGAAAATACTAACTAATTAATTAATAGTTACTAACTAATCAATAATTAATTACTGGTTAATAAATTATTAAAACTTAATTACTGAATAATTATAACTAATATAATTAAACTAATTGATTAATTATAACTAATTAAGAATAACCACCCTAATTACATGAAATGTTTATACTAATTACAGACTACTAATTTATTAAGAATTTACTAACTGGTTATTAATTAACAATTTAGATTAACTAAACCAAACTATGTTAATTTACTACTGATTAAGAATTAATTACTAATTAAGGAAATAATTAACTGATAAAATAATTAACCAATTAATACTAAACTAAGCTAATACATGAAATTACTAACTAATTACATTAATTTACTAGACTAATACATTAATTAAACTAATTATTAATTAATTAAAATAATTATTAATCAATTAAACTAATTATTAATTAACTAATTAACTAAATAATTAATTAACTAATTAACTTAATTAACTAATTAACTTAATTACTAATTAACTTAACCTATTACATATATTACTTAACTACTTAAAATCAGAGAAAGGAAAGGGGAAGAAGAGGCTCACTGCGGGGGTTTTCAGGCTGGGGTTTTCCGGCGAGGTCGGCCGGCCAGGGTGTCGGCGTCGGCGGAGGAGAAGCTCGCCGGGGCGGTCGGCGTTCGTCTCGGCGCAGCGGCAACTTCGAACTTGGCAGCGGCGGGATCTTGAGGGCAGCGGCGTTCGAGGAGCGGCGGCGACAGCGGATCTGCTCGACGCGGCGGCTGCCGATCATCTCCAGCGGCGTGGAGCTCCGAGCTTGACGCGGCGGAAGGAGCTCGACGACGAGGTGCTCGAGGTGGTGGTTTGCAGGCGGCGGCTTCAACAGATCTGAGGCGGCGGCGGATCTTCTGCGGAGGCGACGGCGGCTCCGGGCGGCTTCGAGGCGGGGCTCGGCTTCAACGGCGGCGCTCAGCGCTCGAGGACGGCTGCGCTTGGATCGAGGGCGGTTGCAGGCGGCCACCGGCGATCGTCGGAGTTAGGTTAGGGTTAGGTTAGGGTCTGGGCGTGTCAGGGGGTCGTCGGACACGGGGATGGTGCTCTGTGGAGGACGTGTCCGGGGCAGGACACAGGAATCCGATGTACTATGGGCGTGGGGGTTGTGTCCGGGTGTGTCGGACACGGAAATCTGATTGTAAACTGTAAATCTGGACACAGGAAAAGAAATGGATATGGTGGGACACCCGGGGTCGGACCCGAGGCCATCACGGCTGACACGGATGTTGGACACACGGACACGAGCACACAAAATGGTGGTGATGGCTTGTTGGCTTGGGAATTGTGGAGGCTAGCTAATAATTAGGAGATTAGGGTTTCTAGGGAGATGTGAAAAATGAGAACTTAAATAGGGAGAAGGGTGTGGGATAAAGGGTTGCGGGTTGGCCCAATGATGAATGGCCCAGAATTAAATATAAAGGGGCTTTTCATGTGGGAAGAATGGGGCGTGAATGGGAGACGGAAAACGATAAATTAAATAGAAAAGAAATTTAAGAAAAAATGTTTTTAAGAAGCTTTTGATTAGCTACTAATTAAACTCATTTTTCAAAATATTAAGAAGTATGTAATTCATTTATTTACTATCCCAATAAAAATCTATTTTATTTTATCAACTAGTCTTTTAAATAACTATTTAGTCAAAACAATAATTTTATGATTCAAGCCAATGAATATTTGAAACTAGAAATATATATTATTATTTATTTATTTTTGTAATACATCGTCATTTAGGAAAAATGATTTTTATAAAGATTTTTAATTTACCTTCTAAAATCAAGCATCGCTCAAAATCAATTAAAATTTTTCAAGGAGAAATATTTTATAAAACTTGATATTTTAAAATAAATTAAAATCTAATTATTTTGGAAATTGGAAATCGGAGGTTACAAGTCTATCCACCTTAGAAAAATTTCGTCCTCGAAATTTTAGGGATGGCTAGAATAGAAAAATTTTGTTGTACATAATGATGAATATATTATTGAAGAAAATATTTCTATAAGGAAAATATTTACCAAACAGAAGGGAACATGAAGAAAAGAAAAATATGGTTTAAGATAGGAGTAACTTGAAGGAATTATGGCTCGGCCTTGAATCCTCTAGAAGGTTTAGGTTTGGGAAGTAGACACGATCACAAAACAGATAATTGGAATAATGCACGTTACCCTTTCAAAGTAACTAACCAAGGAAGACCCAGTATAATGAATGATATAGACATGAAAGTTATAGCTAATTCGAAAGATACGGTCGACAATTTGATTTAAGAAACTTAAATACATCCTTCCGAATGTAATCAAGAGACATCTAATTGCCTTCTTAATTTCTAGGAAAAAAGAGTCTTTACTACCATCTGAAAATAATCCTTCTTTTTATCCTCGTTCATTTTACTTTTCTCAATCTTGTGATCCATCATTAACTACTATTTATAAAAGTTCAAATTCCACAAGCTTTATTAGATTAGATCTTAGAATTTCTGAATCAAAAAGCCTTATCATCCAATTCGAGTTTGTTTATCTTAGCATCAACTATACCTCGATTATTTTCTTTGATTCAAATGTTACTGTCATGGTCAAGATTTTAATTCAAATCACAACCTCAATATACCATGATCTTACCTTACGACCTTCAATTATACGATCCCATAATTAATTATATTATAATCTTCTTTACCATGAGCTTCATTTCATTCCATATCTCTTTATCCGTATGTATAATGTTTCCGAATTTTGAACTAATATATATTTTTTTCATCCTCTGAATTTATTATCCCAATGTAAAATTTTTACTACTCAATCCCTCAATATTTTAATTGAATTCCAGTCGTATCATAATCTTCTCAAATTTCTCAAATTTTTAATAATCAATCCAATCATATCAAGACCTCCTTAAAATTAATAAATCCTCAATTTTTTTTTTTTTTTTTTTTTTTTTTTTTTTTTTTTTTTTTTGCTCTTGTGAATTTCTTAATTCTTCCTTTAAGTAAATGTTTGTCCTCGAATTTCAATCATACCTCGATTTTCATAAAATCAATGATCCATCAACTCCGTTATAACAACCCCTAAATCCTTTATTTAATTTTAATGCTCATCCACAAATTTAATCCTCTTGTCTCTTTTTGTCAGTCATAACCTCGTCATAGATCTTTGCTATGGTCAAAACCCAATGATCATGGTTTAAGAAAATTCTACCTACAGTCATGCAATTTAAGAAAATATAGGTCATGCGTCTTTTGTCATGGTATTTCAGTCTCTGTTAAAGGTACTACTAGTTATATTCTAACAAGAAATCATGCATGTGAACCACAGTACTAGGAAAATCAAACAATCAATCGAAAGGCGAAAGAAAAGGAACATTAGAAAGGAAGAAGGATCATGTTAACATATTACTTGTAGTGTCTACTATCTCTAACAAACACTTAACTCTAGCACATTCACTAACTGATTCCTATTCATGTACACTGGTACCCATATCAACTAATCATATATTAATATTCATCTCTCTCATCTACAAAAAATTAATCCTCAAAATAATCGTCAAGGTTTAACTTCCCGATCAACTTAAATAAAATGCATATACCTCCTCATAATTAGATACTTCACATCGAAATAAAATTTAATCACTTCTAAAATCTCTGTAGCCTTAACTATGTTTAGTGAATCAAATTTAAATCCTCAATATTTTAACAACATAAAATCTCAACTCCTTAAAAATTCTGAAAATTTAAAATTCATTTCCACCTTTTTAATTCATATCTCCTCAATATACATATCAGTGCTCGCGGTCTCTGATACTCGAGGTGCACTCAATACCTATATTGTCTAGAACTGTGTACTAAATTTGTACTGCCCGAATCACTTGCACTATTACCTCCAATGATCAAAGTTATCATCAACGGTGTTTTCTTTCATGATTTCAATTTATGTCAATTGGTATATCATCTAATTATCAACACACAGAGTGCTTACTGTTATTAACGTCATCCTTGACTAATCCTCGATATAGAATCATTAGCACTCTAGGTATTATATCACTAACTGCATTAATGGATTATCTCATCGAGCTCATTAGACTCATGATCACCTGTATCCTCTATAACACTCATGTTTCTTTACTCTCATGGGTATGTGTATGGTTCCTCATCTCGATGGTTGTATATGTTTTTCCTTCAATCCTTTAAAGCCTTTTAAACTAATCCGTGATACGCTTCACAACTTCCATTACTAATCCTGATATTTTTCTACTTATGACATCTCATTAAACCCTTTATACATATACATTTCTTTACCTTTAACATTTCCGATATCAATCATCAATTTGGACATCATGCTCCATAAATCCTTAACACAATTCCCTGATACTCAATCGTTTACATAGATCACTCAATTACATAATCATGATTATCCAGGACGGGTAATTGGCTCTGATACTAACTCTGAGAACTGATACTCTATACTCTCCTTAGTCTCTAATGACACTACTCCTAGAATCATTTGTACAAGGTACTATACTAAGGGCTAACTCTAGATTAAAGCCTACTGCTCACATGCCCAACTAAGAAACACTGACAACTCACTAGCAACACAGTCAATACTAATACAAGACACAAACAAAATTACAAGCCACTAATTATCATACTTAACAAGAAATCCTCAAGGAATAGGAGCTCAAAGACTGAATTGAGGACAGAAGGTATCTTTACTGTTAGTAAAGAAAGAAGCGGTGGAACAAGGTCCTGGAATAACAGAAATAGATAAGTCTTGAGATGATATTTTAAGAACCAATTTAGGATACAACCTGATAATCATACACGTCTGTCTGAAATCATGACACTCAGAATCCTCGCCACGCCAGTAAGCATAGATGCGATAAACGATAGGTTTCGTAACTAAGGTATGCACTCTATAATCATGTCGTCTAGAATCTTCGCCACGCCAACCGGTATGGCTGCGAAAGACTCTAAGCTTCATAACTATAGTATGTACATCCAAGTCAGGTTCCTACGTTCTCGTCACCACAGCTAATATGGCTGCGATAAATTCTAGGTTCCATAACCAAAGTAGACGTTTTACCTTCCTCACTGTCCTCATCAATATATGTCATCAGATGATACCATAAATCCTAGTCCGTAAAAATTCATCTTAATTTAAATCAACTCAATAACGATACCAGGAATTAAAGTCAACACTGGTTAACAAGAATCAAACTCAAAAATGATACCAAGAATTTAATTTAATAATTGCTCAACAAGAATCAAGTTCAGTAACAACAAGCGAGAGCGGACGGAAACAAGGAAAGATTTATATTGAAAATAAGATTCTCATGGGGTCATCCCAGGAAATCTTTCAAGAATTTGTGATTGAGTATCCTCTCTCATCCTAGTATCCTATGTCCTATATTCAATAGCAGGTACGCAGTAGTATAACAAGGATGCCACACTACTACGACGTCGCACAACTCGCGAAGTCAGACCTGCATGGGCCACCACTAAAACGTGTCACGACCCGCACCCGGTTTAGGGGCACGAGTGCGTGGGTACGTCCAGCCTACGCCGCAGCATCGGCGGTAGAACGCTGTCTAGGTCAAGTACTATCTAAATAATCTCACACTAGTATCCAACTCCATAAGGAGACACGGATAACACTAAAATAAATCTAGAAATACTCAATCACAACTACAGCACGATAGGAAATGAAGAAATAAAAGAATACAGCACAAGTCTAATGATAACATAACATACCTGCAATCCTTAACTTCCAAACCCCAAGTGTCTGAAACCAGTCTACTAATGTCACAGTCTGGAAAATATTTTCCAGTCAGGAAGGAGCAAAGTACATCTCTAAATAGCAGTTCTATATAAATGACATAAACTATGTAGCAGTTCTAGATGGAAACATACCAGATGCATGTATAGGTACGGGAAATGTACAAAGAGAAAAATACTGGAAATATGGTAAGTAAATGCAGGAAAAGAAACAATATGTCAATGAGCAAGAAACCTATGACTAAGTGTGTGAGTACTAGCTTTAACATGTGATCGGCTTGGGAACATGATCAGGCTGGTTACATGTGATTAGCTATGGTTCATATAAAGTCAGGCTAACCGTTGGTTAGCTATGGTTCATATAAAGTCAGGCTAACCGTTGGTTAGCTATGGTGCATGTAGAGATCAGGCTAATCACACGTAACAGCTATGGAGCATATAAATGGTCAGGCCGCACCCGACGTGAGATGTGGGGTGAGCTATGGTGCATATAAAGTTGGGTATGATCACATATCTACACTAAATTACTCCCCAAACCCCCGACTGGTATAGTAGATCCAATCATGGTACGCTATGGCACAGGATTCCCTAGGAAGGTAGCAAATCTCCCCGGGAATCAGTGTCTGTATATGCACAAGATATCAAGGAAACAAGTCTTGTACAAGCTACACCATGAATAAGGAATAACATCTCATGACGAGATCCGTGTATACCAATCCGTGTAACCATCGTGTCAAGATCATGGATATTTACACTAGATACAGTGAACATAGGAGATATCATAAATTAGAAACTAATCAGAGAATGTACTCGCCTTGGGTCCTTAGCTGGTAAAACCAATGTCCTGTTCCAGAGTATCCCCTGGGTAACCCAACAGTCCTACAAACATAACACAAGCAAACCACATTCGCATCAGATGCTGTACTAACACAGTCAAAATACTGGTCTCAGGGCCATGTCAGGCAGGGCACTAGTCAACTAGGGTCATCTAGTAGGGACACGTATATAATATACATTACACTTATTATACTTACAATATTTATACATGCACCAATTTAAATGTATTTACAATATATATATATATATATATATATATCTTTTAAATACATATTTGATTTATACTAGTTGAACATTATATATGTATACTCATACATATGCTAAAATACCTTTTTAAAATATACATATATATAAATACTAAATTGATTACATATACTAGAAATACGTATTTACGTATATGAATCATTTCGAACTTATTTTGAACAATAATTTCAAATAAAAGTTTATTTATAAAAACTAGAATTTATGTAAAAGCCATCATATATTTTTATATCCATGGAAAAATTGGTCACCAATCCAATAACTAATTTTTGAACTCATTTTATTATTGAAACTATATTTTTTATAATAATATAAAACCCAAGATTTATTATATTTAACATAATTAAAAACCTTTTAATTTAATACGTAAAAATGAACTAATTATATGAAATCACTAAACTAATCATATGAAAATACTAACTAATTAATTAATAGTTACTAACTAATCAATAATTAATTACTGGTTAATAAATTATTAAAACTTAATTACTGAATAATTATAACTAATATAATTAAACTAATTGATTAATTATAACTAATTAAGAATAACCACCCTAATTACATGAAATGTTTATACTAATTACAGACTACTAATTTATTAAGAATTTACTAACTGGTTATTAATTAACAATTTAGATTAACTAAACCAAACTATGTTAATTTACTACTGATTAAGAATTAATTACTAATTAAGGAAATAATTAACTGATAAAATAATTAACCGATTAATACTAAACTAAGCTAATACATGAAATTACTAACTAATTACATTAATTTACTAGACTAATACATTAATTAAACTAATTATTAATTAATTAAAATAATTATTAATCAATTAAACTAATTATTAATTAACTAATTAACTAAATAATTAATTAACTAATTAACTTAATTAACTAATTAACTTAATTACTAATTAACTTAACCTATTACATATATTACTTAACTACTTAAAATCAGAGAAAGGAAAGGGGAAGAAGAGGCTCACTGCGGGGGTTTTCAGGCTGGGGTTTTCCGGCGAGGTCGGCCGGCCAGGGTGTCGGCGTCGGCGGAGGAGAAGCTCGCCGGGGCGGTCGGCGTTCGTCTCGGCGCAGCGGCAACTTCGAACTTGGCAGCGGCGGGATCTTGAGGGCAGCGGCGTTCGAGGAGCGGCGGCGACAGCGGATCTGCTCGACGCGGCGGCTGCCGATCATCTCCAGCGGCGTGGAGCTCCGAGCTTGACGCGGCGGAAGGAGCTCGACGACGAGGTGCTCGAGGTGGTGGTTTGCAGGCGGCGGCTTCAACAGATCTGAGGCAGCGGCGGATCTTCTGCGGAGGCGACGGCGGCTCCGGGCGGCTTCGAGGCGGGGCTCGGCTTCAACGGCGGCGCTCAGCGCTCGAGGACGGCTGCGCTTGGATCGAGGGCGGTTGCAGGCGGCCACCGGCGATCGTCGGAGTTAGGTTAGGGTTAGGTTAGGGTCTGGGCGTGTCAGGGGGTCGTCGGACACGGGGATGGTGCTCTGTGGAGGACGTGTCCGGGGCAGGACACAGGAATCCGATGTACTGTGGGCGTGGGGGTTGTGTCCGGGTGTGTCGGACACGGAAATCTGATTGTAAACTGTAAATCTGGACACAGGAAAAGAAATGGATATGGTGGGACACCCGGGGTCGGACCCGAGGCCATCACGGCTGACACGGATGTTGGACACACGGACACGAGCACACAAAATGGTGGTGATGGCTTGTTGGCTTGGGAATTGTGGAGGCTAGCTAATAATTAGGAGATTAGGGTTTCTAGGGAGATGTGAAAAATGAGAACTTAAATAGGGAGAAGGGTGTGGGATAAAGGGTTGCGGGTTGGCCCAATGATGAATGGCCCAGAATTAAATATAAAGGGGCTTTTCATGTGGGAAGAATGGGGCGTGAATGGGAGACGGAAAACGATAAATTAAATAGAAAAGAAATTTAAGAAAAAATGTTTTTAAGAAGCTTTTGATTAGCTACTAATTAAACTCATTTTTCAAAATATTAAGAAGTATGTAATTCATTTATTTACTATCCCAATAAAAATCTATTTTATTTTATCAACTAGTCTTTTAAATAACTATTTAGTCAAAACAATAATTTTATGATTCAAGCCAATGAATATTTGAAACTAGAAATATATATTATTATTTATTTATTTTTGTAATACATCGTCATTTAGGAAAAATGATTTTTATAAAGATTTTTAATTTACCTTCTAAAATCAAGCATCGCTCAAAATCAATTAAAAATTTTCAAGGAGAAATATTTTATAAAACTTGATATTTTAAAATAAATTAAAATCTAATTATTTTGGAAATTGGAAATCGGAGGTTACATTGGCTATGGTGGTATACTCAAACAAATAGATCCCAAGAACAAAGATCATGCAATCCTTGTTAGATACCATTCTGGTAAATGGGACGATACTCAAATTAATTATTCTACGATAAAGAAAGAACTTCTTTCTATTATCAAATGTATTCATAAATTTCAAGATGATCTATTAAATAAAAAATTCTTACTTCGTATAGATTGCAGTTCTGCAAAATCTATATTACAAAAAGATGTTAAGAATCTTGCTTCTAAGCAAATTTTTGCTAGATGGCAAGCAGAACTTGCTATATTCGATTTTGACATTGAATTTATTAATGGCAAAAATAATTTTCTTCCTGATTTTCTCACTCGTGAATTTTTGCAGCAAAATGTCCACAAGCTCTCGCGGTAGAGGAAAGTCTAAGGGGGCATTACGTCCAAAAGACTCTTTCGGCATTCTAAAGATTATTGGCCGAAAGCCACCCCCCTCTGAAGCTGGATCCAGCTTAGCGGCTAAAGGCAAGCAGCCAGCAGATACTGCTGATGCTAATATTCGATCATACAGAGAAGCTATGAAAGTTGAGTCCATCTTCTTTGAGAAATCAAATATTGAGGAAATCATTAAACTTGAAAAGCATGATATTCCTCTTATGAAGGATCCATGGAAACTTCATAAACGATACCTGGAGAACAGTTTTATTCCAGTTAAGGGACGAACTGTCAGTATCTCTGAAGGTATATTGATCTCCAGCAAATCTATAACCATTGAGCACTCTGCTAAACCAAATTCTTTGGACATTGCTTATAGCAAAGTGATCATTAAGAATATCCTTACTTCACAAACTTGGGGACTCCATCCAAACAGGGAACAGCAGCTCTCCAAGGACAAAATGATTGTCTGCAGCTATAATTATTGGGATTATGTGCAGGCATTTTATAATTTTTTATACTATGAAAATTCTCAGAGGAGCCATTCTTGGTTCATTCGTATCTGTCCTGAAATTCTTCAGAACGAGATACCCTCCTGGTTCTTTGACTGGTGGTTACAGATGGGAGCTACTCTGGACATTATTCCACCTTCAATACAGGAATAATTCTCTCAGTGGATATTGTCTTATCCACCTTGCCAGAATACTCATCTTTTTGGGGGGGAGAGCACACTATATTTATTTGCTCAATTCCAAATCTCATTTATATTCCGTTGGACTATCGACTGTATGTTAAATTCTAACAATATTCCCATCCTGTCACGTAAATTCCTTATGAAATGGTGGCAAAGGATTGATGAGAAAAAAAAATTGATGAAAGTTATGGCATCCATCAAAGAAAATGAATCAAAGATGGACAAAAAGGTCCAAAATGAACTCTTTAGTGACAATACGATCACTAAACTTAAGGATTCCCTGATTAGAAAGAATCCTAAGATTTCTGCAGAAGAATTAAAGAAACGGTGTCTTCAATTCTTGAAAGCACAGTTTGATGCTAATTTTGATATGGACATTTCCAGCACCAATTCTGATATGAACCTGGAAGACATGTCCGCTGATGATTTCTATCAGACTATTCTCGACCCTATCAATGACGATAAGCTTTAATTGATATGGGTGGGGTCCATTCTCCTTTTATCACATGGTTTGAGGATTTTGTAGCTTTTTGTAGTGGGATATCCACTCACTGTTGCATGTTGGTGACTACACCAGACTATTTGGCAGTATTCGTCTTTTCTCTGGACAGGTGGACGGTCTACTTTTTTCCTCTAAAAAGCAAAGCAAAAAGAATCTTTCTTTCTGCCGACACTCCTTATTGGATAACAGGTGGCATCTTCTTTCTAGAGTGCGATGACAGCTGGCCTCTGGTGGCTTCGTTCTGAAGCATTCTGTTCATATATAAATATAGGGGGAGTCCCCCATTACAATGTGTGCTATTTTTCAGCTTCCGCAATCTTCTTCTCTTTATTCCTCTTGTAAACTTGTGACGATAGTTTGTAACGATCTAGAGATCTAAATAAAATTTCAATATTTCGTCAAAAAGATCTCCTCTACATATCTCTGATATTTGGTATGTAGAGGAGATCTTTTTGACGAAATATTGAAATTTTATTTATCTCCTTGAGATGAGTATAATATTTGTCTTTAAATTCATACCTTTGATCAAGGGTATAATTCTTTTCAAACCAAGCTTTAAATTGAATTTCTTCATCATAAGCCTGAACAATTATTTTTCGAACATTTTTATCCTGAGTCCAATCCCAATAATTAGGATCTTCAGAAGGATTATTTAATGTTATAACATTAAGAGAATGAGTGCCAACGCTAGCATCAGAAGAATAAACTGGATCAATGGGATCAGCCCATTCAGTTTTATATTCTGGCTTGGCAATGTTATTTTTTATTTTCATATATTTAATTTCATCATCTTTCTCAGATGTCTGAGAGGAGTTCTCTCCCTTTTCAGTAACTGAAGGGGAACGAAAACTAGAGGATAAAATTCTTGCTTTAATTTGTGGAGTAAATCTAACTTCCACATCTCCATCTGGAGTCTGGATTATCTGATCTAATTCAGTATCCATTATGGGTCTAGGCGGAATCGCCTGATTTAATACCCATCTGTCAGGAAATTGAATCTCATTCCATTTAATAATTTTATTAGCAGCAACATTTGATGTCAACAGATTTGTTTCAATCAAAGTTGTCTTACCAGGCTTGGTAAGATGTCTAGCTTTAGGAGCTAAAGTAGACAATACTTTAAAATGTATTCGATAGAGAATTGCAATGGTTTCAGAACCTTGCTTAAAGTTATAACCATAAGTCTTCAGATTAAAAGTTACTGCATCCAGTAAATTTGTATCTGTAAGGGATAGACTTAAATTGGGATAAACGTTAAAGTAAACTGGTCCATGGCAAAGACTAATCTGCATAACGCCCATAAGAGATGGTTGCCAATCAAGGCATCTAGCATCTCTTAAAGAGGATATAAATGAAGCATTTAAACCCTGAAGGGTCAGAGGTTTTAATGCAACCTGAATTAATCCAATATGGATAAAATTATAAGCATTATTCCCTATGTAGGGTTCTAGGTCTTCTTCAGAAAAAAACCTGATTGAATGCTCAGTATCATTTACCTGAACGGTCCTTTCCATTATTTTTATAGCAATTGATGACTTGAAATCAAGCCAACCAATTTTATAGATATCCTTTGGCTTAACGCCTGGGATAGTCCATTTATTGAGTTCCTCCATATCTGAAGGAAACTCGCTCAATTGAGCATTCTTGATTGATTTGCCCTTTAACAGGGTCTTTTTGTTATCCCCAATGGACATGGTATTACTCATCAAATGATAGAGTAAGAGGATCTTCTACTCACTGTTCCTGCAAATGTTAGTAAACATAATAAAAGTAAAATACCATTAATATTACTATATTATGGATAGTAAAATTTTAATAAATAAAACATAAAAGTTTTTAGGATGCCTTCATGGTTAACCTGGTCATAGGTATGACTGTCAACGAGCTTTTACGGCTGAAACGACCTGCCCGGCCAACATAGCCAACGCGACAAGTTGTCATATGAACTAGACCTTGGTTAATCCCAGAAGTAGTCATTCTAAAACTTAAACGAGTTATTAAAGAAATTTTTCTTTATCCATAAAATAGTAAATATTAATAGTATTTGAATGTTTAAGAATTAAACTAACAATATCACAGAGAACAGAGAGTAGAATCACCTCAGCCTTGAGCCTTCATGGCTCTGATACCAAATATCAGAGATATGTAGAGGAGAACTTTTTGACGAAATATTGAAATTTTATTTAGATCTCTAGATCGTTACAAACTATCGTCACAAGTTTACACGAGGAATAAAGAGAAGAAGATTGCAGAAGCTGAAAAATAGCACACATTGTAATGGGGGACTCCCCCTATATTTATATATAAACAGAATGCTTCAGAACGAAGCCACCAGAGGCCAGCTGTCATCGCACTCTAGAAAGAAGATGCCACCTGTTATCCAATAAGGAGTGTCGGCAGAAAGAAAGATTCTTTTTGCTTTGCTTTTTAGAGGAAAAAAGTAGATCGTCCACCTGTCCAGAGAAAAGACGAATACTGCCAAATAGTCTGGTGCAGTCACCAACATGCAACAGTGAGTGGATATCCCACTACAAAAAGTTGCAAAATCCTCAGACCATGTGATAAAAGGAGAATGGACCCCACCCATATCAATTAAAGCTTATCGTCATTAATGAGAAAGAAAAATTGATGGAAGTTATGGCATCCATCAAAGAAAATGAATCAAAGATGGACAAAAAGGTCCAAAATGAACTCTTTAGTGACAATACGATCACTAAACTTAAGGATTCCCTGATTAGGAAGAATCTTAAGATTTCTGCAGAAGAATTAAAGAAACGGTGTCTTCAATTCTTGAAAGCACAGTTTGATGCTAATTTTGATATGGACATTTCCAGCACCAGCTCTGATACCAAATATCAGAGATATGTAGAGGAGATCTTTTTGACGAAATATTGAAATTTTATTTAGATCTCTAGATCGTTATAAACTATCGTCACAAGTTTACAAGAGGAATAAAGAGAAGAAGATTGCAGAAGCTGAAAAATAGCACACATTGTAATGGGGGACTCCCCCTATATTTATATATAAACAGAATGTTCCAGAACGAAGCCACCAGAGGCCAGCTGTCATCGCACTCTAGAAAGAAGTTGCCACCTGTTATCCAATAAGGAGTGTCGGCAGAAAGAAAGATTTTTTTTGCTTTGCTTTTTAGAGGAAAAAAGTAGACCGTCCACCTGTCCAGAGAAAAGACGAATACTGTCAAATAGTCTGATGCAGTCACCAACATGCAACAGTGAGTAGATATCCTACTACAAAAAGTTGCAAAATCCTCAGACCATGTGATAAAAGGAGAATATATTATATATAAATATATATATACAGATATATAAGAAAGAAAAAGGAAATATATATATATATATATATATATATATATATATATATATATATATATATATATATATATATATATATATATATATATATATATATATATGTATACTACATATATATATATAATTAATAAAAGAAAAACAGAATTTAAAAGGTGCATAATTAAATAATAAAATGCATAATACATATAAATATATATACTGTATATATATATTTACAGTAATTATAATAATACATAATATTTATATATCTACATAATATATTATGTATAAATATATATATATATATATTACATAGATATATATATACATAAATATACATATTAAAAACATAATAATAATATATGTATACTGTATAAGTATTCTGTATTTTTACAGTATATATAATATATATATACATATTTAATATATATTAATATATATAAGTATATAGTTATATATACTTATATATATACATATATATATATATATATTAATACATACATATACATATATAATGTATAATACGTAAAAAGAGGGGGGGTATACCTTCTGACAGGGGGGACCCAGGCGTCGTCGCCGGCGAGAGCACGGCGGCGGAGGAGGCGGTGGCTGGCCGTGGCAGTGGCTGCAACGGCAGTGGCTGCCAGCAACAGCAGCAGCAACAGCAGCTTGTGGAGGCTACGGCGGCGGCTGCGGCGGAGGAGACGACGGTGCAGGGTGGGGGTTCGACGGAGGAGAGGGTGGCGGTGAGGTTGGTGGTGGTGGCGGGGGTCTACGGTGGCGGTGGTGGAGGCTGGAGGTGTTCGGAGGGAGAGGGTGTTGTTAGGGTTAGGGGGTTGGTGGTGCTGCGGGGACTGCCGGCGGCGGAGGAGTGGTCGTGGGGCGGAGGGGAAGTGGTGGTCCGGTAGAGAGGGTCGGGGCGAGTCGAGTGGTGGTGGTGGCGGTGGTCCACGACGGCCGGAGGCAGTCGGGAGGGGCGGTCTGGTGGTGAAGTCGGTTGTGGGGGTGGTGGTCGGGGTGATGCTGTGGCAGCTCAGGGCGGCGGAGGCGGTGGCCGGAGGGGGGTGGCAGTGGTCGGAGGGAAGGGGAGGGAAGTTGCGACGGGTTTGGCGGTGGTCCGGTGGGCGGAGGGTTGCCGTGGTGGTGGTGGTGGTGGTGGTGTGAGGTCGGAATGAGAGGGGGGGTTGGGTTTATATAGGGGTTTTGGGGAGTGGCAGTTTGGTAAATAGGTGAAAGTTTAGGGGCTTTTAGGTAATTTTGGGTTTTTAAGATATTTATGCAGCCATTTGTGGGTCCCACATGACACTGGACGGTCCACATTCACCAGCCAATGAGGTGATGCCACCTCACACTGGAAATTTGCATAAAAACCCCTAAAATTTTCTAAATTGCAAATAGGTCCCAAAATTGGTATTTTGCATAATTATGCAATTTGTCTGATAAAATACCATGTTCCCAGAAAATACTAAAATGCTCAGAATTGAGAGGGAAAAGCTGTGGGAGGGTCCTGAGGGGGTGGGGGTGAGTCTGGGCAGGGGCAGGGCCTAGTTTCTTGGTGATACGGGTCATCGTATTTATTATTTAATAAATACTGCGCACGGTGTTCTCTAATTATTTAGAGGCAGGTAGGGTCATAATTTTACTACGGTGTCAATATACTAATTGTAGTATATTCAAAGTAGAATATTATCGTATTTTTGTTTGGGCAAAACTGGTGCAGGTTGGTCCTCAATCTCTAGGGGTACAGAGATGGATAAAGAGCAAGAAATAAAATAGGAAATAAATACGGACTTTTGTAACGATATTTGTGCATCTCAAACGAGGCTCAAAATAAAGCATCTGAGAGTTGCACAAAATTCAGGAAAATAGTCTAACATGTCTAGGGCAGGTATGTGAATTTTGTTTGGGAAACACAGCTAGTGTAATGCTCTAATTAATTGTGTAAGGTATATGTGCACAAACAATAGGATATGCAAACAAAATAAATTTTAAAAAGTTACAGAAATTCTAATTAGCTAAAATTAAATTCTAAATTACTGAAATCTGGTCGATGGAGTTTACAGGTGCTCTAAAATTGATTAGAAATACAAGGGACTGAATTTAAGTGGGACACAAGCATCAACTAATGGTCTGGCATGTCTAGGACAAAGGTGTGAAATCAGTTGGAAGACAACGGCTAGCATAGCATTCTAATTAATAAACAACGATAAAGTACAAAAATTACTAAATCTCAATAATTAGATATAATTAAATATCATGGAATCATTTACACATTAATTACAAAAAGACGAAAATACCCCTAATCCAAAAAGTTGGGGTGATAAGTCTACCCTCCTTAAAGAATTTCGTCCTCAAAATTTAAAATAAACTAGCATAAGAACAAGCAATCAATTAATGAATTATACCTCAAGTCTCGAAGAGATACGGATACTGCTCGCATATTTTGTCCTCTCTCTCCCAAGTTGACTCTTCTGGGGAGTGATTTCTCCATGCAACACGAACCAAGGGAATAGTCTGGTTCCGCAATACCTTATCTCTACGATCCAAGATCTCCACAGGTTGTTCAGGATAGCTGAGTGTCGGTCCAACTTTGATCTCCGAGTAATCTAATACTTGACTAGGATTTGCCACGTACCGTCTCAGCTGCGACACGTGGAACACGTCATGCACTCCATCTAGAGCAGGCGGCAAGTCTAGTCTATAGGCCACTGCACCGACCCTTGCAAGAATACTGAAGAGACCGATGTATCGTGGACTAAGCTTTTCTCCTCTGCCGAAACGAATCGTGCCCCGTGTCAGAGAAATCCGTAAGAACACCAAATCGCCAACCTAGAACAACGATCTTAACACGCAATCTAAACAAAACAATCACAAACAAAAACAAAACAAAAACAAAAATAAATCAAAATAATACCTGAAACTCTAGGGGTCTAGGGTGGCTATCGGCCTAATGCCGATGTCTGTCCTGCGCCACTCGCAGTCTGTCTCTGATAAGTTTTACCTTTTCTGTTGCATCCACGACCATTTCTAGTCCTAACAAGGCTCTTTCTCCAACATTATCCCAAGATAAAGGTGTACGACACCTCCGTCCATATAAGGCCTCGAATGGTGACATCTCAATGCTGGCCTGGTAGCTGTTGTTGTAAGCAATCTCTACCAAATATAGATGATCCTCCCATGAACCTCCGAGATCCAAAACGCAAGTGCGTAGCATGTCTTCAAGAGTCTGAATAGTCCTTTCAGATTGCCCGTCTGTCTGAGGGTGATATGCGGTACTGAACTTGAGCTGAGTGCCCAAGCTAGACTGCAGACTCCTCCAGAAATGGTAAGTGAAAAGACTATCCCTATCTGAGACAATGCTCACAGGAACTCCATGTAATCTGACAATCTGCTGTACATACATTTCCGCTAGCTTCTCCGTCGATGTACCCACTTTGAATGGTAAGAAGTGGGCTAATTTGGTCAACCTATCCACGATGACCCAAATCGCGTCCTTTCCTCCTGGAGAACGAGGAAGTCCTGAAACGAAGTCCATAGTCACATGCTCCCACTTCCATTCTGGAATGGGTAAAGGTTGAAGCAATCCTCCTGGCCTCTGTCGATTTGCTTTCACCTGTTGGCACACTAAACATTGGGATACGAAGCGTGCTACTTCGCGCTTCATACCATACCACCATACATGCTCCCTCAAATCTTGATACATCTTGTTGGCTCCGGGATACATCGAGTACTGAGAGCGGTGTGCCTCCTGCAAAACTTCTTCGCGCAGCTCTCCACCTGGCACACACATCCTCGTGTCATGTCGTAAGGATCCATCATCCACAATAGTGAAATCTTCTATCAATCCTGTCTGAACTTGTGCTCTAATATTCCTTAGAGTCTCATCATCATACTGCGCGACTATAATTATGTCCATCAGCTCTGATTGTATCTGCAGTCCCCACATCTGAATCTCAGCTCCTGGAACTAATACTTTAATTCCCAAGCTTTCAAGATCAGCTAATAAGTGTCTATCCGAAGTCAAGCACATAGCCATTGGGTACCTGCTCAAGGCATCGGCGACTACGTTGGCCTTCACTGGATGATACTGTAATGAGATATCGAAGTCTTTCATCAATTCTAACCACCTTCTCTGTCTCATGTTCAGTTCCTTCTGTGTAAACATATACTTCAAGCTCTTGTGTTCTGTGAAGATCTCCATACGCACTCCGTACAGATAGTGCTTCCACAGTTTTAGGGCAAAGATAATTGCCGCTAACTCCAGATCGTAAGTGGGGTAGTTCTTTTCATGAGGGCGTAATTGTCTTGAAGCATATGCAATTACTTTCCCATGTTGTTGAAGAACGCATCCTAACCCTTTTCCTGAAGCATCACTGTAGATAGTGAATCCACCTGTCCCTGACGGCAACGTCAAAACTGGTGTTGTCGTCAATCTCCTCTTCAGCTTATCGAATACGTCTTGACATTCTTCTGTCCAGACAAATTCTACATCTTTCTTGGTCAGCCTAGTCATGGGCTCTGCAATTTTGGAGAAGTCTTGTACAAATCTTCTGTAGTATCCTGCTAGTCCAAAAAAGCTCATGATCTCAGCTACCGTACTGGGGGTAGCCCATGACTCCACTACCTCTATCTTCTTTGGGTTAACTGAAATTCCATCACCCGTTACCATATGTCCAAGAAATTCAACCTTCTCAAGAAAGAACTCACACTTTAAAAGCTTCCCGTACAATCTCTCTCTCTCTCTCTCCTGAGAGTTTCTAAGACTATCCTCAGGTGCTCTTCATGCCCTTCTGGGTTTTTGAATATACTAGAATGTCGTCAATAAATACCACTATGAACTTGTCAAGGTACTGGTGGAACACCTTGTTCATCAAGTTCATAAATACTGCGGGTGCATTGGTTAAACCAAACGGCATAACTGTAAATTCAAATTGGCCATATCTGGTCCGAAAGGCGGTCTTCGGTATGTCTTCTTTCTTCACCTTCACCTGGTGATAGCCCAGCCTCAAGTCTATTTTTGAAAACACCTTAGCTCCGCTCAATTGATCGAAAAGATCATCTATCCTCGGTAGCGGGTATTTGTTTTTGATAGTGAGGTTATTCAAGGCTCTATAATCGATACACATGCGTACCGTGCCATCCTTCTTTGGTACGAATAATACCGGTGCTCCCCATGGCGATGAACTGGACCTAATGAAACCTTTGTCTTATAGCTCCTCTACTTGTTTCTTCAGTTCTAACAACTCGTTGTTGTTAACTCTATAGACATGTTGCAAAATAGGCTTCGCTCCTGGTATCAAGTCTATAGAGAACTCAACATCTCTGTCTGGTGGCAAACTTGGCAAATCCTCTGAAAATACATCCAGGAACTCCGCTATAAGTGGATGCGGTAACTCTTCTTCTTCCACCCTGGCTCCGCAAAAAGTACCTCTGCTCCGCTCCTCTGCTCCTCTGGAGATCTCGAACTCTGGTCCTCCTGGTGGTCGAAATACTACTCTTCCTTCGTGACAATCTATAGAAGCATGGTGTTTACTCAGCCAGTCCATTCCGAGTACAATATCGTATCCCGGAAGTGGCATAACGAGTAAACTCACGCTCAACTCTTGGCCTTCCAATGACACTCTCCGATCCTTGCAACAATCACGGACTAGGATAATGCCTCCTCCTGTCGTGATCTTGCAAGTCCTATCTAATGGTTCCATTTCCAAATGATGCTTAAGGGCATAAGATACAGATACGAAAGTATAGGAAGCGTCAGAATCAAATAATGCAAGTGCTAGAATAGAATCGAGTAAAACTGAACCTGAAATCACGTCTCCAGCTGGCTCGACCTCCTCAGTGGTCATGGCGTAAGCTCGTCCTTGTGGTGCTCCTCTCTGCTGCTGCTGGTACTGAGCAAACCTCTCCTACTGTGGTGGAAGTGGAGGTCCTCTCTGCTTGCCTCCTGGTACAATAGGTGCTCTAGCTGGTCCTCTCTGAGCTGCTGTTCCTCCCTGGCGAGTCTGAATAACTGGGCAGTCCCTCAGCTGATATGCTGCTGATCCACACGATAAGCAAGTGCCCAACCTTTTTCTGTAGATGTCTCTTGTGTGTCCCATCTTTCTGTAATATGAACATGGGGCAATGAGTTGATTATGTCTTTGTGGTTGCTGTTGTTGAGCATGTCCTCGAACTGGTGCCTGTTGCTGGTGTTGCTGCTGGTACGGCCTATGTTGTTGTTGTTGAAAGTATGGGCACTTGGCTGGTCCTGTGTTATCTCCTGTTGCTCCAGATGTGTCGCATCCTCTCTTGGACCTGAGGTCCAAGTCGTCTTCGGCAATCTGGGCATCCATCAGAATACCCTCAAATATAGCAGTACATCATCCCGAAGTACGAGACTTGATCTCCCTATTTAACCTCTTTTTGAATTTTCGAGCTTTGTCTCCTGGGTCTCGAATCATCGATGGCGCAAATCGACTCAATCGACAAAACTCTGCAGCATATTCGTCGACTGACATGCCTCCTTGGACTAAGTCATGGAACTGACTTTCTAATGCTCCCAAGGCTACGTGAGGAAAGAATTTCTCTTTGAAGAGCTCCTTAAAGTCCTCCTAAGTAAGTCCTTCAGCGGCGAGTCTCGGCTCTGTACGATACCACGTCAGTGCGATATCAAATATCTGACTGCCAGCGGCCTCTATCTGAAGAATCTCTGGAATCTGTGATAAGCGCAAGTTTCTCTCTATGTCCTCTAACCATTCGTCAGCATATAGTATTCCTTCTGTGCCTTTGAACTCTCGAGGCATCATTCTCTTAAAGTCCACTATGGTACCGGGCCTCTGTTGTTGCTGTCCTTGATGTTGCGGTTGTCGTGCTACTCTCTCCACATCCTGGAGAGCCACCTGATGAGCATTCTCCATGCTCTCTCTTCACCTGGTGTGCTTCTGCTTGCACTCTCTGAGCCTCAGCTTGAACACGCTGAGCTTCTGTTGTTACTCTCTGGGCCTCTAGCATGCCCTGCATCAGTGCGAACATTTGTGCCCCGTCAGCGGGCACTTCTCCAAAAATTGGTATCGGTGGTGGTGGAAGGTTGTTTGTCATAGCTGGGGCAATCCTCTGGATAGGTGGAGGAGGAATCCCGTTAGCTGCAGACACTCCCACACGAACAGGAGATTTAGGAGGATCTCCCGGTATCTGTTCGTCAGGTTGAGAGGTGACAGTCCTCTCTGAATTTGCTGCTCCCATTCCCATAGATCTAGTATTCGGCGGCATCCTGATTACAGATCAAAAGAATCAATTAAGGTGATAGATATGATACTATCAAGGAAGGGCAGTAAAGTGCTAAAGGAAGCAATCAATTGGAATAGCAATACGAAGTTTAGAATTTTCTAGTGTGATTGAGCATACTCTCATCCTATATCCTATTTCCTATATCCTAGCACAGGCTCGCAGCAGTACAACTAAGTTGTCGCACTACCACGATATCGCATAACTTGTGAAACTCGACCTGCATGGGCCACCAATAAAAACGTGTCACGACCCGTACCCGGTATAGGGGCACAAGAACGTGGGTACGTCCAGCCTACGCCGCAGTATCGGCGGTAGAACGCTGTCTAGGTCATAGTAATACTATATAACTAAACACATGTCAATGATATCCATCTCCATAAGGAGGTCAATATACATCTCACAGTAATCTCACAATATAACTCAATCACAACAACTATAAGGCACGATAAAAGATAAAAGGAAATGACATAGTTAAATACCATGTCTCAAACATAAAGATAACTCACAGTCTAGCTGTCCAACACAAGTCTCCAATTAAACTTAACATGAGTCTAAACATAAACTGAAATAACCTCCATAAGTCTCAAAGCATCATAAATACTATCTAAATAGCTGCAGGTAATGTCTCATCTAGAGGCATAGTCTCCTCTAGGATCTCTAGTGCGTAGTCTGCATCTATACCTGGTCCGTAGTGCGTGGTACAGAAATCCTCAAGATCCTTTGGAAAAAATATCCAGTCAAGATTGGAACGAAATACACCTTTAAAAGCAGTTCCTTATATATTGACAAAAACTATAACACAGTGTAAAGAAATACAAGAGAGATAGAAAATACTAGCAATAAGAATACTAGAATAAAGAAAATGCTAGAATAAGAAATACTAGAACAGCATCATCAATATACATCTAGCAATGAATAGAACTACAAGTACGCGCAAGAATAATGAACTGGTATGTAAGTGTGTACAAGATCAATAACTAAACAGGTGGAAATGCAAGATCAATCTACCAAGATACATGTCAAGAATCATCTAACTAAGTGTGTGAAACATCAGCATATCATGTGATCAGCTTGGGACTATATGACTCATTACATTGATTAACGATCATCCCTAACAGGTCAGGCTAACCACATGTAATAGCGATGAGGCATGTAAGGCTAAGGCTGCACATACGTGAGGTGTGGGTGAGCTATAATGCATGTAAAGTTGGATATGATCACATAAGCTACTAATATTTCCCCATTTTCCCCAGCTAGCACGATGGATCCCAATCATGACTCCTCGTGACAGGTCTCAATGATGCTAACTCGTGTAAACAACAGTGTCAGAGTCATGTACGCTATATAACAAGGGTTATAGAGATAATCAACATAATAGAAACTGTCAGAGAATATAATCGCCTGGGGTCCTTAGCTGGCAATACCACTGTTCGGGTTCCAAGGTATCGTCTGAGTGATCCTACAATCCTATAGACATATCATATAATACAATACTTCATCAGACATTACTCTAGCACACAATTAATATAATGATCTCAACAGGCTACGCTAGGGGTCACAGGTCGATGTACCTACGGGGTATCCGTGGTTACATTCAAGTCCTCTACATAATATGATCTAACATATACATAAATAACTATTGGTTATAATTACATTAGATATATGTATATACATATACTTTAAATAAAATTTATACCTTGCATCTATGTTAAACAGGTATTAGGGAGATATATATACAATATATATATACCCAAAACACATTTAATCCTATTTTAATACATGTACCCTACATATATATACTAATTAGGTTCGTATACGTTATGGTTATACATATATATCAATGTACACATAGTAACCATATACGTATACCAAATACCCATACGTACTCATGTACGCATCAAGTTTATATATCTATATACCAGTATTCAACATAGCAAGTGCGAAGGCCTCCAAGGGGTACTATATGTATGCTTATACGTATAAGCAAGAAGGAACTCGAACCTGTGCGCGGGAACGAGACAATGACGATGATGACGATGAGGCGATGGTTACGAACAAGGGGAGGCCGGTCGAGTGCACGGTCTGTCGTCGAACTTCGGGCTTCTCCGGTCGGGTACGAGGCGATGTGTCACGGCATCGTCGAGTCGAAGGGCTGCTCCGGTCGGGCACAACGAGGTCAGTGGTCGTCTGTCGTGCAGTCGGTCGATAGCGTGCAGGCGGGGGCTCTCGGTCGGTAGCGTGCAGGCGGGGCTCTCGGTCGGCAGCGTCGTCCGGCGCTCAAGCAGGGCAGTCGGGAGCTCTGTCGACAGGATCTCGTCGGCTCAGGGACAGCGGGTCCGGCCATTCTTCGGTCGACGGGAAGATAAGACGGGGAAGGGGAAGAGTCGATGAAGTTCAGCTAGGTTCGGCGGGAAGAGCAAGGAGGAAGGAAATGTCGGCTGTAGCTAGGTTAGATAGAAAAGAAATAAAAGGGAAAGGAGATACTATATATATATGTGTGTAGACTTGGGTTGACCTAATTATATTGACTTGGTCAACACTAGGTAAAGACCTTGGCTTATTTTGGAGACATTCCAATGGGCTAGGTTTCGAATAGGTTTAATGAAATTGTGAGAATTGCATTGGTCTAAGGTTTGGAGGCCATGGTTTCAAGGGGTTGATGTTAAATTACTCACTCCCAAAAATTATGGAAAAAATAAAATGAAGGAGAAATGGGTTTTGTTCACATGTCGTGTCCAACGGGTGGGCACCTTAATCTACTTTTGCATAAAAGTGCCCAACAATTAGGAAAATTGCACAAAATTGAATTTATTGATTAATTAATTAAAATGAATGCAAGTGGTGTTCTAAAATTGATTAAAAATACAAGGGACTGAATTTAAGTGGGACACAAGCCTCAACTAACGGTCTGGCGTGTCTAGGATAAAGGTGTGAAATCAGTTGGAAGACAATGGCTAGCATAGCGTTCTAATTAATAAACAATGTTAAAGTACAAAAATTATTAAATCGCAATAATTAGATATAATTAAATATCATGGAATCATTTACACATTAATTACGAAAAGACGAAAATATCCCTAATCTAAAAAGTGGGGGTGACAGCAACACCCATAGCGTCGCATGTTTATAGATTGGCAAAAAAGGAGATGGATGAGCTGAAGGCACAGTTAAAAGAATTAGAGGGGAAAGGTTTCATCGGACCAAGTGCATCACCCTAGGGAGCACCAGTGTTGTTTGTACCAAAGAAGGATAGGTCAGTGCGTATGTGCATTGACTACAGAGCCTTGAATGTAGTGACCGTGAAGAATAAATACCCATTGTCGTGCATTGATGACCTATTTGATCAGCTTAGTGGAGCCAAGGTATTCTCGAAGATAGACTTGAGATCGGGATATCATCAGGTGAAGGTACGAAAGCAGGACATTTCGAAGACCGCATTCAGAACAAGATATGGATACTACAAGTTTTTGGTCATGCCATTTGGGTTGACCAATAATTCAGCTATCTTTATGGACTTAATGAATCGAGTCTTCCATCAGTATTTGGACTAGTTCGTGGTCGTTTTCATATATGACATACTTGTCTATTCTAAGAGCCACGAGAAGCACAAGAAGCACCTGTGGATTGTTCTAGAGACCTTGAGGAGAGAGCAGTTATATGCAAAGCTCAGTAAATATGAGTTCTTCTTGGACAGAGTTTTATTTCTTGGGTATGTCGTTACGGGAGATGGTATTTCTGTTGATCAAGAGAAAATTTCGGCAATCGGGACATGGCCCGTTCCTAAATCAGCATCAGAGGTGAGAAGTTTCCTTGGAATTATGGGATATTAACGACGATTCATGGAGAACTTCAGGATAGCAGCACATATGACTCGGTTGACATGCAAGGATCAAGAGTTCGTATGGAGCGACGAGTGTCAAGCTGCTTTCGAGGAATTTAAGAAGCGACTGACCACAGCACCAGTATTGACTATTCTATCAGGATCAGTAGGTTATGTGATTTATAGTAACGCATCAGGAAAAGGCTTGGGATGTGTGTTGATGCAGCGTGGCAAGGTGATTACATATACATCTAGACAGTTACGAGTGCATGAGAAGAATTATCCAACTCATGACTTGGAACTTGCAGCCGTTGTTTTTGTTCTAAAGCTATGGAGACATTACTTATATGGGAAATGAGTGGAGATCTATACAGACCACAAAAGCCTCAAGTATATCTTTACATGGAAGGAGTTAAATATGAGACAACGTCGATGGCTTGAGTTGATGAAGGATTTTAAGATAAATCTACATTATCACCCAGGCAAGGCTAACGTAGTAGCAGACGCGTTAAGCCAGAAACCAGCAGCTTATTTCTTGACGATACAGAGGGAATTATTGGAGGACTTACAAGAACTTGGCATAGAAGTGGTATTACCTAGAGCAGATGGGACATTAGCCAACTTGCAAGTACAATCATCACTAGTAGAGAGGATCAAGGCAGCTTTGCCTACAGACGCCAGATTCAGGAGATTAAAAGAGATGACAGAGGCCGGAGAGCAGACGAGATTGCGTATTCATGATGACGGAATATTACGATGTGGTGATCATCTATATGTTCCCAATAGAGAGATTTGACAGGAGCTGATGGCAGAAGCTTATAGTTTAATATATTCTATTCATCCTGGAGGCACCTAGATGTACCGTGACTTATGACAGCACTTTTGGTGGCATGGGATAAAAAGAGAGATAGCTCGCTTTATAGCAAAATGTCTAGTATGACAGCAGGTAAAGGCGGAGCATCAGAGAACAGCAGGGCCACTGCAACCACTTCCGATTCCTGAGTAAAAGTGGGAGCACATCACTATGGACTTCGTCACAGGTTTTCCCAAGATTCCAAGTGGGAGAGATGCAGTATGGTTAATAGTGGATCGACTCACCAAGTCCGCACATTTCTTGCCTTTTAGAGTTGGCTAATCTACGAAAGCTTTAGCTGACTTATACATGAGGCAAATTATGAGATTACACGGCATACCGATCAGCATTGTGTCAGACAGGGATTCGTGTTTTACATCATACTTTTGGAGAAGCATGCAAGAGAGTCGTGGGACTCGTCTGAAGTTCAGTACATCTTATCACCTACAGACAAATGGGCAGTCCGAGCGTACTATTCAGACACTGGAGGATATGTTAAGGGCTTGTATGTTAGACTTTGGAGGATCATGGGAGGACCACCTACATCTTGTGGAGTTTTCTTACTATAATAACTATCAAGCGAGTATCCAGATGGCTCCGTTTGAAGCATTATTTGGGAGAAAGTGTAGGTCTCCCGTGTATTGGAGTGACATGGAAGAACGTCAGATTCTGGGACCCGAGTTGGTAGTCGATACCGTTGAGACAGTAAAGAAGATACAAGGGCACTTGCGAGCAGTGCAAGACAGGCAGAAGCAGTGGGCAGACCTTCATCGTCGTCCCTTGGAGTTTAAAGAGGGAGATCATGTTTTCTTGAGGATATCACCTACTAGAGGCACTATTTGATTCGAAGGGCGTGGCAAGTTGAACCCAAGGTATATTAGACCATTCAACGTACTAGAGAGAGTGGAAGAAGTGGCGTATCGACTTGCGCTACCACCTTTACTTGAGGGAGTACATGATGTATTCCATGTGTCACAGCTTAGGCGATATGTGGCAGACAGCAGTCATGTTCTCGACCATTCTGAGATCACCATTGGGCCGAGCTTGTCATATCAAGAGCAACCCATGGAAATCCTTGATCGTCGAGAGAAAGTATTGAGGAACCAGTCTATCCCCTTGGTTCGCGTAGCATATAAGCATGATGCACCAGGAGAATCAACTTGGGAGCGCGAGAACGATATGCGCAAATGCTTTTCGTATCTATTTGTAGACCAAGGTGTGAATTTACTTTATAAATTTTTACCTTATACCATCCTTGACTTTCTATCGTGGCTGAGTTTTAATTTCGAGGACAAAAATTTTATAAGTTGGGTAGAATATAAAATCCCTAATTTTAAAATTTGTATTAATTATTTAATTTATTTATAGTATTTATTAGTTAATTAGAAGATATAGAATTTAAATGGATTTTTATTTCTAGGTAATTATGCATTTAGAGATTTATGGAGCAACTATTATTTTACCTTAATTTATTTCATGTAGGAGACCCTGTGGACGGTTGATAGATTATTTGTATGCACTAATATAAATTTCTAGAATTTTATATATATATATATATATATATATATATATATATATATATATATATATAAATGAAAAGAATAAAACGAAAAGAAAAAATAAAATAAAATACAATAAAAGAAAGAAAAAAAATGATAAAAAAAACCTGACCCTAAACCCCTAAATAACCTAAACCCATTCCATTAACTAACCCTATAACCCGCTAACTACCCTACCCAAAACCGCTAAGAAAAACCCACAGCAGCAGCAGCGGCATCAACCCCCGCACGGATGCAACCCCCCTCTCATCTTCACTCACACACACACACACACACACACACACACACACACACACACACACACACACATATATATATATATATATCCCTAAACCCTTACCATCTCGACTACCCTAAGCCACCGCCATCGCCAGAGCAGCCGCCCAGCACCGCCGCTCGCCCCACGTTCGCGAGATCCCGCGCACTGCAAAAATTTACAGCAGTGAAGCCCTGTTCACGCGTTGATTTCCATCCCATCGCTCGACCAAATTCGATC
The DNA here is from genome assembly GCA_036927795.1 of Iris macrosiphon. Lineage (NCBI taxonomy): Eukaryota > Viridiplantae > Streptophyta > Magnoliopsida > Asparagales > Iridaceae > Iris > Iris macrosiphon. The sequence continues at coordinate 164,283,627 of JAYESA010000004.1, forward strand.
CCGTCTTCACCGGTATGTTCATGACATATCCCTCTTCCAACTCTGTGTATTAGTTTCATTCGATCAGCACGTAACCCTAGGTAAAAATTGAGACCAAGTTGGAGAAAAATCATAACTTTTAATTCCAGAAAAACTGCTGTAACCATCCATGTTTAAGGAATTGTATCTCCCACCACAGAGATCCAAACATAGATTTTCTTCTTGCTATGTGAAGACCACCTAACCTAGATTATTTTCTGTTAATTATATTATTTTATTTGATGTTGTATGCAGAATTAAACTGTGTTAAAAATCACGAAAAACCTATTTTCGAACCTTTAAAATTTGTGATACGGAGCGCGTCCCGCCAAACGGTACCGCCCCGTTGCATACCAATTGCCCCGAAAGGCATGTATGGTATGTCCAGAAGTGTGGGTTTTCGCAAAAACTGATTCGGATGTGTGTGCGCGTCGGAATCAGCCTGTATCCGTAAAAAGTCCTTGTATTGTGACTTTTACAAAACTCTGCACCATTTATTGTACGCTTATTAGAATATAACGAAACTTGTGACACTGGACTCGTGGTATCCCGCTGGTCATATGACCCAGTTTTCATGCAATTCTGAGACAGTTGACTAAGCCACCTATTTGCGGGCCCTACAGTTGACTTTTTGGGCAAAATTGTGTTCGGCTTACCGGAATTCAAAATTGGATATACCGTTGAGTTCGTAATAACATTTAGAATTTGTTTGACCTATAATTTGTCTCATTTAGAGACCTTTACCCTTGGCACATTTTTCGGTACAAAGTAGGCCACATGTGGACCCCGCTTTGACCCAAAATTACCGTTTTGTCCCTGTGTCCAAATTGGACGGAAGGGTAGTATTTTCTAGCTATCTCGCTAATTCCAAAAATATTGGTAATATTTATTTTAGCATCCGGAGACGTTTATTCGGAGGCCTTAGCTTCTGATCTTGTGTACCTGACATCTGGACGTTTACACTATACAGATTGCTTGCCAGACAAGTATACCTTGCCATTGTACTATGATTTACATTCTATATGATGCATGCATTTTATTTCTGTCTATTTAGTTCATATATTTTAACTGCTATATAAATTGCACGTCCAAGGAAACTTGGGTGCAACGACGGTGACGTCGTATTCTGTTTTTATTATGTATATGCATATGGACCTACTTTATGAGACCACCCCATTATCATGAGGCATTTTATGTTTCATTGGCCATGACACTGTTCTTATACGAGTGTGAGTCACATGTAGAACATGGTCTTGCGTATTTCGGCTGGCCACCGGTACGTACAGGTCGTACGACGGATAGGGATAACTATCGATAGAAACTTTGCATGCTAGTAGACCTGGCAGTTATTTAGAGGTATCATCGTGTCATGGATGTGACATGCTTAGAGCGTAGGGTGGGGAGAACAACAAGTAAGGCATTTGGGCTCCTTTGTATTTTCCTTATGTAACCCGTACGCTCCGCCAAAGATGCGCGGTCATGATGACCACTATATATTATATATTATCAGGCGGCCTTTGGCGTTCAAAAGATGACATACTTTTTAGGCCCCTGAATCTCCAAGAGAATCATGCCAATCCCATTTTAGCCAGATAGCCCACTTGTTGAAAAGTTGTTCTCAAACTGCATTCACATAGATGGTTAGGCGACCCTTGGATGTTTATTTTCAGTACTATTGGCATACTTCTATGTATCTTGTTATGTCCCTCTGAGGACCTGGTCCCTTTCCAGATATAGACGGGCAGGAGTATCCATAAGAGTACGGACCCGAACCTGACGCTTCATTCCAGACTGAGGAGGTCTTATCTTCAGAGTATCATTGATTCATTGTAGCTGTTAGAGATATTCTAGTTGCTTTTCTTGTTGGACATTTATCTTATATTAGAGTTGATTTCTTCTCTCTTTTAGTAGTTTTAGTATAGTCAATTTGCAGTGGATTTATTTCCATCCACTATCATACTTTGAGACTTTCTATTTGATATTCAGTTATTTATTTCCTATTTATTTCTTTATTTGTGCTGTAGATGAGATATAGATTGCGTGTGACTTATTGACAGTATATTACCACTGGTGGATTGGATATTCATGTACAACGTACGTGTGTATATGGTTTTCATATATTGGAGTTCGTATACATACGGCTGGCGTATTACATATTCCTAGTCCTACGTATTTTGGGACTGGGGCATGACACCGTCAGGCTGATAGAACTGGGCAAAACGGAGGTCAACCAAAGCGTTAGAGATAGCCTGAGTATGCATGACATCATGGTACTCATACTCTCTGAACTGATCAGTCCAATGAGTCTCTAAGGCACTGAGCCGATCATGAGTAGGCCGATGCTGATCCTGAGTCAGCTGCATATGATCTCTTATCATATGGTGGAGACCCTCAATAGTCTACGAATAATCAGGGGATGGGACAGCGGGTACTGGAGTAGAAGATGGAGTAACAGGAGTGTCAGAACGCCGAGCGGCAGAAAGATGTGAAGGTGCAGCAAGGACGACACACTCTTCCAAGTTGATATAAAAATGTTGAAAGACAAGTGGTAAGTACATCGTATAAATAAGATTTCTCTTGTTCTTGCAAGCACATACCATCATCTCGATCATAGTCTTTGGAAGGAAAACTTAATCCCAAAGTGAATACGGTAGATGGGCGGACAGCTCTAGGGAGGTGACATCGTCTGTGGAACTCTGCTTCTGAAGGATAGCAGAAAAGATAATTTTGTTGAGGTTGTAAAAATACAAACTCAGGTGTCTTGCCTTGAGCTTGCCAGCAGGACATGGATTGGGATGACATATGGAGGTTTTGAAAGAGTTCAAAGACATGTGAGGAGGAAATATAAAATTGGCGAGGTCCTTTAGCGCTTCTCCTTCGTTAGGAATTTGAAGAATTGTTGCTAAGTCTTCCTCGTAAAATCTAATTTCTATTCCCCCAACACGGGAAGATACAACTCCAGAATCACAAGATAAGTTGCAATAAAATAATTGAATAGCACTAAGAGCAACAGGAAATGATATAGAAACTAGGTCATTTAGTTGCAGGAGTTGGAAAGCACTTTTGTGGTCCGGAAAGATATTAAAATAAATAGGGGCTCCGGTATAGACAGTTCTGGTCTGAAATTCACTAAACCATTCTAAAAACTGGGTTAGCGATAAAAGGCAAAGCCATCAAAAGAATCGTCGTTCGGTTGGATCGGAAAAAAAAATAGAAGGTTGCCTTGGCTGAGAAGATGAAGATCCCTCAACAGTTTGCTTCCTTCTCTTCCTAAAGATCTTGGAGGCCATACGAATAGAAAAACTTCTATGAAAAAGTTGAAAAAGGGAGATGGAAGGAAAAGGACATAATACCTTCGAGAAATTCAGTATGCTGTGGAGAAAGAAGCCGAGATCCCGAATCCGAAGTTTGGAGAAGAAGGACCAAGTAGATTGGAGGAAACAAAAGGATTAGGGTTAGGGTTTCGGTGGTTTTCTCCGCTGCTGTTCGTGAATGAAGGAGAGGAAGATGACAAATAGGGAAAGTGGAGCCCGCTGTTTCGAATATAACTTAGCCGAACAGAGTTCGGGCAGAGTTCAGGCTAATTTTGGTCCGAGCTCTTCCAGAACTTTGTTTTGGCTATTTTACAGCTGAAACAATGTTCACTTTTCACATTTATCAATCCTTTCAACTTTTTAATTCAAAAATTATTAATTTTAAATTTCAATAAATACTAAAATAATTATTTAACAAATTAATTTTCTTTATGCTTTGACGATATTAGATTAGTTGTAGGGGTACTATCCCAGCTAGCGGAGGTCCACGAGGGGACACTTAAGTTCCGTTTTGCTTAAGTCGTAGCTTTCGTGACAGACATACCATTTATAAGCTTATCCCTAAAACAATCCTTACATATTGGAATTAATTTAATAAATAAAGTTAATTAATATTATTGATATCTAAAATTCCTAATTCTCGACGTAAATAGTTGAATCTATCTTCCGCCAAAGGTTTAGTAAAGATATCAGTTAGTTGATGTTCAGTGTCAACATATTCAAAATTAATGTCTCTATTTAATTGATGATCTCTAAGAAAGTGATATCGTATCTCAATTTGCTTAGTGCGTGAGTGACATACATGATTTTTAGTCAAATTAATAGTGCTAGTGTTGTCACGGTAAATGGGAATATATGAATATTGCAAGTTGTAGTCTTCTAGAGTTTACTTTATCCACAAAATTTGTGCACAACAACGTCCTACGGGGATATACTCAGCCTTAGTAGTTGATAATGCGACAGAATTTTGTTTCTTTCTAAACCAAGAGACTAAAGCTTTGCCTAGGAAATGACATGTACCACTAGTACTTTTTTGTCTACTTTACATCCAGCAAATTCAGCATCTGAATAACTGGTTAGGTCGAAGGACCTAGTTTGGGGATACCACAAGCCAACAGAAGGAGTACTCTTAAGGTATCGAAAGATACGCTTAACAGCGCACAAATATGATTCCTTAGGGTTAGCTTAGAATCTTGCACATATACAAATACTAAATATGATATCGGGATGACTAGCAGTTAAATATAATAAACTATCGATTATACCTCGATACTTACGTGTGTCGACTGGTTTGCCTTTTTCATCTATGTCAAGATTAGTTGAGGTTGCCATCGAAGTTCCAAGTGGCTTGTCTGACTCCAGATCAAACTTCTTTAGCATATCATTTGTGTACTTGGCTTGGTTGATGAATGTCTCATTTGTGGTTTGCTTGATTTGCAGTCCAAGAAAGAACTTTAACTCCCCCCATCATGCTCATCTCAAACTCACCATGCATACACTTAGAAAATTCTTGATAAAGAGATTCATCAGTAGAACCGAAAATAGTATCATCGACATAGATTTGAACTAGCAGAAGATTATTATTCAAAGATTTTATAAACAGTGTTATATCAACCTTTCCTTTTGAAAAACTTTTTTCAAGTAAAAAAGAGCTTAGACGGCTGTACCAAGCACGAGGGGCTTGTTTCAGTCCGTATAAGGCTTTTTTTAACTTGAAAACATAATCAGGATTTTTAAAATCAGTAAAACCAGGGGGTTGAGCAACATAACACTCTTATTTTATAAAACCATTTAGAAAAGCACTTTTAACATACAATTGAAATATTTTGAAATTATGAAAACAGGCAAAGGCACATAACATGCGAATGGATTGTAAACGCGCAAATAGGGCATATGTCTCATCGTAGTCAATACCTTCCTCTTGGTTGTATCCTTGAGCTATATGAGTCGAGCCTTGTTACGTGTGACTAAACCATTCTTATTAAGTTTATTTCGGAATACCTATCGAGTACCAATTACTGGATGATCACTGGGCTTGGGAACAAGTTCCCAAACTTGATTCCATTCAAATTGGTTCAATTTCTCTTGCATAGCATCTAACCAATAGATATCACTACAAGCTTCTTCAATGTTCTTAGGCTATAGTTGTGAAATAAAAGCTATACTAGAAGCTATATCTCTAGTAGAGGAATGAGTGCTTATACCTTTTGTGATCTCACCTATTACCCAGTCCTTGGGGTGGTCAGCCATGAATTTCATCCTCTCTGGCAGACTTGCCAAGTAGCTGGTTCCAGATTCCTCTTCAATTGGTGCTTTGCTTGGTGTACCGAGGTCTTCATCATCACTATCGTTGTTTATCTGATGGTTCATCTCATCGAAGGTGACGTCCATTGATTCTTTGATTGACATCGACCATTTGTTAAAGACTCGGTATCCTTTACTCTTAGCCGCATATCCTAAAAAGATACCTTCATCGACTTTTTTGTCAAACTTGCTTAAATTATCTTTAGTATTCAATATAAAATATTTGCAACCAAATATTTTGAAATTAGAAACAAATGGTGTCATATCAAACCATAGTTCATAGGGAGTCTTCTTCGATTTAGGTGAATGAGAAAAATATTTAAAATATAGCATATTGTATTGATAGCTTCTACCCAGAAATATTTGGGTAGGCTAAACTGGTTTAACATAACTCTAGCCATTTCGTTAAGAGTTCTGTTCTTACGTTCCACAACACCATTTTTTTGTGGAGTCCTAGGGCAAGAAAACTCATTCAAATAACCGTGTGTCACAAAATTGTTCAAAGTCAGCATTTTCAAGTTCGCTGCCATAATCACTTCGAATATGAGTGATCATAAAGCCTTTCTTATTTTATACCTTTTTACAAAATATGACAAATTCTGAAAGTGCGACATTCTTATGAGCAAGGAAATATACCCACGTGTATCTAGAATAATCATCTACAATTACAAAAGCATATAGCTGACCATTTAGACTAGCAACTCTATTGGGTCCAAATAGATCCATATGTAATAATTGTAGAGGTCGAGTGGTACTTACAGCATTAATCAACTTAAATGTTAATTTTGTAGCTTTTTTCTTTTCACAATCGCTACATACCATGTTTTTCTTGAAGGCGGTCTCAAGTAAGCCTCGTACCAATTTCTTTGTGGATAATCTCGATATTGTGTCCATGTTTGCATGTCCTAGTCTCATATGCCATAGTTGATTCTTGTCATTTTTTGCATATAGGTATCTACCTGTAGTGTCCGTATCTTCCAAAAGATAGAAAACATAGATATTATCTTCCCTAATTCTTTCAAAAATAGTACTGGCAGTTGAGCTATCAACTATAGTACATTTGTCTTTAACAAAGTTAATACCATAACCATGGTCAACTAAATAACTTATGCTGAGTAGGTTATGCTTTAACTCGGTTACTAGACAAACATCTTTAATCACCGAATAGGGAACCTTACCAGTGTTACCGATACCTACTATGTACCATTTTAAGCTATTTTTGAAGGAGACGTATCCTTCTTTCTTCTATGACAGTGTTGCAAACAAAGATGCATCGCCGGTCATGTACAGTGAGCAACCGTTGTCGAGGATCTACTTGCTTCTAGAATGGGTTGGATGTTCCACCTACAAAAGAATTTGTAGATGAAGCTTTTGGTACCCATTTCTTGTAGGGTCTAGACATGTTAGCTTTAGGTATCCATGTACATATGTTTAAATCAACAAGATTTCTAACTCTACATGCAGAAGATATGTGATCAGGGGTGCAACAATAGTGACATCTACCATATACATGTGAAGTGTTGGTCTTTTGTACAGGTTTGGTAGGTCTAGGAATTTTTGTATAATACTTGTAATAACAGGCATGACTTGGAGGATTTGTCCTCTTGGGCATAGGTTTGATAGTCTTTGGTTGAACATTGTTCCTTTTGGGTAAGCGACACGTGTTAGGAGAGGAAGCAATCGTCATCGACTATTTTCCTAAAATAATTTCCAACTTTTTGGAAGTGTCACACAATCTATTGTAATCAGCTATTAGGGAATCATTCCTAATCAGTGCATTGATACTCTTATTTTTCTTAATTTAAAAAATCTTCTTGTAACTGAGCTATAGTTTTATCTTTCTCTTCAAGAGTGCGCGATGCTTCGTGTAATTGTAACTTAATAGAAGCTAACTCATTAGTCTCACTTGAAGGTTCAGTCTCTCTAACATCTTTCAGTAGTAGAGTCAGTCTTTTTATCTCAAGTTTGTGTTCCTTGAGTACCTTCTTAGAAGTCTTGTATTTGCCTAGCAATTTTTTATGGTCTTCTAAAAGGTCACTAAAGGCATCACCTAGCTCATCAAAAGTTAAATCATCATATATAGGGTTAGTGCTTACCTGATCAAACACCATTAGGCACACATTTCCAACGTTTTGAGAACTGTCGTCTTCTGAGTCGCTGGCTTCACTTTCGTGCCATATACTTATGTTTGCATATTTTTTGGATGTCGATTTCTTTTTGTAACTCTTTTATATTTGTTACCCTTCTTTGTCGATGTTGCTGACGGACAGTCTTTCTTGATGTGTTCTTTCTTTTTTCATCAGTAGCATATTTGTTATTCTTCGTCATTGTTGCTGTTGTTTTCCTTGGTTTGACGATTGAATCTCAGGATTTATTGAACTTCTTGACCATGAGAGCTTGCTCCTCAATGTCTGAGTCTCCATCTTCAGACTCCTCTTTAATAATTATCTTGTGTTGCACCTTGAATGCGATTGATTTCTCCTTGGATATTGATTCTTTCGACGATTGTTGTAGCCTTGGGATTCCAGTTCTTTGTGCGACCCTGCAGTACCTTGCGAATCTTCTCATGGTTGCTGTAATCCTTGCTTGGGGAAGGCAGAGGATTTACGATATCGAGAAAATGAGTGAACATTTGAGTGATTGTCTCATTGGATTTTATCTTGAATGCCTCGTACTCCTGAGTCAGTCTACTGATCTTTGACTCCTTGACTTGGGTCATGCCTTCATGAGTTTCTTCGAGAAGTTTCCACACTTTGTGAGATATTGTGCAAGTGGAAACCCTGTTAAACTCAGTCATGTCTACTGCACAAAATAGTGCGTTAATAGCACGTGCATCAAGACTAGCTAGCTTTTTTCTCGTGATCAGTGTATTTGTCATGTGGTTTATCAATAAGATTACCATCAACAACAATACGTGCTGGACTTTTATAACCGTCAACTACAATTGACCAAAGATCAAAGTCTAATAACTTTAGATAAAAGCTCATACGTGTTTTCCAGTATGCGTTGTTGGTTCCATCAAACAGTAGAGGTATGTTTGTGGATTATCCCTCTCTTATATTAGCCATATGATATAACAGTGTCTCTAGAGAGTTTATAAGCAATATATGACAGTAGATAAAACTAATAGATTTAACCTGTCAATTAACCTGGCTTTGATACCAATTGTAGGATCGATATGTAAAGTTATATACTCTAGAGGAGGGTGAATAGAGTTGGCAGCGGAAATATTAGCAATTAAAAATTAACAACTAGCTATGCTATATCACAGTTAATCAAAGCAATAAAGTAGAGAGAGAAAGCAAACGCAAACACCAAGATTTATACTGGTCTCCCTCTTATGAGGACTATTCCAGTCTGGAGAACTCTAGCTCCAAGTTTGAAATCCACTAGAATAGAATACAAGCTTTGATCCAAAGTTCTTGCAACTTCTTATAAAGATGATCTTTGATCCAAAGAGCTCGACCGACATCAATTATGAAATATCTTACTTAAGCCTCTTGATTACAACGCTCTGAAGCTTCTATACCGTACCGCAATGACAATTAGATTAGTGGTTGTAAACTGGCTTGGGATTAAAAAATAAAAGCTTTGAATGGCTAGTAAACCAGATAGAGAAGATGAGATGAGTGAATGAGATATTTAGGATGGTGAAAAGCTCATCTATTTATAGCATTTCTGCTGACAGAGTTCTGACAGAACTCGGACAGAGTTCGGTCAAAGTTCGGGTGCTTAGAATCAGAAAAGTGACCATTGCATCCGAGTTTGTAGGCAGACTTGGATTTTAGGGTTTACTAGTTCAGGTACCCGAGTTTGGGCCGAACTCTGTCCGAACTCTAGTGGTCAGAAACCATAAGTTTGGTCTGAGTTTTGTTGAAACCTAAGTTGGCTTTGAGTTCAAACAAAACGTAGGTTTTGGGCTTGTTTAAAAATCATGCTTATTTTAAATAAAACTGGGAATTTTAAAAATATTTTTGGTCAAGCCTATTTGCCCGTACGACGCAATTTATATTTTTTCTAGACCCAAAAATGTAAAAAAATACATTTAAGAATGGAAAAGAAATACAGACGCGACGACTGAATAGATCGTGCACGATAGCAGCACTGGTTGTTGTAGTCCGTCCGGGTAGCCCTTATATCGAGTCTGAGTTTAATCGATTATCAAAATCTGTTTGACCATGACCAATGGGTCAACAATTCTTTCCACTATAATAGACTAAACTTGTAGACCTGCCATCAATGCTGCATCGCCAGTCAATATTACTTCTACGGCCTAAAGATCTTTTAAAATCTCTCGCTGCACTATGAGAAAATAAGCTCATACTCTCCGACTCAAGGCATCTGCTACCACATTGGCCTTCCCAGGATGATACTGAAGGTCAAGATCATAGTTTGTCATTAAGTCCAGCTATCTTCTTTGCCTCATGTTGAGATCTTTCTAGGTAAAGACATACTTTAAACTCTTATGATCGGTATAAATCTCTACTCGATCTCCAAAAAAGTAATGTCTCCCAAGTTTCAGTGCGAAAATAACTGCCAATAACTCCAAGTCGTGCGTCGGATAATTTCTTTCATGATCCCGAAGCTACCGGGACGCATAAGCTATAACATTGCCATGTTGTATTAGAACGCATCACAGTCCCTTGCCGGATGCATCACAATAAACTATGAATCCACATGTCCCGTCTGGAAGCGTCAAAATAGGTGATGTGATTAATTTTTGCTTAAGCTTCTCGAAAGAGGTCTGATATACATTTGTCCAATCAAAGTGCACATCCTTCTGTGTTAGCTGCGTCAAGGGTACGAAAATTCTAGCAAAGTCCGCCATAAATCGTCGATAATATCCTGCTAATCCCAATAAACTGCGAACTTCTGCAACTATTCTAGGTACTGGCCACATCTCAACGGCTTCTATCTTCTTAGGATCTACCTCCACTCTACCTCTGGCAATGATGTGGCCTAAGTAGAAAATACGATCAAGCCAGAACTCGCATTTGCTGAACTTTGCATATAACTTATGCTCTCTGAGAATTTGAAGAACTGTTCGAAGATGCTGCTCGTGCTCTGCTTCACTCCGATTGTACACCAAGATGTCGTCGATGAACACTATCAAGAACTTGTCCAAGTAAGGCATAAAAATACGATTCATAAGATCCATAAATATTGTTGGCGTATTGGTTGCTCCAAAGGGCATCACTAGAAACTGCCAATGGCCATATCTTGATCTGAATGCCATCTTGGGTATATCTTGCTCTCTGACTCTGATCTGATGATATCCAGATCGTAAATAAATCTTCGAAAACACGGTCGCTCCACTAAGCTGGTCGAATAAGTCATTTATCCGAGGCAATGGATACTTATTCTTGATAGTTACCGCATTGAGGGTACGATAATCAACATATAATCGTGATGTGCCATCCTTCTTCTTCACAAGTAGCATCGGAGCTCCCCAAGGTGATCTACTAGCACAAATGAATCCCTTAGTTCTCAACTCTTCAATCATTCGGTACAAGACTTCTAACTCTGAAGGCGCCATCCTGTAGACTCTCTCTGATACTGGGCTGTTCCGGGAAGTAGATCGATGATAAACTCAATTTCTCTTTCTGGTGGCATGTCTAGAAGTTCTTCTGAAAATACATCTGGGAATTCATCAACAACTATAGGGAATCGTACTTCTTCCGCTACTGCCATTCTTAAGGTTGCTGGTGAAGACTCTATCTCGCATCTAGAAAATGAGAATTCTTCTTCTCGGGGAATACGAAAGATAACCTTGCCAGCATGGAAATCTATCATCGCGTATCGAGCACTCAACCAATCCATGTCTAAGATGATGTCATAATCTCCCATAGAAAATTCTATCAATCTGGCAAAAAATTCTCGCACGCATACTATGACTCGACACGATGCATAAACCCTATCGACTGTCACGATACTGTTACCATTAAGTATATTGAGTCTTACTGATAAGGATTCGGGTTTCAAACAAACTTGTGTCACAAATCATGCAGACATAAAAGAATGTGATGCACCTGAATAAAACAATACTGAAGCTGAATGAGAGTTGACGAGAATGGTACCTGCCACTACTTTACCTGTAGCTAACTGCTCTTCCACAGTGAGTGCCATTGCCTGACCTCGTCCTCTCGGTGCTGGTCCTCTCTACTGTAGACCTCCTTGTCGGGCCTGTACTTGCGCTTGGACCTGCGCATACCGTTGTGGCCTTTGTTGTTGGTATACTTGAGATTGGGTCGGCAAAGGACGTTGACCCTGGTTCTGCTGAGCCGGTACTGGAGCCCTATATTGTGGTCATATCGGGGAAGACGATGATGAACTGGCTCTGTGTGGGCAAGATCCCACTCTGTGTCCTGGAGATCCATAGGCTAAACACAATCCTTGTGCTCTATGGCACTCAGAAAATACGTGCCCAAGTTTCCTACAATGAGAACACCCTACTGAAGAAGATGTCCTCTGCTGCTGGGGTCGGGTTGGTATTGTTTGCTGAACCGAGGTTGTTGATGTTGGCCTCCTCGGAGATCCAATAGTTAAGGCCCTAACTGCCGAGGCTGGTGCTGAAGACTGGGAGTAAGAACCTCCTGAGGTGTTGGTCCTCTTCCTTCCTCCAGTTCTATCCACGATTCTTTAAGAGGTATACTCATGCCTCCTTGCTGCTGTAGAAGCATAAAAAATATGCCGGATGGCTATATGCAGCATATTGGTGCAGAGCAACGTAAGCAGAGGCCTTCAAAGCCATCAAGCGTGCAACAGAGCTTTTTTCCGCTGAACACAGCGTGAAATATAAGCTCAAAGGACCATCCGCGTAAGGCAGTACGTCCAAGTCGCTTCAGCGTAAAACATGGTGCTTCATCGCCTCCAGGGCGTAAAACTCATCCTCTTTCAAATGCAGCATTGAGGTGTACAAGAGATGCTTCGTATTCTCCGAAGTAAACCTGTCAGACCCTGCAATGAAGATCCTGCAATGAACCTGACGTCTCGACTTCTGACAAAGGGATACGGCTCGACTATCCAGACGACGGCTATAATGATGGCACAGCACTGCGACCCAGGCTGTCATTTACCGCCATCCCTTTTGCGTAAACTGCTTTTATAAGCACGAAGGGATACGCTGCCTTATTTTACACAAGCAGACACGAGCTGTTTACGTTCTGCAGTAGACAAACCGCCTGCCACATCAAAAGCTGCACTCCGTACGGTGTCGAGGCACGTCTCTGCGTCCAATGCACAGAGCGATGACAGTTGCTCGAGGCACGTCTCTACGTCTAATGCACAGAGCGGTGACAGTTTCTTAAGGCACGTCTCGGCGACTGATGCGCAGAAGGGGTTACAGACCTTCAAAAACATGCCTCCACATTTAATGCACAGGATGATGGCAAATCTCGGCATTTAATGCAAGAGATTTGATTATATCTTCAAAAGCCATAATTCCGGCTAAGACGTCCATATCAGCACTCTGGCACGGTATGCAGCGGCTTCTACGCCCATCCAGCTCCTGTGCTCTCTCGGCCTCTATGACCGCTCGGCTTCAACGCCCATTCCGCTTCTACGCCTACTCGGCCTCTATGACCATTCGGCTTCTACGCCTACTCGGCCTCCATGACCACTCAGCTTCTACGCCTACTCGGCCTCTATGACCACTCGGCTTCTACGCCTATTCGGCTTCTACGCCTATTCGACTTCTATGCCGGTTTGATAACTATTTGGCTTCTATGCCATGGTGACAGACATTTGGCTTCTATGCCAACCTCTTCTACACAATGGATACCTACCTACATGGCTTCTACGCTGTGATCTTCGTAGCGATTATACGCGTTTTGTCCCTTAGTTGGACCCACATCATACGCTCATTCAAAGGATCATCTATACGCAGGCATTGGTTACTTTAACCGTTGTGTAAAAGGGTGTTGTACTTTCCACTCCTCGGTTTCTACACCGACGGAGTGGTCACTGTCACTAAAACTCTATAAATAGAGACCTCTATCAATGAGGAACAAGGTCGAAAAATTGGTCAAGAAACCAATATCAGATCCAAGGTCGACAAATTGGAAGGTCGGAAAATTGGTCAAGAAACCAATATCAGATCCGAGGTCGAACTTCCAAGAAAGATCGAACCAGAGATCAAGAGAGAGAGAGAGAAGAATCCGAAGCTCAGGCAAAGAGTAGGGATCGACGACTTTGGCATCGTACATCCATCCTCTTCTGCAACCTTTGAAGCTGCTTCCTATCTTCTATGGCACTTCTTCAACATCGTGTGGTCCAAGGGCTAAAGTGATCGACTGCAGATCAGACACCTATAGCAATATCTACCCAGATTAAATAAATTGTACTCCCATATCCTCATATAGGATCAAATTGTACAAGTTTGTTTGTAAACCAAAGAAGGCGGGTTTCGTATAAACCCCATCCTGAATACATTTTTTATTCTTTCGTTTAATACCACAAACAAGATGGTGACTCTGCTGGGGACATCTTTCTCTTCTGATGAGGAAGTAATTGCTCAACACGATGTGGTATCTACAGGAACCGTGAAGAAGACACTGGTCATCCAATTTGACCAGTCTGCCTACGAAGACATGCTTCGAACCAGGGGTAGCTCTCACCCTCTCTCCGTCCAAGACAACAGGAAGCTGTGCAATGTCTGGATGCCCAAGACATCCTCTGCCATTCCTGTGGACTCTCCGATCTCTCCGATCTCTCCGACCTCTCCGACCAATAAGGTTGTAGCATTGCTCCCTCCGTGCGTTGTCACTACCACATTTTAGGAAAAAGGGTATTTTAGTAATTTCCTATTTAAATAAATATTGTGCATGGTAAATAATTTTTGTTGTATTATTTAATTGTTGTTGGATGTTATTTAATTATTTTGGACTTATTTTAGTGGACCCAACTAGTGTAGTTTGGACCCATGGACCAACATGAATTAAATAGTTAGATTTGGCCCATTTAGAAAGCCCATAGTTAAGGAGATGGATTAAATTAATTAAGTGATTAGACTATAAGTTTTCTTCCTTAATTATTTCTTCATGAGAGGCCCCAAGGGGTACATTGGACATTTTACAATTGCATGGGAGAGGGGCAAGGCTGGCCTATTAAAAGAGGGGGAAATTTTCTCTCTCCTCTCATTCTCATTCCAAATCTAGATCTAGAATTTCCCACTCCCAAATTCCCTCCATTCTCATTCCAATTCCCTACCAAATTTATTCCAAATTCTTTTCAATTCACCATTAGAGAAGGAGAAAGCAAGGATCTAGAAGAAGGAAGCAAGGATCTACAAAGAGGAGCAAGGATCTACAATTTGGAAGCAAGTTCTTCTCAATTGGAGGTTTCATTGGGAATCCATCTCCCAATAGGTATAATTCAGATTTTTCCATTTAAATAGATTCTAAATCTGAGATTTAATCATGTAAAATCAACCTATATGTATGTACTACCCATAGGACTTTGTTTTGTGTTCATAGGAGACCCATGGAGAAAGTTATGGTGCTTTTTGTGTTAATTTTGTTGGAATTCCGAATTTATATTTTGTTGTGTGTATCAATTGATCCTATAGATCAATTGGACATGAGCTTATGTGTTTGGGGCTAGTGTCATATCCATAATTTGGTACATGTGGTTCGTATCCCAACTATTTGGTGATACGTGTCATTTTGGGGGGTTTTCCTCCGACACGGGGCTTTGAACATGTCGTATTTTGACACGGACACATAGATCTACTTTTGACACTTTGATTTATTCATAAATATTATTTGTGATTTGTTTGTATCCTTCGGGGTACAATTGGTTGTGTGTTGGACTCGTGTCACATGCGTATCCTAGATCTAGTGGGATACAGTGTGATACTCTCCAATTGTGTGGATTTTTGAATAGATCTAATTATGTATGATTTAAATTCTTCAATTATAATTAGTAAATATATATAGATATTATATATTTATTTTGTGTATTTATTATAGTAATTATTGTAGCATAGATCTATATATTTTTGTGTGTGCTAATATGATGTACAAATATAATATGTAGCTTTCTTGCATGTAATTATATATGTACTTATGTTAATAGTATAAATTATACATAAATGTTTTATAAAATATATTTATGTGTTTAATTGTGTAATTATATTATTTATAATTATTATGTAATTATTTGTATATTAATGTATATATTTTAGGTGTGCTTCTAGCCATGTAAAATATAAACATTAATATGTGCATGTGTTGTAACTATTAGTATTTAATTATAAGTTTATATGTGCATATATATATAAGTATATAATTATTTATTTATATATATGTATTGTGATTATTATTGCATATATATATTTATATATATATATATATATATTTTTATATTTTTATTTGTTTTGGTGACAGTGGTTTCTATGACAGTGAAACTGTCATTATTTGGTCTGAACAGCAGCCGCTGTACAGTGGTCAGCATTAATGACAGATCTGTCATTAATGCTGCGGCAGTTTTGAGCGGCAACCTTTCAGCGACATTTTTTTTGTGACAGTTTGAAACTGTCAGTAAACTGTGACAGCAGCGGTTTTGTATATGGAGTTTCTGCGACGAATTTTTAGTGACAGTCAAGACTGTCACTATTAAACCTGTTTTTATTTTATCTTGTTTTGTTCACTGTTTTCAGTGACGCTTTGACAGTTTTAAATTATATTTTATATATTATTATTGTATATATATATGTGTATATATATGTGTTTTGTATAATATTTGTAATAATATATTATGTTATTTGTATACATATTGGTTTGTATATATATTATTTTAGGGTATATATTATTTGTATTAGTAGTATACTTTGTGTGAGTATGATTTGGGATCTAATTTTTATTCCTAAATTATTGTATTTTATTTCTATATTATTTATATAGATTTCTTGTGATGTTGACCTTGGTTTGACTTTAGTTGACTTTAGAGTTGACCATAGTTGACTTTTGACTTAGAATTTATTTATTGACCTAGGAGTTGACTAGTTGACTTGTTCTCTTTCCGGGACCTTATTTTAATGTGGTATTCTATATCTAGGTCTTCGAGGTACCGAGTCAGACATCTGTGAGACTGTTCATTGGACTTCAGGCGAGTACATTCTCTGATAGTTTCTCATTTATGATATCCTCTATGTTCGTTGTGTCTAGTGTAGATTTACATGTTTCTCTCGACACTATGGTTGCACGGATTGGTATATCCGGATCTCGTCATGAGATGTTATTCCTTGGTATATGGTGTATATGGTGCAAGTATTATTTCATTGGTTATCTTGTACATATACAGACACCGATTCTCGGGGAGACTAGCTATCTTCTTGGGGAATCTAGTGCCATAGCATACCGTGGTTGGATCTATTATACCAGTTGGGGGTGGGGAGTATTAGTATAGATATGTGATCAAATCCCTATTGAATAAAGTATTGGTAAGGGAATAGTGTTGATCATGCACCGCACGTATGATTAGCCAGGCCGCATTGTATCTTGTCCAAGCCGATCATATGTTAAGCTAGTACTCACACACTTAGTCATTAGTATTATTGTTTCATTGGCATATTGTTCATTATTGTATTTCTTTCCAGTATTTCCTTATTGTCTATATATCTCTTGTATCTATTTTGTGCATCTTGTTTATCCACAGCTATTTACTGTTACATAGTTTTTATCATGGATTAGAACTGCTGTTTGAGATGTACTCTGCTCCTTTCTTGACTGGATATATTTTTTCCAGATGACACTGAGGAGTACCCTACCTATTATGGACCCCAGGATGTTGTGGATTTAGATTCGGAGACCCTGGCTCAAGAGGGACTTATCCTAACTGAGACAGTTGACCCTGGAGTGTAGCTTGTAATATGATAGTATTCTTTTGTACTGGATTTGTCTCTAGCTTATTTTTGTTACTCTTCAGACTCATTGATGTATTATTTTAAACTCATGAGTTGATGACTATTCTATTCTTATCTGATCCGTGTTCATTCCATCTTAGTTCTGTGATTGAGTACACTATCTTTTGGTGGTTCATTATATTATATAGACTTTCTAGACAGCGTTCTACCGCCGATTCTGCGGCGTAGGCTGGGCGTTGTTTCCGACTAGTACCCTTACCCCAGGTGCGGGTCGTGACACATTTTTGGTGGTGGCCCATGCAGGTCTAGCTTCACAAGTATGTGATGTCGTGGTAGTGCGATAACTTAGTTGTACTACTGCGAGCCTGCAATAGGATATAGGATATAGGCTGAGATACTTAATCACATCTAGGAAAATTCTTTTGATTCAACTATTCTCCTTTGATATTGATACTTGATCTCTTAAACTGTCCTTTCCTTGATGTCTTACATCTTGTGCCATATTGATTCTTTCTTTCGCTTTGTCTCAGGATGCCGCCTAAGACTAGATCACAGCAGGGGAGAGCAGCTTCCGAGAGGTCTGCGACGTCCCGAGGGCCTGCACCAGTCACCTCTCCGGTGATTGGAGTGTCAGCTGCTTTCAGAGGTCCACCACCTACTCAGAGGACTGTACCAGCTGTATCTGAGGGGCTTCCACCTCCACCTCCTGTGCCAGCAGAGGCGTCACAGATGTTTACACTATTTTGTGAGATGCTCGAGGCACAGAGGGCTCAGTCAGAGGCACATCAGAGGCAGAACGACGTTCTACGGCAGGGCATCGAGAGTGCTCATCAGCTTGCTCGTGCTGTAGTTGAGAGAGGAGTTTTGATCCAGCAGCAGGTTGTTCCTCAAGTTGCTCAGCTTCGGCCAGGCAACATTCAGGACTTCAAGAAACTGGAGCCTAGGGTTTTCAAAGGGACGGAGGGCATCGTCTATGCTGATGATTGGCTCGACGACATTGAGCATCTTATGAGGGTGTCCCGTCTTTCTGAAGATCTGAAGGTTGAGGCGGTAGGACTTCAACTGTTCGACGTCGCTCGCACTTGGTTCAGGAATGAGCCGGTTCTAGTTGATACAGGACAATCTTGGGAGGTATTCAAGGACCTTTTCAAGAAGAAGTTTTTCGTCCGGATAGACAGGCTTGACTTGGGGAGACAATTTGAGAGTCTCATTCAGGGAAGCATGTCTGTGGAGGAATACGCTGCAGAGTTCGGTAGGTTGAGCCGATTTGCAGAGTACTTGGTGAGAGAGCCGGAGGTTCGAGCTATTCGTTTCCGAGAGGGTCTAAACTGGGAGGTGAAGATTCTCATTCCGTCTTTTTATGAGACATACTCGGAGATACTTGCGAAGGCACGCAAGGTTGAGCGGGATCTGGGTTTGAAGACCAAGAGAGACCGTGATTCTTTTCTGGGGGCCAACGGCAGTGCAGTATCTGCCAAACGACCTCATTTCCAGTCCAGACCTTTCCAGCAGCCACAGCAGAACTAGACTCCAGCTAGAGCACATTTTTACCAGGCACCTCAGCAGAGGCAGTTACAGCAGGCCCCATGCAACTTCTGCAAGAAGCCCGGCCATATCTGGGAAGTTTGCAGGAGGAGGCTAGGAGTTTGTTTGTATTGTGGTACTGAAGGGCATCAATCGAGGGAGTGTCCTCGTCGTGCAGTTCAAGGAGCAGCTCCAGCTCCGAGGACACAGACGAGACCACCTGCAGCACAGCCGAGGGGACCGCTTCCGACACAGCAGCAGCATTTTGTCCAGCATCAACAGCAGGGAGGTGCTCGACAGGGACGAGCGTTTGCTATGACCGTCGAAGAGGAGGAACCCACCGGAGATATTATCGCAGGTTCTATTCTTCTTGATTCCATTCCAGCCTTAGCTTTGTTTTGATAGTGGTGCTTCCTATAGTTTTGTATCTGTTTCTTTTGCTCTGAAGCATGGTTTGGTAGCTGAGTCCTTGCTTAGGACTTGCAAGATCATGACCGGGGGAGGCATTATCCTGGTTAATGATATTTGCAAGGATCGGAGAGTTACTCTGGGAGGCCGGGAGTTGAGTGCGTGTCTACTTGTAATGCCACTTCCAAGTTATGACATTGTACTTGGGATGGATTGGTTGAGTAGGCACCGTGCTAGCATAGACTGTAGAGGAGGTAGAGTTTTGTTTGGTCCGCCAGGAGAGCCAGAGTTCGAGTTTACTAGAGGAGCTGCGGAGCAGGAAGAAGGCATTATTTGTGGAGCTATGGTAGAAGACAAGGAGTTGCCACATCCGTTGATAGCAGAATTCTTGGATGTGTTTCCTGAGGAATTGCCAGGATTGCCACCAGATCGAGATGTTGAATTTTCTATAGACTTGGTGCCAGGTGCAGAACCAATTTTGCAACATGTCTATAGAGTAAACAACAGCGAGCTGGTCGAGTTGAAGAAGCAGGTGGACGAATTGCAGGATAAGGGGTTTATCAGATCGAGTTCTTCACCATGGGGAGCCCCGGTATTGTTTGTACCGAAGAAGGATGGATCGGTGCACATGTGCATTGATTACAGGGCTTTGAATAATCTCACTATCAAGAATAAGTATCCTTTGCCACGGATTGATGATCTGTTTGATTAGTTGAGTGGTGCGAAGGTGTTTTCTAAGATAGATTTGAGATCAGGCTACCATCAAGTGAAGGTGAAGCCGGAGGACATACCGAAGACTGCTTTTAGAACTCGGTATGGTCAGTACGAGTTTATGGTGATGCCGTTTGGTTTGACTAATGCATCGGCGGTATTTATAAACTTGATGAACAAGGTGTTCCACCAGTACCTTGACAAGTTCGTGGTGGTGTTCATCGACGACATACTCATATACTCGAGGACACCGGAGGAGCATGAGGAGCATTTGAGGATTGTGTTGGATGTGCTGAGGAAGGAGAAGCTGTATGGGAAGTTGTCCAAATAAGAGTTTTTCTTGGACAAAGTAGAATTCTTGGGGCATGTTGTGACTGGTGATGGTATTTCAGTAGATCCGAAGAAGATTTTAGCAGTGGAATCTTGGAAGACTCCGAGTTCAGTAGCAGAGATCAGGAGTTTCTTGGGATTGGCAGGCTATTACAGGAAGTTTGTGCAAGATTTTTCGAGGATTGCCGAGCCGATGACCAGACTCACAAGGAAGGATGTGGAGTTTGTTTGGACGGAGGATTGTCAGGTTGCTTTTGAGGAGTTGAAGAAGAGGTTGACGTCTGCTCCTATTTTGACGTTGCCATCAGGGTCCGGAGGTTTCACTATTTATAGTGATGCATCGGGGAAGGGTTTAGGTTGTGTTCTTCAGCAGCATGGGAAAGTAATTGCCTATGCATCCAGGCAATTCCGTTCTCATGAAAAGAACTATTCTATCCATGATTTAGAGTTGGCAGCTGTCATATTCGCCCTGAAGTTGTGGAAACATTATTTGTACGGAGAGCGTGTGGAGATCTTCACAGACCACAAAAGCTTGTAGTACGTTTTCACGCAGAAGGAGTTGAACATGAGGCAGCGTCAGTGGTTGGAATTGATGAAGGATTTTGATATCTCTTTGCAATATCATCCTGGGAAAGCCAATGTAGTTGCCGATGCTTTGAGCAGGTATCCGGTAGCTATGTTCTTGACGCAGGATCGTTATCTGTTGGAGGACTTGGAGAGCTTGGGCATTGAGGTGATTGTTCCTGGGTGTGCTATGCAGATGTGGGGATTGCAGATACACTCAGATTTGATGGACAGGATCAAGGCAGCACAGTATGATGATGTATCTTTGAGGAGTATCAGAGCTCAGGTGAGAGCAGGATTGGAGGATGATTTCACTATTGCAGAGGATGGATCCTTGAGGCATGGAGTTAGATTGTGTGTGCCTAGTGGGGAGTTGCGCGAGAAGGTATTGCAGGAAGCGCATCGCTCTCAGTATTCCATACATCCAGGTGCTAACAAGATATATCGGGATATGCGAGAGAGTGTGTGGTGGTATTGTCACGACCCGCACCCGGAAATTCGGGCACGAGTGCGTGGGTACGTCCAGCCTACGCCGCAGAGTCGGCGGTTGTACGCTGTCTAGGTCAAATCTATATTTAACTAATCTAGCTCATTCACAAATAACATACGCAAGATAATAATGAGAAACAGATACTTAAGATTTCAGATGAAATAAATGCGACAACAGATTCAAATGTTTAGTACAGAAATCAGAATAAAATCGGGGACAAACCCGATTACTAAGATAAAGAGCAAATAACTAAGATAACTACTGCTAACTACTCCGCAGGAGTAGCTTCCTGTGCGGGAACTGGCTCTGCAACTGTATCACCTGCTGCCTCATAGGGGCCATAATAGGTGGGGGCAAGGTTCTCATCATCGCCTAAAACAACGGATCCAGTCAGGAAAGGAGCAAAGTACACAATGCACAACAAGATTAAACTAAATATTTATGACAATTAATTGAATATCATGTTGAGAAACTGCATAAAAGAACATCAATATCTCAGAGTTAAAGCTGTAAACAGGAATATGAGAAAACCCGAAGTAAATGAGACAGGAAATGAAACTACAACAGTCTGCAAGAAATATAACAAGATCTAGAAACTAGCTGTGTGAACTTGTGTTTGTTTTAGAATACATAGTTGGCATGTAGGGGTTTATAAGGCTAATTCGGCCGTCATAAACGGCTATTAAATAGGGAAAATCGAGATCCGGCTGAGGTACAGTCGCGTACCAACAGCTATTA
Organism: Iris macrosiphon; assembly: GCA_036927795.1. Taxonomy (NCBI): domain Eukaryota; kingdom Viridiplantae; phylum Streptophyta; class Magnoliopsida; order Asparagales; family Iridaceae; genus Iris; species Iris macrosiphon. The sequence goes on from JAYESA010000004.1 coordinate 164,305,891, forward strand.
AACATGACAAAGGGAAGGGTAAACTACATGCCTTCTAGTATTCTCCCACCCGACATGAAAAACAAGACATGAACTCCAATATTCAAGACATGAATTCCAGTGTTCTAGCACTAGGTGTAATCATCAATGGTACTAGTAAAGCAGGGAATTAATTATCACAATATAAAGATTTAACTTGAAGTGCAGGTACTTGCCTGTTGTTTGGATCTGATTAATTATACTTGGGGGAAATATCCAGAGATGAGCCCAGATGCTGAAATAGACATTACCAACACGCTCAGAAGATGTCAAATAGCTAGAAACGCCTGTACTTGGGTCCAATTTGGAGACAAGGGCAAAAACGGCAGTTTCGGGTCAAAACGGGATCCGCCGGTGGGCCCGCTTTGCACCGAAAAACGTGTTTGGGTCAACGGTCTCCGAATTCACCAAACTTAGTGTCAACTGGTCAGGAACGCTGATACGAACCCAACGGAACTTCCAGAATTAGATTCTGATGAGCCGATCATGAAATCGCCCGTCGAGCGGGGCCTGTGGGGCCCACGACACGCGATTTCGTCAACGTTCTCAGAATCGAACCAAACTTGACCCACAGGACCAGCGTATCGCTACGAGTCCGATGGCGCAAGTTTCGTCTCGATCTGACGAGTGTACAAGAAGTTAGGGCGAATTACAGAAAAGTCGGATACGGGGCGATATCCGCGGATACGCGTTGATTCCGGTATGCACGCACACCCGAATCGACTTCTGCGAAATCCCACACGTCCGTATCAACGCTGCACACGTATCTGTGAAGACCGTGCGCGACCAAGTCGTCCCATTTGGCGGGGCGTACTCGATTCCGAGGTGAAACAGGGTCTGGTATTTCCTGTTTTTGGATCGCGGTGTGCGATCACCACAGGACGCGATGCCCCGAGCGGTTTATCCGGGCACCAAGAGGGTCATACAGGCTTCGCAACGCAATTTACGGAATTAAAAATGGGGCAGCGAGGAGAAAGATATGAGTACCTGAACAGGACCCGAGAAACCGGAAATCTTCGTGTCCGTGTCGTGTCCGATACGACACGGAGAATTGGGAGCTAGGGTTAGGGTTTTGTGGCCGTAAACGGCGGGGGCCGGCCGGAGGCACGCCGGGGAGGGCTGGGGACGGCTCGCCGGGGCGAGGCGGAGGTGCTGGCGGCGGAGGCGGCGGAGGAGGCGGCGCCGGAGTCCGGGCGGAGGCGGCTGGCTGCTCGCTGCTGTTGCTGGAGGAGGCGGCGTCGGGGTCGCTGGCCGGAGTAGCGGAGGAGGAAGGAGAGGGGAAGGAGGAGCAGCTGCGGCAGCGTCGGCGGAGCGGCACGGCGGTGGCGCTAGGGTTTCAGGCGATGGAGGAAAGAGGGCCGGGCGGTGGTTTATATAGGGAGAGGGGGCTGAGCTTCGCCGGGAAGGGCGGCGACGAGGGGGGTTCGTCGCCGGGAGACGCGGGGCGTCGTGGCAGGTCGTGGCGCGGTGGGGCGCCGCGTGGCCGGCCGGGGCGGCGTGGATTTCGGCAGCCGGGTCGTGGGGAGGGGGTGCTGGGTGACCGGGTTTCGGGTGCGGGTCGGGTTCGGGTGGACCCGACCCGACCCGTTAGGGAGAGGGCTGGGCCGGTGGGCCGTTGGGCCGGGCTGGGCTGGGCTGATTTCTAAGGGATAAAATAATAATAATAATAATAATAATAGTAATAATAAATAAATTCAATAAATAAATAAATAGTATTTAGGTATTTAAAAATATGTCTGAGGCCCAATAAATTCCAGAAAAATTACCCTAAGTCCAGTTTTTCATTTTACACCCAAAAATATTATTTTCATGATATTTTAATATTATTTATTAACAATTAAAAATTATTTAATAATTAAGAACCTTGATTTTAATTTCAGAAAATTTCCAGAAAATTCCAGAAAATTGTGAAAAATCCCAATTTTAATATTTTTGAAAAAAAAATCAGGGGCTTACAATCTACCCAACTTATAAAATTTCGTCCTCGAAATTTAAAATATGGCAGGGTTCTCTCTGTCCAAACTCACTTGATTATAGTCTAACGGGTTTCTCTCAGGTGAACATTGCGGTCGCTACCCAACTTATAATTTTACCCATATCCTCTAAGGTTGTACAACTAGTGAGGCTAGGTCTCAACTTAATAAATCATGGTATTGAATCTTCAAGTCTGCAATACAAATACACCACCTATGGTATTCCCTTAGTCATAGAGGTTATCATCAATTCGACCGGTCTGAGGGGTATGTCTAGCACTACAAATCAACTTATACCAACCACAGGTTTTTGTCTTTCCGAAATAAGGGAAGACGAGGATCAATAATAAAGAGTTTAAGGGCGAGGTGGTGGAACAGAGGTAGAGGGATCAAGGCGTTTAAGGAATTCTAATAGAAATTGTCAAGCGGTTATGGATTGAGATTCTATTCTGGTAATCATTTATTCGCATGCTCGTATTAGTACAGTTATGTAACTGTTACGATATGCTCGAACGTATTTAGGGGCAAGTATACTAGTTAACTATATATCTCAATCCACGTAAAGTAGTCGTGCGAAGTGCGAATCAAAATGCACTAAGGTTGATCAGACCGTAGTACACTGATTCTGAATAGACACTTGTATTAGTGGGGTTGATCAGGCCTCAATAATACATGTGTCATGAACAAGCCCGATAAAGGGTAAGCTTGCAAAACTAGGCTATAAAATAGCAGCATAAATCAAGTTCAGCAAAATTAAGTGCGCTAGATGATGATGAAAAAGGAGGCACAAAATTATTGAAGTTCACAGAATAACACAAAATAAGCAAAATAGCAAAAGCCTCTAAAATCTCTATAGTTATCAATTTTAAAAGCATACTAGGTTATTTAGCAAGTTCAAAATTACTAGGTTGGGGCTGAGGTCACGAACCAATAGGCACAAAAACAATACTAGAAAAGGTATCTACGAATCACTTACGCGCATTGGCTGCTTCCAGAGTTTGCGCGTTCTCCACGGTCATTACGTAAGCTTGTCCGCGTCCTGGAGCAGTGGGGCAGTCCCTTACTTGATGTTCTGTTGATCCACAATATAGACAGGCACCCAGTCTCTTCCGACAAACTTGCTAGGTGTGGCCTTGTTTTTGGCAAAAGTTACAAATAGCCGCTTGTTGGTTCTGTCCTTGAGCCTGGTGTTAGGGTGCTGGAGCTCGAGGGAGAGGACGCTGGGTTTGCTGTGGGGACCTCTGCTGTGGTTGTTGTTGAAATGGGCGTTTGTTGGGTCCCATATTTCTGGTATCTCTCTCTCGCTTTAGTTTGTGTCCCATGTCTCTCTCAACGCCTTGTGCCACGTTCAAGATTTCCTCATAGGTGCGAGCTCGGCTGGTGGTGACAGCAAGGCGAATATCCGGAGACAGCCCCTTCTTGAATCTACGGGCTCTGTCCTCCGGGGTACGGACCATGTACTCCGCAAAGTGGCTTAACCTGCTAAATTCAGCAGTATACTCATCAACAGACAGGTTACCTTATTCCAGTCTCTCGAATTGGCTTTCGAGAGCTTCCCGAGCCACTTCGGGGTAGAATTTTTCCTTGAAAAGCCTCTTGAAGTCCTCCCAGGTGAGGTCAGGAGCAGATAGTTGAGGTTCGTCCCTAAACCAGGTCCGAGCTATGTCGAACAGTTGCAGGCTTGCGGACTCCACTTTGAGGTCATCAGGGACCCGAGCAGTCTTCAGGAGTCTCTCAACATTCTCTATCCACTCATCGGCATAGAGAATGCCCTCAGTTCCGTAGAATTCCAGGGGTCTAAGATTCTTAAAGTCTTTAGCACTCCCTGGCCTCTTGAGTGGCGACTCTTGGGACCTAAGAGCTTCTGAGAGGCTGGTCCGCAGAAGTGCAGTCTGTTCTTTGTGGGATTCCACCAATCCCTGGAATACTCCAAGTAGCTGTGCCCCATCCAGAGTAACTGCCAGAATAGATGGAGGTGGAGGGAGGGCAAGAGTTTCGGGCACATTCTGCTCAGCTGGTTCTGATGTGCCTCCTACTGTGTTCCTCGTCTGAACCATTCTAAAAGATTAAGGGGTAGGAAGATTAGAATAGATTACCTGGAAATCAAGGGCGATAGAAAAAATTGACTAGGACCGATATCAAGATTGGAAGTAAAAGATCATATTCTGTGAATGAGCTTTTATCCTAAAATCCTCAATCTTGTTGCAGGCCTGTTCGGTCCCTAAGTTGGAACCGAACAATTTAGTCGTTTGACCTGCATGGGCCACCATAAAAACGTGTCATGACCCGTACCCAGAAATTCGGGCACGAGTGCGTGGGTACGTCCAGCCTACGCCGCAGAGTCAGCGGTAGTAAGCTGTCTAGGTCAAATCCACATTTAACTAATCTAGCTCATTCACAAATAACATAGGCAAGATAATAATGAGAAACAGATACTTAAGATTTCAGATGAAATAAATGCGAAAACAGATTCAAATGTTTAGTACAGAAATCAGAATAAAATCGGGGACAAACCCGATTACTAAGATAAAGAGCAAATAACTAAGATAACTACTGCTAACTACTCTGCAGGAGTAGCTTCTTGTGCGGGAACTGGCTCTGCAACTGTATCACCTGTTGCCTCATAGGGGCCATAATAGGTGGGGGCAAGGTTCTCATCATCGCCTAAAACAACGGATCCAGTCAGGAAAGGAGCAAAGTACACAATGCACAACAAGATTAAACTAAATATTTATGATAATTAATTGAATATCATGTTGAGAAACTGCATAAAAGAACATCAATATCTCAGAGTTAAAGCTGTAAACAGGAATATGAGAAAACCCGAAGTAAATGAGACAGGAAATAAAACTACAACAGTCTGCAAGAAATATAACAAGATCTAGAAACTAGCTGTGTGAACTTGTGTTTGTTTTAGAATACATAGTTGGCATATAGGGGTTTATAAGGCTAATCCGGCCGTCATAAACGGCTATTAAACAGGGAAAATCGAGATCCGGCTGAGGTACAGTCGCGTACCAACAGCTATTAAACATGACAAGGGGAAGGGTAAACTACATGCCTTCTAGTATTCTCCCACCCGACATGAAAAATAAGACATGAACTCTAATATTCAAGACATGAATTCCAGTATTCTAGCACTAGGTGTAATCATCAATGGTACTAGTAAAGCAGGGAATTAATTATCACAATATAAAGATTTAACTTGAAGTGCAGGTACTTGCCTGTTGTTTGGATCTGATTAATTATACTTGGGAAAATATCCAGAGATGAGCCCAGATGCTGAAATAGACATTACCAACACGCTCAGAAGATGTCAAATAGCTAGAAACGCCTATACTTGGGTCCAATTTGGAGACAAGGGCAAAAACGGCAGTTTCGGATCAAAATGGGGTCCGCCGGTGGGCCCACTTTGCACCGAAAAATGTGTCCGAGTCAACGGTCTCCGAATTCACCAAACTTAGTGTCAACAGGTCAGGAACGCTGATACGAACCCAACGGAACTTCCAGAATTAGATTCCGATGAGCCGATCATAAAATCGCCCGTCGAGCGGGGCCTGTGGGGCCCACGACACGCGATTTGGTCAACGTTCTCAGAATCGAACCAAACTTGACCCACAGGACCAGCCTATCGCTACGAGTCCGATGGCATAAGTTTCGTCTCGATCTGACGAGTGTACAAGAAGTTAGGGCAAATTACAGAAAAGTCAGATACGGGGCGATGTCCGCGGATACGCGTTGATTCCGGTGTGCACGCACACCCGAATCGACTTCTGCGAAATCCCACACGTCCGTATCAACGCTGCACACGTATCTGTGAAGACCGCGCGCGACCAAATCGTCCCGTTTGGCGGGGCATACTCGGTTCCGGGGTGAAACAGGGTCGGATATTTCCTGTTTTTGGATCGCGGTGTGCGATCACCACAGGACGCGATGCCCCGAGCAATTTATCCGGGCACCAAGAGGGTCATACAGGCTTCGCAACGTAATTTACGGAATTGAAAACGGGGCAGCGAGGAGAAAGATATGAGTACCTGAACAGGACCCGAGAAACCGAAAATCTTTGTGTCCGTGTCGTGTCCGACACGACACGGAGAATTGGGAGCTAGGGTTAGGGTTTTGTGGCCGTAAACGGCGGGGGCCGGCCGGAGGCACGCCGGGGAGGGCTGGGGACGGCTCGCCGGGGCGAGGCGGAGGTGCTGGCGGCGGAGGCGGCGCCGGAGTCCGGGCGGAGGCGGCTGGCTGCTCGCTGCTGTTGCTGGAGAAGGCGGCGTCGGGGTCGCTGGCCGGAGCAGCGGAGGAGGAAGGAGAGGGGAAGGAGGAGCAGCTGCGGCGGCGTTGGCGGAGCGGCACGGCGGCGGCGCTAGGGTTTCAGGCGATGGAGGAAAGAGGGCCGGGCGGTGGTTTATATAGGGAGAAGGGGCTGAGCTTCGCCGGGAAGGGCGGCGACGAGGGGGGTTCGTCGCCGGGAGACGCGGGGCGTCGTGGCAGGTCGTGGCGCGGTGGGGCGCCGTGTGGCCGGCTGGGGCGGCGTGGATTTCGGCAGCCGGGTCGTGGGGAGGGGGTGCTGGGGGACCGGGTTTCGGGTGCGGGTCGGGTTCGGGTGGACCCGACCCGACCCGTTAGGGAGAGGGCTGGGCCGGTGGGCCGTTGGGCCGGGCTGGGCTGATTTCTAAGGGATAAAATAATAATAATAATAATAATAGTAATAATAAATAAATTTAATAAATAAATAAATAGTATTTAGGCATTTAAAAATTTGTCTGAGGCCCAATAAATTCCAGAAAAATTATCCTAAGTCCAGTTTTTCATTTTACACCCAAAAATGTTATTTCCATGATATTTTAATATTATTTATTAATAATTAAAAATTATTTAATAATTAAGAACCTTGATTTTAATTTCAGAAAATTCCCAGAAAATTCCAAAAAATTATGAAAAATCCCAATTTTAATATTTTTGAAAAAAAATCAGGGGCTTACAGGTATGGCATGAAGAGGGAAGTGGCACAGTTTGTATCCAGATGCTTAGTGTGCCAGCAGGTGAAAGCCGAGAGGCAGAGGCCAGGAGGGTTACTTCAGCCATTACCCATTCCAGAGTGAAGTGGGAACACATTACTATGGATTTTGTGTCCGGACTTCCACGATCTCCAGGAGGGAAAGACGCGATTTGGGTCATTGTTGATAGATTGACCAAGTCGGCCCACTTTTGCCTTTTAAGGTGGGTTTGTCTACGGAGAAGCTGGCAGAGATGTATGTGAGGCAGATCGTTAGGATACACGGAGTTCCCGTCAGCATAGTCTCAGATCGAGATAGTCGTTTCACTTCTCATTTCTGGAGGAGTTTGCAGGAGAGTTTGGGCACTCAGCTCAAGTTCAGTACTGCATATCATCCCCAGACAGATGAGCAGTCAGAGAGGACTATCCAGACTCTCGAGGATATGTTGTGCACTTGTGTACTAGATTTCGGGGGTTCTTGGGAGGACCATCTCCATTTGGTAGAGTTTGCTTACAACAACAGTTACCAGGCCAGTATAGAGATGTCACCTTTTGAAGCTCTATATGGTCGGAGGTGTCGTACTCCTTTGTCTTGGGACGATGTTGGAGAGAGAGTTTTGCTTGGGCCAGAGATGGTTGTGGAGGCAGCAGAGAAGGTTTATTTGATCAGAGACAGACTTCGAGTGGCGCAGGACAGACAGCGGCATTGGGCCGATAGCCATCGGAGACCTTTGGAGTTTGAGGTATAGTTTTGATTTTGTTTGTGCTTGTTCTTGTTTGTTATAGATTAAGTTCTTAAGATGGTATTTTATTCTAGGTGGGTGGTTTGGTGTTTCTGAGGATTTCTCCGACACGAGGCACGATTTGCTTCGGTGGAGGCGGAAAGCTTAGTCCGCGATTCATCGGACCTTTCACTATTCTAGAGAGGGTCGGTGCAGTTGCTTATAGACTAGACTTGCCACCTGCATTGGAGGGAGTGCACAACGTGTTTCATGTGTCGCAGTTGAGACAATACGTGGCAGATCCTAGTCATGTATTGGATCACTCGGAGATAGAGGTGGGCCCTACTCTTAGCTATCCAGAGCAGCCAGTTGAGATTCTGGATCGGAGAGAGAAGGTGCTGAGGAACCAGACTATTTCTTTGGTGTGCGTCGCATGGAGGCATCACTCTCCTGGGGAGTCTACCTGGGAGAGAGAGGATGACATGCGAGAGCGTTATCCATATTTATTTGTACCTTGAGGTATGTTATTTCTAGTTATGTTCTGTTCATTAGTTAGTTGTGATTCTTTAGTTCTGTTCTGTGTTTTTTTGGGGGGTAGTTTTCGCCTTTGAATTTCGAGGACAAAATTATTTTAAGGAGGGTAGACTTGTCACTACCACATTTTAGAAAAAAGGATATTTTAGTAATTTTCTATTTAAATAAATATTGTGCATGGTAAATAATTTTTTGTTGTATTATTTAATTGTTGTTGGATGTTATTTAATTATTTTGGACTTATTTTAGTGGACCCAACTAGTGTAGTTTGGACCCATGGACCAACATGAATTAAATAGTTAGATTTAGCCCATTTAGAAAGCCCATAGTTAAGGAGATGGATTAAATTAATTAAGTGATTAGACTAGAAGCTTCCTTCCTTAATTATTTCTTCATGAGAGGCCCCAAGGGGTACATTGGACATTTTACAATTGCTTGGGAGAGGGGCAAGGCCGGCCTATTAAAAAAGGGGGGAAATTTCTCTCTCCTCTCATTCTCATTCCAAATCTAGATCTAGAATTTTCCACTCCCAAATTTCCTCCATTCCTATTCCAATTCCCTACCAAATTCATTCCAAATTCTTCCCAATTCACCATTAGAGAAGAAGGAAGCAAGGATCTAGAAGAAGGAAGCAAGAATCTACAAAGAGGAGCAAGGATCTACAATTTGGAAGCAAGTTCTTCTCAATTGGAGGTTTCATTGGGAATCCATCTCCCAATAGGTATAATTCAGATTTTCTCATTTAAATAGCTTCTAAATCTGAGATTTAATCATGTAAAATCAACCTATATGTATGTACTACCCATAGGACTTTGTTTTGTGTTCATAGGAGACCCATGGAGAAAGTTATGGTGCTTTTTGTGTTAATTTTGTTGGAATTCCGAATTTATATTTTATTGTGTGTATCAATTGATCCTATAGATCAATTGGACATGAGCTTATGTGTTTGGGGCTAGTGTCGTGTCCATAATTTGGTACATGTGGTTCGTATCCCAACTATTTGGTGATACGTGTCATTTTGGGGGTTTTTCCTCCGACACGGGGCTTTGAACATATCGTATTTTGATACGGACACATAGATCTACTTTTGATACTTTGATTTATTCATAAATATTATTTGTGATTTGTTTGTATCCTTCGGGGTGCAATTGGTTGTGTGTTGGACTCGTGTCACATGCGTATCCTAGATCTAGTGGGATACAGTGTGATACTCTCCAATTGTGTGGATTTTTTAAATAGATCTAATTATGTATGGTTTAAATTCTTCAATTATAATTAGTAAATATATATATATATTATATATTTATTTTCTGTATTTATTATAGTAATTATTGTAGCATAGATCTATATATTTTTGTGTGTGCTAATATGATGTACAAATATAATATGTAGCTTTCTTGCATGTAATTATATATGTACTTATGTTAATAGTATAAATTATACATAAATATTTTATAAAATATATTTATGTGTTTAATTGTGTAATTATATTATTTATAATTATTATGTAATTATTTGTATATTAATGTATATATTTTAGGTGTGCTTCTAGCCATGTAAAATATGAACATTAATATGTGCATGTGTTGTAACTATTAGTATTTAATTATAAGTTTATATGTGCATATATATATAAGTATATAATTATTTATTTATATATATGTATTGTGATTATTATTGCATATATATATATATATATATATATATATATATATATATATATATATATATATATATATATATATATATATATATATATATATATATATATTTTTATATTTTTATTTGTTTTGGTGACAGTGGTTTTTATGACAGTGAAACTGTCATTATTTGGTCTGAACAGCAGCCGCTGTACAGTGGTCAGCATTAATGACAGATCTGTCATTAATGCTGCGGCAGTTTTGAGCGGCAACCTTTCAGCGACGTTTTTTTTGTGACAGTTTGAAACTGTCAGCAAACTGTGACAGCAGCGGTTTTGTATATGGAGTTTCTGCGACAAATTTTCAGTGACAGTCAAGACTGTCACTATTAAATCTGTTTTTATTTTATCTTGTTTTGTTCACTGTTTTCAGTGACGCTTTGACAGTTTTAAATTATATTTTATATATTATTATTTTATATATATATATATGTGTATATATATGTGTTTTGTATAATATTTGTAATAATATATTATGTTATTTATATATATATTGGTTTGTATATATATTATTTTAGGGTATATATTATTTGTATTAGTAGTATACTTTGTGTGAGTATGATTTGGGATCTAATTTTTATTCCTAAATTGTTGTATTTTATTTCTATATTATTTATATAGATTTTTTGTGATGTTGACCTTGGTTTGACTTTAGTTGACTTTAGAGTTGACCATAGTTGACTTTTGACTTAGAATTTATTTATTGACCTAGGAGTTGACTAGTTGACTTGTTCTCTTTTCGGGACCTTGTTTTAATATGGTATTCCATATCTAGGTCTTCGAGGTACCGAGTCAGACATCTGTGAGACTGTTCATTGGACTTCAGGCGAGTACATTCTCTGATAGTTTCTCATTTATGATATCCTCTATGTTCGTTGTATCTAGTGTAGATTTACATGTTTCTCTCGACACTATGGTTACACGGATTGGTATATCCGGATCTCGTCATGAGATATTATTCCTTGGTATATGGTGTATATGGTGCAAGTATTGTTTCATTGGTTATCTTGTACATATACAGACACCGATTCTCGGGGAGACTAGCTATCTTCTTGGGGAATCTAGTGCCATAGCATACCGTGGTTGGATCTATTATACCAGTTGGGGGTGGAGAGTATTAGTATAGATATGTGATCAAATCCCTATTGAATAAAGTATTGGTAAGCGAATAGTGTTGATCATGCACCGCACGTATGATTAGCCAGGCCGCATTGTATCTTGCCCAAGCCGATCACATGTTAAGCTAGTACTCACACACTTAGTCATTAGTATTATTGTTTCATTGGCATATTGTTCATTATTGTATTTCTTTCCAGTATTTCCTTATTATCTATATATCTCTTATATCTATTTTGTGCATCTTGTTTATCCACAGCTATTTACTGTTACATAGTTTTTATCATGGATTAGAACTGCTGTTAGAGATGTACTCTGCTCCTTTCCTGACTGGATATATTTTTTCCAGATGACACTGAGGAGTACCCTACCTATTATGGACCCCAGGATGTTGTGGGTTTAGATTCGGAGACCTTAGCTCAAGAGGGACTTATCCCAACTGAGACAGTTGACCCTGGAGTGTAGCTTGTAGTATGATAGTATTCTTTTGTACTGGATTTGTCTCCAGCTTATTTTTGTTACTCTTCAGACTCATTGATGTATTATTTTAAACTCATGAGTTGATGACTATTCTATTCTTATCTGATCCGTGTTCATTCCATCTTAGTTCTGTGATTGAGTACACTATCTTTTGGTGGTTCATTATATTAGATAGACTTTCTAGACAGCGTTCTACCGCCGATTCTGTGGCGTAGGCTGGGCGTTGTTTCCGACTAGTACCCTTACCCCGGGTGCGGGTCGTGACATGCCCTGTACGTAAAATTCAGTCTCCCGCTACGCGCGGTACAGATGAAACTTCGGGCAAAGCCTCAGCGCTAACCCAGAAATATCCACTGCGCTCTACGCATAGAAACCAGTATCCCGCTACGCGCGGTACAAACAAAACTTCGGGCAAAGCCTCAGCGCTAACCCAGAAGTATCCACTGCGTTCTACGCATAGAAACCAGTCTCCCGCTATGCACGGTACAGACCAAACTTCTGATGATGCCTCAGCGCCAAATCGGAAGTACAAATCACGCTCCGTGCGTAAGACAACATCTGACCTCTACGGGGAACCAGATGAGCGTTGTGATTTCTGCAAGGGAAAATAAGCGACAGATCACTCAACTTCTCGTCCTTTACGCCAGCGAGGGAGCAATCTGCCTACCCTCCGGATTACGCGGGAAGCCAACGGCCGACTGAGGACCTCTTCAGCTTTACGTCAGTCTGAGCAAATCTCCAAATTATGCCAGGCGAAGTCCCACGACGTAAAGCAAGCTCAGGTCGCGAAAAGACACCCTCCCCGAGGATTATCTGCCACCCAGATGGCCAATCTGTTGTACACAGGTGGCATAGGGAAAACTATGGTGCCCAATCTCCGCATGCCCACTGATAGGAACAGAAGGAACAAGCCGTCGTCTTCTTCCTCTACTCCTCCTGACTTGCGCAAATATCTAATCCAGAAGCGTAAGGAGAGGGGACCTTCCAACATGTCTATTACGCCCCCTAGCGAGCAATGTTGTAATAGTCATAAAATTGTGATTGACTGCTGCTGTTCTAAAGCAAAATGGTCGGTTTTCGAGCGATTGATCTACTCTCAGTCTTTCCAGGAAGAAGAGCCCGCACATGCATCCGTGAACATGGCTTCACACATACCTAGAGGAGGGTCGAGCTCAAGACGTCATCCCTCTAGGCCTCCGAGCCGAAGGAGATTCGAAGACCTCCTCCGGAACACTAAAGCTGGGGTGTTCCAAAACACCCGTGCAAGGTCACAGCAACCAGCTTCGTACTCGTCTGATTCCGACGCTGGGGGTCGCCAGTCTCCCGGATCAGATGCTGAGAGTATAGAGTCGACTTCTTCAGCGACCTATACTAATTCTTCAATGACGCCCAGGAAAATGGGAGTTTATGCCGTTGAAGATGAACGCGAGGAAGCTTCGCCGTCAGGAAACGCGGAACAACGTATCACTATACTGGAGACATCTCTGAAACAAATGCAATCCATAATGGAGAATATGCACCAGATGATGCTAACTCAGCACGCAACGACCATGGCTGTCACGACCCGCACCCTGATATTCGGGCACGAGTACGTGGTCACGCCCAGCCTACGCCGCAGAATCGGCGATAGAACGCTGTCTGGGTCATTTCTAACTATCTAACATCTCAACAATATAATATGGTACCTGTCAATCATCTCAACTCCAATCGGAGGAGCAATATGGTATCTCACAAATATATCAATCTCAATCACAAAACAAACTAAGGAGGAAAATAATGCACGAATGGAAATAGCGAAGGAAAGAAGATACAATCCACAATATGAAATAATAGTACATCTGTGAAACTCCATAAAATATAGTCTAAAACAACAATCTAAACAAAACTAGACCTCCTCGGTCACTGGTACTATGTCCTCTGGCTCTAGGGGAGTGTCCTCTAAAGTCTCACCCTCCTGAGGTCCGTAATGTGTGGGACACAGCTCCTCTAGCCAATCATCTGGAAAAAATATATCCAGTCAGGATTGGAGCGAAGTACATACCTCTGAAAGCAGTTCCAATAACATAATCGAGCATATATAACTAGCAATAGAAAAATGATACAAGATGCACAAGTAGAAGAATAAACTGTACAAGTGAATAGGCAATAGGCACAATAAAGCTGGAAGTAAATACAAGAATGACTGCAAGTAGAGAACAAGAAATACTAAACTATGTGTTTTAGAGTGAGAGTTCGTTATGTGATCGGTTTAGGTTGCACATGAGGTATATAGGTAACTCCATTATACGTGAGGTGTATAATCGACATGCACATGAGATCAAGAGGGCTTTGATCACTTAACCAACTCCTACTCCCCCTCCCCAACCAATACTCATGGATCCAATCATGACACGTTACGTACATGATCACGATAGTCACACTAGCACACGAAATAGTGGATGCACAAGAAGCACATGAAAGTCAATACCCGATGCACACGATGAAATACATGTCATTGGGTACCCGTTGCACACGGTAGGGGATAACACCTCCTGACGGGATCCATATAGCACCAGTCCGTAAAATCACTGTGTCGGGAATCAATGTATACTAATCTAGAATATGCATATATACAACATTATGAATTGAAAACAATCAGAGAAATGTACTCGCCTGAAGTCCTGAGCAAAGTGTGTCTCTCGATGCCCAAGCCGGTGTCTCACAACCTATATATGGTATGTTGTATCAATACAAGGTTCAATGATGAAAATAATTGAAGTTGAAGAAGTTCTAGGTCAATACGCCGTTTCTAGGTCAAGCCAATGTATTTTTAGGTTGCAAGAGTCTAATGCTAGTCACTAAGTCGATACGCTATGAAGATATGCTATACTAGCTAAGCTAACCTAAAATAAAACACTCAAAAGGGTCGTATCTCCAGATACGCAAGTTTCGAATATGAAAAATAGGTTTTATATATGTATACGAGCCAAACATTATAGTACTATGTCAAAACAACTTAATTTGGATACCTTGGCCTTACACCAAGGCGTATCGCACTCAACTCGATACTCCAAAGTCCATACCTTGGTATCGACCCAAATACCTTGGTGATACCTTGGTATCCCAAGGCAATCCAACACTTAGTGCATCTAATACATATATAACTAACTATTATAATATAACAACTAATACCAATATATATATTTACATAGATAACTATTTACTTAGCTAACTTAATAGTTCAAAACACAACTAACTAACCATCTTCTCATAACAAGTAACTATCCATTAACTACTTACCAAAACCTTGCTAACTCAACCCGAGTAACAACTAATAGCTAACTCTAATATCTAAAACAGTGACTGAAACCCAACCCAATACCTTAAACCAACTAGTCAACTAATCCCAAACTCATGCTAGACTAGTACCTCACTGGTACAGATACTGCTCTTACTTACTGAGGCTTCCTAATGCCCGAGTTTCCATCTAACTATTAAGAAAAGTTATTGATACCAAAATTACATATAGGTATGAAGCTAACTAATAGGTAAATATCTATACTATTGAGTAGAGATACTAACTGATACTATTCTATTAGTTAACCACTATACCAACTGCTATACTAACTAAAATATAACTGATACTTATTAGCTAAAAAATACAACTAGTACACTAACAGTACCTACTAAACCCAACCTTAAATACTGACTAGCTATCTCCCTATTAGCCTCTGTAGTTGCTGTACATTAACTTGGGAATTCTGCAGCACAGTGCAGTGGCTTGGGAATTCTGCAGCAGCCACATAACAGCAACACAACTCCACACACAGCAACTTCATATTCAGCAAAATTGCTGTTGCTCGATTTGGTGTGCACTGCACACAGTAGCCTATGGTAGTACTGCCTAGAGGTCCCTGCAGCAGTCTCTGTACAGTGAGTCTTCAGGTCAGGTAGGTGCAGTTCAGTCCAGGTAAATCTTCATTCATGCTGTGCTCATAGCTGTGCAATGGAGACTGCACATTGCTGTGCAATCTTCTGCACATTGCTGTGCAATCTCTTTCTAGTCTTCAGTTGATTTCAGGTAGAGTCCTCAGTCTGTGTTCTGAGCTGCTGAACAAGGCTGTTCTCTTGTGTACTGCACCAGTGCAGATGTCCACTGGGTACAGCAGCCCTTGCTGCTGAAACTCCTCTTCCTCTTAATCACTGATCTGCACAGCCCTTCACTTCATTTTGTCTACTGCAGTTGCAGTCTTGCCCGAGTCCCTGCAGTCCCTGCAGTATCTCCTCACACATCTACAGTGGACACAGTGACTGATCCTTAACTGTGTCACTGTGTCACTAATCCTTAACTGTGTCGAGTTTGTCATCACACCCTTAAGAAACCAACACAAGGCACTAACCCACATTCCTTAAAACTATGTAACTAAGATGATATATATGTATACCTAGAGATATACACACATCACTATATCTACCTATAAGGTATGTAGACCTAGACCACAAGATCAAATCCAAATACACATACACACCAACATATATATATATATATATA
Source organism: Iris macrosiphon (assembly GCA_036927795.1). Taxonomy (NCBI): domain Eukaryota; kingdom Viridiplantae; phylum Streptophyta; class Magnoliopsida; order Asparagales; family Iridaceae; genus Iris; species Iris macrosiphon. Next base: position 164,321,960 of record JAYESA010000004.1, read on the forward strand.
TATATATATATATATATATATATATATATATATATATATATATATATATATATATATATATACACATACTTATATGTATTTATATAGATACCCTCATATATATACACATAGGCACACATAAACACAAAAACTTAAAATACACCATTATATACTCCAATTAATGTATAGATAGTATATACAAATATATTTACATATGCATGTATAGTACAAAAGCCAAAACACAAACACATGGGGTGCACCGCACCCGTATCACACTTTTCTATGATACGCTTGCGACACGGCCCCCAACTCACAACCAAACATATCCCGGAGGACACGTACAAGTCCAAAACATAAATTATGACCAATACATATATAAATTATAGTGTCTACATGTCCGTGTCATCATATGATATGCACATGGTCCCGTGTCGGAGGAAAACCCCCAAAATCGACCGTTTCGTCAAATTGACGAGATTCGGCCCACACGTATACAATTATGGACACGACACAAGCGACAAACAAACAATCAATGGTTAATTAGATCTATTAGATCCATTAACAAGCACTACATGTGCCAATTTCGGAATACCCCCAAAATCGACACCAAAATGGACATAACTCCCACCGTAGGTCTCCAAATGATACCCAAACAAATCCTATGGGTAACCTATGCATGTGGGGTGGTTTCTTATGGTAAAAACTCAGATCTATAGTCTATAGGAAGGGGGAAAACTGAATTATACCTATTGGGAGATGGATTCCCAATGAAAAGGTCCCAAATGACAAGTTGCTCTTCTCCTTGTAGATCTTGGCCTCCTCCTCCTTGTTCCTTGCTCCTTGCTTGTAGATCCTTGATGTAGAGGCTTCAATGTTGAATTTAGAAGGAGATTTGAAGAGAATTGATGATGAAATGATGGGGAATTGATGGGGAATTGGAAGGGAAAAAACTAGATCTAGAATTTTGGGGAATAACTAAAATGAGAGCACTCTCTCTCCTCTCAATTATGGCTGGACAAAAACCCTTCCTCAAGCAATGTACAAAGTCAAAAATACCCCTTGGGGCCTCTCATGAAGAAATAATTAGGGAGGGAAGGTTCTAGTCTAATGGTTCCACTAATTAATCATGTTTCCTAATCCATGGGCCTAATTCATGGGCTCAACTTAGACTAGTCCAAAAGTTTGTTCATGTCCCCTAATTAAAAGGTTAGGTCCACTACACAAGTCTAAAATAAGTCTACACTAGCAATAATTAAAATAAATAAATTAGTTATGCACAAATATTAATTATAGTAATTCTAAAATAATTAATACTCAAGATAAATACCAAACTACCCTTAGATGGAAATGTGAGGGTGACAAACCTACCCACCTTAGAAAAATTTCGTCCTCGAAATTGAGGAAAAAACTATCTACCAAAACAACAATATAATGCAAGAAAGAATTATACCTCACGGCTCGAAAAGATACGGATATCGCTCGCGCATCTCAGCCTCTCGCTCCCAGGTACTCTCTCCTGGCGAGTGATGCCTCCACGCGACGCGCACCAAAGGAATCGTCTGGTTCCTCAGCACCTTCTCTCTCCGATCCAGAATCTCCACTGGCTGCTCTGGATAGCTGAGAGTAGGGCCCACCTCTATCTCCGAATGATCCAACACATGACTGGGATCTGCCACGTATCGTCTCAACTGCGACACGTGAAACACGTTGTGCACTCCCTCCAGTGCAGGTGGTAAGTCTAGTCTGTAGGCGACTGCACCGACCCTCTCAAGAATGCTGAAAGGACCGATGAATCGCAGACTAAGCTTGCCGCCTCCACCGAAACGAATCGTGCCACGTGTCAGAGAAATCCTCAAGAAAACCAGACCGCCAACCTAGCACGAAACATAAACTTAGCACTCTAACAAACAACAATCAAACACAAACAAGACAAAACTAAAGCTATACCTCAAACTCCAGAGGTCTCCGGTGGCTATCGGCCCAATGCCATTGCCTGTCCTGCGCCACTCGAAGTCTGTCTCTGATAAGCTTCACCTTCTCTGCTGCATCCACTACCATCTCTGGTCCCAATAAAGCCCTGTCACCAATATCATCCCAGGACAACGGAGTGCGGCATCTCCGTCCATACAACGCCTCGAATGGTGACATCTCAATGCTGGCTTGGTAGCTGTTGTTGTATGAAAACTCTACCAAGTGAAGATGATCCTCCTAAGAACCTCCAAGATCCAAAACACAGGTGCATAGCATGTCCTCGAGAGTCTTAATAGTCCTCTCCGACTGTCCGTCCGTCTGAGGGTGATAAGCGGTACTGAACTTGAGCTGAGTGCCCAAGCTAGCCTGCAAACTTCTCCAGAAATGGGACGTGAAGCGGCTATCCCGATCCGAGACAATGCTCACTGGAATACCATGCAATCTGACAATCTGGCGCACATACATCTCCGCAAGTCTCTCCGTAGATGTACCCACTTTAAATGGCAGAAAGTGGGCTGATTTGGTCAACCTGTCCACGATGACCCAAATCGCATCCTTGCCCCCTGGAGAACGCGGAAGCCCTGATACAAAATCCATGGTAACATGCTCCCATTTCCACTCCGGAATGGATAGAGGCTGAAGCAATCCTCCTGGTCTCTGTCTCTCCGCCTTTACCTGCTGGCAAACTAAGCATCTGGACACGAAGCTAGCTACCTCTCGCTTCATGCCATACCACCATACATGCTCTCTCATGTCTCTATACATCTTGTTGGCACTGGGATGCATAGAGTATTGGGAACGATGTGCCTCCTGCATGATCTCCTCGCGCAATGCTCCCTTTGGTACGCACAACCTGGTACCGTGTCACAATGATCCATCATCTGCGATGGTAAAGTCCTCTGCCAGCCCGACCTGAACCTGTGCTCTGATGCTCCTCAGAGACTCATCCTTATACTGTCCGGCTCTGACTCGGTCTATCAGCTCCGACTGAACCTGAAGTCCCCACATCTGCGCTGCGACTCCCGGAATCAATACCTCAATGCCCAAACTATCGAGGTCTACCAATAGATGCCTGTCCCTAGTCAAGCACATAGCCACGGGATACCTGCTCAAAGCATCCGCGACTACGTTGGTCTTCCCTGGATGGTACTGCAAAGATATGTCGAAGTCCTTTATCAGCTCCAACCATCGCCGCTGCCTCATGTTGAGCTCCTTTTGTGTAAACACATACTTCAAGCTCTTATGGTCTGTGAAGATCTCTACTATCTCTCCATATAGATAGTGTTTCCACAATTTGAGAGCAAAGATAACCGCTGCAAGCTCCAAATCATGGGTAGGGTAGTTCTTCTCATGCGGGCGTAATTGCCTGGAAGCATAGGCGATTACCTTCCCGTGCTGCTGTAGTACACAACCCAAACCCTTCCCTGATGCATCACTGTAAATGGAAAATCCTCCTGCTCCTGATGGTAGTGTCAAGATGGGAGCTGTAGTCAATCTCCTCTTCAGCTCCTCAAATGCTGACTGGCAATCCTCAGTCCAGACGAATTCCACGTCCTTCCTGGTCAGCCTAGTCATCGGTTCTGCTAGTCTGGAGAAGTCCTGAACAAACTTCCGGTAGTAGCCTGCTAATCCAAGGAAGCTCCTGATCTCTGCTACTGAACTCGGGGTAGACCACGATTCAACTGCTGAGATCTTCTTCGGGTCCACCGAGACTCCATCTCCTGTAATGACATGCCCAAGAAATTCAACCTTATCAAGGAAGAATTCACACTTCGACAACTTGCCATACAACTTCTCCTTCCTGAGGATCTCCAGAACAATCCTCAAGTGCTGCTCATGCTCCCCCGGGGTCTTCGAATATATCAGAATATCATCTATGAAGACTACAACAAACTGATCTAGGTACTGATGAAATACCTTGTTCATCAGATTCATGAACACTGCCGGGGCATTGGTCAACCCAAACGGCATCACCAAGAACTCGAACTGTCCATAACGAGTCCTGAAAGCCGTCTTCGGGATGTCTTCCCTCTTCACCTTCACCTGGTGGTACCCTGACCTCAAGTCTATCTTCGAGAATACCTTCGCTCCGCTCAGCTGGTCGAACAAGTCATCAATCCGCGGCAACGGATATTTGTTCTTGATAGTGAGGTTATTAAGTGCCCTGTAGTCGATACACATACGTACCGACCCATCCTTCTTGGGTACAAACAGTACCGGAGCACCCCATGGTGACAAACTGGAACGGATGAAGCCCTTGTCTTATAACTCATCCACCTGCTTCTTCAACTCCGCCAGTTCACTGTTGTTTACTCTATAGACGTGCTGAGAGATTGGCTCTGCTCCTGGCACTAAGTCTATAGAGAACTCCACATCTCTGTCCGACGGCAACCCCGGCAAATCCTCTGGAAAGATATCCAAGAACTCTGCAATCAACGGATGTGGTGGCTTCTGCTCTTCTACCAAAGTCCCACAGAAAATGCCCTCGCTCTGCTCTGCTCCTCGGACGAACTCGAACTCTGGCTCTCCTGGTGTCTGAAATAAAACTCTGCCTCCACGACAATCGATACTAGCGTGATGTCTACTCAACCAATCCATTCCGAGTACTATATCGTAACCCGGAAGTGGCATTACAAGTAAACATACACTCAGCTCACGGCCTCCCATATAAACCCTCTGGTTCTTGCAAACATCACTGACCAGGATGATGCCACCCCCGGTCGTGATCTTGCAAGTCCGCGCCAACGGTTCAGACTCAAGACGATGTATCAAAGCAAAAGATACAGATACAAAGCTATGAGATGCACCAGAATCAAATAAGGCATGAGCTGAAAAAGAATCGAGTAAGACTGGACCTGATATAACGTCTCAGACTGGCTCTGACTCCTCCACGGTCAGGGCAAAAGCTCGCCCCTGATGTGCACCCCTCTGCTGGTGCTGGTGCTGCACGAACTTCTGCTGCTGGGGCTGTAACGGAGGTCCTCTCGGCTGTCCCGCCGGATGTCTAGCGGGTATCCTCTGGATAGGGGCTACATCCTGAACTGTCCGAGCTAAGGTCTTGGGGCAATCCCTCAGCTGGTGATCTGATGAACCGTAAAACAAACACTGACCGAGCCTCTTCCTGCAAACGTCCCATCCGTGCCCTGCCTTCTTACAGAAGGGGCAAGCACGAGCTGTCTGAGCTGGTCTCTGCATCTGGTACGTCTGCTGTACATGTGCTCGGTTAGGCGCATTGGACTGCTGCCTCTGCTGCTGGAAATATGGCTTCTTCGCTGGACCTGTGCTGCTGCTGCCACCATAAATATCTCGGTCCCTCTTGTGCCTCCCACTCAGGTCTCTCTCGACCTTGCGAGCCTCCCTCAAGATGTCGGTATACGTCTCGTGGCTCAAAGAAATGAGAGCCTTCACTTCCCAGTTCAGACCCTCTCTGAACCTACTAGCCCGGTTCTCTGGGTCTCTCACCATATAGTCGGCATATCTGCTCAACCTACCAAACTCGGCGGCATACTCCTCCACCGACATGTTCCCCTGATAGAGGTTCTGGAACTGTCGCTCCAGGTCAAGTCTCTCAGTAGGCGGGAAGAACTTCCTTCTGAACAGGTCCCTGAACTCTCCCCATGTCAATCCTGGATCGGCGATCCGTGGCTCATTCCAGAACCACGTGCTGGCGATGTCCATCATCTGCAATCCCGCTGCCTCCACCATCAGGTCCTCCGCAAGGCGGGATAAGCGCATGACGCGCTCCATGCTCTCCAACCAATCATCGGCATAGATGATGCCCTCTGTCCCCTTGAAAGGCCGGGGATCCAACTTCTTGAAGTCCTGAATGGTGCCGGGCCTGGACTGTACCTTCCGTGGCTGTGGTGGTGTGGTCCTCTCTACGACGGTGATAGCCACCTGGTGAGCACTCTCGATGCCCTGTCTCAATACCTCGGTCTGTCGGTGCTGTGCCTCGGCCTGGGCCCTCTGGGCCTCCATCATCATCTGGAAAAGTGCAAACAGCTGTGTAGCATCAGCTGGTACTGGCGGTGGTGGCGGAAGATCCTCGGGAACGACTGGAGCAACCCTCTGAACCGGGGGAGGAGGACCCCCAAAAGCGGCTGCTGAGACTCCCACCAGGACCGGTGAGGCGATCCTCTCGACGGAAGATGTAACAGTAGCAGCTGCTACTCTATCCGCAGCAGGCGGGGAAGTAGCTGAGGAAGCTGCCGCTGCTCCTGAGCGATAGAATCTGACCTTCGGAGGCATCCTGAAGTCAGATTGAAAATATGGAATCAATTATTGAATATAATGCGATATCATCAAAGAAGGACAGAACTTAATTCAAAATGAAAGACAATATCAAAAAGATAAAGATTTGTAGAACAAAACATTGGAATTTTTCCTAGTTGTGATTGAGTAACTCTCAGCCTAAATCCTGTATCCTAAAGCAGGCTCGTAGCAATACTCTAGTCGAGCACAACTACGATGTCTATCTAGACCTGCATGGGCCACCACTAAAAACGTGTCACGATCCGCACCCTGATATTCGGGCACGAGTACGTGGTTACGCCCAGCCTACGCCGCAGAATCGGCGGTAGAACGCTGTCTGGGTCATTTCTAACTATCTAATATCTCAACAATATAATATGATACCTGTCAATCATCTCAACTCCAATCGGAGGAGCAATATGGTATCTCACAAATATATCAATCTCAATCACAAAACAAACTAAGGAGGAAAATAATGCACGAATGGAAATAGCGAAGGAAAGAAGATACAATCCACAATATGAAATAATAGTACATCTGTGAAACTCCACAAAATATAGTCTAAAACAACAATCTAAATAAAACTAGACCTCCTCGGTCACTGGTACTATGTCCTCTGGCTCTAGGGGAGTGTCCTCTAAAGTCTCACCCTCCTGAGGTCCGTAATGTGTGGGACACAGCTCCTCTAGCCAATCATCTGGAAAAAATATATCCAGTCAGGATTAGAGCGAAGTACATACCTCTGAAAGCAGTTCCAATAACATAATCGAGCATATATAACTAGCAATAAAAAAATGATACAAGATGCACAAGTAGAAGAATAAACTGTACAAGTGAATAGGCAATAGGCACAATAAAGCTGGAAGTAAATACAAGAATGACTGCAAGTAGAGAACAAGAAATACTAAACTATGTGTTTTAGAGTGAGAGTTCGTTATGTGATCGGTTTAGGTTGCACATGAGGTATATAGGTAACTCCATTATACGTGAGGTGTATAATCGACATGCACATGAGATCAAGAGGGCTTTGATCACATAACCAACTCCTACTCCCCCTTCCCAACCAATACTCATGGATCCAATCACGACACGTTACGTACATGATCACGATAGTCACACTAGCACACGAAATAGTGGATGCACAAGAAGCACATGAAAGTCAATACCCGATGCACACGATGAAATACATGTCATTGGGTACCCGTTGCACACGGTAGGGGATAACACCTCCTGACGGGATCCATATAGCACCAGTCCGTGAAATTACTGTGTCGGGAATCAATGTATACTAATCTAGAATATGCATATATACAACATTATGAATTGAAAACAATCAGAGAAATGTACTCGCCTGAAGTCCTGAGCAAAGTGTGTCTCTCGATGCCCAAGCCGGTGTCTCACAACCTATATATGGTATGTTGTATCAATACAAGGTTCAATGATGAAAATAATTGAAGTTGAAGAAGTTCTAGGTCAATACGCCGTTTCTAGGTCAAGCCAATGTATTTCTAGGTTGCAAGAGTCTAATGCTAGTCACTAAGTCGATACGCTATGAAGATATGCTATACTAGCTAAGCTAACCTAAAATAAAACACTCAAAAGGGTCGTATCTCCAGATACGCAAGTTTCGAATATGAAAAATAGGTTTTATATATGTATACGAGCCAAACATTATAGTACTATGTCAAAACAACTTAATTTGGATACCTTGGCCTTACACCAAGGCGTATCGCACTCAACTCGATACTCCAAAGTCCATACCTTGGTATCGACCCAAATACCTTGGTGATACCTTGGTATCCCAAGGCAATCCAACACTTAGTGCATCTAATACATATATAACTAACTATTATAATATAACAACTAATACCAATATATATATTTACATAGATAACTATTTACTTAGCTAACTTAATAGTTCAAAACACAACTAACTAACCATCTTCTCATAACAAGTAACTATCCATTAACTACTTACCAAAACCTTGCTAACTCAACCCGAGTAACAACTAATAGCTAACTCTAATATCTAAAACAGTGACTGAAACCCAACCCAATACCTTAAACCAACTAGTCAACTAATCCCAAACTCATGCTAGACTAGTACCTCACTGGTACAGATACTGCTCTTACTTACTGAGGCTTCCTAATGCCCGAGTTTCCATCTAACTATTAAGAAAAGTTATTGATACCAAAATTACATATAGGTATGAAGCTAACTAATAGGTAAATATCTATACTATTGAGTAGAGATACTAACTGATACTATTCTATTAGTTAACCACTATACCAACTGCTATACTAACTAAAATATAACTGATACTTATTAGCTAAAAAATACAACTAGTACACTAACAGTACCTACTAAACCCAACCTTAAATACTGACTAGCTATCTCCCTATTAGCCTCTGTAGTTGCTGTACATTAACTTGGGAATTCTGCAGCACAGTGCAGTGGCTTGGGAATTCTGCAGCAGCCACATAACAGCAACACAACTCCACACACAGCAACTTCATATTCAGCAAAATTGCTGTTGCTCGATTTGGTGTGCACTGCACACAGTAGCCTGTGGTAGTACTGCCTAGAGGTCCCTGCAGCAGTCTCTGTACAGTGAGTCTTCAGGTCAGGTAGGTGCAGTTCAGTCCAGGTAAATCTTCATTCATGCTGTGCTCATAGCTGTGCAATGGAGACTGCACATTGCTGTGCAATCTTCTGCACATTGCTGTGCAATCTCTTTCTAGTCTTCAGTTGATTTCAGGTAGAGTCCTCAGTCTGTGTTCTGAGCTGCTGAACAAGGCTGTTCTCTTGTGTACTGCACCAGTGCAGATGTCCACTGGGTACAGCAGCCCTTGCTGCTGAAACTCCTCTTCCTCTTAATCACTGATCTGCACAGCCCTTCACTTCATTTTGTCTACTGCAGTTGCAGTCTTGCCCGAGTCCCTGCAGTCCCTGCAGTATCTCCTCACACATCTACAGTGGACACAGTGACTGATCCTTAACTGTGTCACTGTGTCACTAATCCTTAACTGTGTCGAGTTTGTCATCACACCCTTAAGAAACCAACACAAGGCACTAACCCACATTCCTTAAAACTATGTAACTAAGATGATATATATGTATACCTAGAGATATACACACATCACTATATCTACCTATAAGGTATGTAGACCTAGACCACAAGATCAAATCCAAATACACATACACACCAACATATATATATATATATATATATATATATATATATATATATATATATATATATATATATATATATATATATATATATATACACATACTTATATGTATTTATATAGATACCCTCATTGTCACGCCCCAGTCCCAAAATCTATGGGACCAGACCCGTGGCAATGGCCAGCTGGTACGACTCCGTAGGGCTTTCCAATTTAATGGACCCGACGAAGTGCACTTACGCTGTCCATGGTCAAGTGATCCAAGTAATAATCTATTTCCATTATACAACAACTAAATCTAAATCTTAATCCAGGATAAGTAATCTCAAGGAAGAACGATAGGCATCATCAGTCTGCAGCCCAATAACACATCCGTTCGAATAGACCAGAAGAACAATATAGGTCTATAAACACTAGGCTATATAAGCAGAATAAAATGGAAGTAACACAAGACTGAAAAAAGCTGGAAATGTAAATATACCTGCAATGATGTCCACACCCTATCAGATCAAGTATCCTGCAACTGCACAAACAACCTGGAAGGGAACCAGGTCCTCAGAGGGACGTAACAAGATACAAAAATACATGCCATAAAGTAAATACTGAGTAAATAAAGGGGGGTGTGCTAACCATCTAAGTGAATGCAATTTAAAGACCTGGTAGTACGCATGGGAATGTGTAGGCTCAGACATATGCTGACGTAATTCACCAATCGTCGGGACTGGCTAGTATATGCCACATATGCCCCCGTTTAAGGGCATTGATGCTATCCCCATCTCCGAAGAGCATGGTAACTCACTATAATCCCCATCTCCGAAGAGCATGGTAACTCGCTATAATCCCCATCTCCGAAGAGCATGGTAACTCGCTATATATACTGTAATCCCCATCTCCGAAGAGCATGGTAACTCGAGTATATATCAGGAGGGGGGTATCCCATACGCCTACTAGATGTCTTTCCCGCCCAATGTAGATGTACAAATCGTGAAAACGACGTGGACATCTCATACTATGATGCAAGTCTCTATGAAATAACAAATGAGCTACATACCGCTACACGTGTTGCTCATACTGATGGCCAGTCGCGCATGAGGCACGCGTCCCTACATGAACTCACTCTGTGACGTGTAATGATACGTGTCAAGGCCTGGGAAGTTATATCAATAACTTCACAACTTTAGGTGGGTCTACTAGACACTAAGTCAGATACTACTCCTAACGTCAACGCCTTCGCTGACTGCACCCGAGTCTGCTCGGACGCGCACATTTATATAATGAATAAATATGTAACCAACAATAATTGAATTTAAACAGTACAACAAGGCAAGGTATACTTGCCTGTCCCGGGTAGCTGCGAAATCCAAAGCCCTGCTCCTGATGCCTCGGCAGTAGTGTCCAGCAATCCTATATAGGATATAGTAATGTCTAAATTAGTCGCTATAATACCACGACTAGGGCACACTGTCCGCATCTACAACTGTCACAGGGTCTGGGCTATATGTATATTTAGCTAACACTAGCATTTATCTACACACTAATTCATATTAAAATATATTAAATAAAATATTTGTTTATTTGCACAAAATAGTACTTATGTATAAATTTGTATATCCACATATTAAAATATATGTACATAACTGGGCAATATTATAAATATATATACATATAAATACATATATATATTTAGAAATAATTTTGTATAGGTACAAAGATACTCGTACTTATTTTAAATATAATAACATACAGAAAAATACACACTACTACAATATTTATTTATATATCAAAATACACATATATTATATATACACATATATTATATATACACACATATACATCTATATATATTTATATACATGTATATATGCATATACACATAGAGACTTAATACTTATAAGCATTTATATATAAAAATATATTATATATATTTTTAAATTCCAGAATGTATTTAGACATAATTTGTATTTATAAAATTAATAATTTATATACAAAAAAAAAATACACATACATACATACATACACACATACATACATACATACATACATACATACATAAATAAATACATACTTACACACATACATATTTAATATGAAAAAAATATATAGTATTATTTCTATATTAAATCACAGTATTTTTATATTTAATTTATGGTTTTAAATACTGTACAATATACATACATACGTACATATACTCATATATACATATATATATATATATGTATATACATACATACGTACATACATACATACATACACATTCATATATATTATAAATACATTAAAGGATTATGTAAATATATATTATAAAAATTTTACAGGGGTATTTTGAATATATATTCAGTTAAATAATTAATATACAGTATAAAATTAGAATACGTATTTAAATACGAAACGAATACGACATTTGCATCTTTAAACTTGCAGCTGATATTTCATGTACAAAATGCAATAAATTTACATAAAATATTATACCAAGTCGTTCGTCGGATCGAGGGGGACGAGCGGGTCAGACGTCGCCGGCGGGGGTGGCCGGGCGGCGCTCCGGCGAGGCTTGGGGGCTTCGGCAACAGCAGCCGCGGTGCTGTGTAGCTCTCTGCTGCGGGGGCGAGAGCTCTCCGGTGGGTCGACGGCGTCGACTGAAAGTTGGTAGGGTGGTGGAGGACAGGCTGGGGGAGGTGTCAGCCAAATTTGGTGGCCGGAGAAGCTGAGGTGGGGGAGTACTCGGCTGCGGGGTGTTCGGCTCGGGGGTACTCGCTGTGCGGGTGACGAACGGTGCGGGCGGTCGTGCGGGCTGCTCCGGCGACGTGGGGGCCGGAGCTCTTGGTGGCAGGTGGGGTGGTGACTGGCGACGGTGGTCGTCGGGTATGGCGGTGGTTGGTGGCCGCTGGTGGTGGTGGTCGAGCTCGGGGAGGGGAGGTGTAGGTCGGCTGGTGGTTTGGTTGAGTTAGGTTTTAGATATTTTAGTTTAGGTTTTGATTCATATAATGAGTAAATAAATGTATATGTAGGAGAGAGAGTGGGGGGGGCTGCCTAGGGATTAGGGTCGGCTGGGTGAATTTTTTTGGGGAGTGGGGTGGCTCATCAAGATGTGTGGAGGGCTAGGAATAGGCTAATTTGAATGTAGGGCCAAGATTGGTTCCCAAAAAGGGGGTGCAAGTACATGCAAAATGGGGGGAAAAACCAATGCCTACGGTTTGTCATTTCATGCTTTTCTCCATGATGGTTTGGGCCAATGAGAGGGGGACACCACATTGCAATTTTGTAATTTAGCCCCTGAATAAATTGGTATTTGCACAATAACTAGGATTGGGGATTTAATGCAAACAAACACCATGTTTGGTGTTCCCCATTGGTCGATGACGGTGTTTGGTATTTTGTATGAGGCTAGTGGGTATGGATGTGGGTTTAGGTTGGATTTGGGTCTAATATAAATTAGGTTGGGTAGCCACATTAATTAATTTATAATTAATGTAACGGCGTTGCTAATCTAATTTAATTAAAAACCGGAAGTCTGAATTTGGTTGGACAAGGGTCCTTGGTGTAGTAGGCTCAGTGTACAATAATATCGTGATCTGGGTTGGTCAAAACTGGTTGAGGTTGGGTCTCAATGTCAATTGGAACGGGCAGCGAACGTAATTACGCAATTTAATTAATTTGCGCACGGACGTTTGCAACGACTTTTGTGCGACTAAAATCAGGCACGAAAATCGGTATCCGGGGTTTGCTCTTGGTTTAATATGATGGGTTTACGTGTCTAGGTCAGATATGTGGAATTGGTTTTAGGGCAACAGCTAAAGGGGTATCCTAAGAGAATCAATCATTGCACAAGTATTATAATACTAATATTTAAATCTTAATTAAATCTGGTAAACCCTAATTAGGCTAATTAAACTAGAAAACCCTAATTTTTGGTCGAGGGGGTTTACAACATACCCTCCTTAGAGCATTTCGTCCTCGAAATTAAAAACAGACATATAGAATAACTGTTGAATGAAATAAGTACTAACACATACCTAGGCCTTCGAAAAGATGGGGAAACCGTTGCCGCATATCGTCCTCTCGTTCCCAGGTTGATTCACCTGGTGCGTGATGTCTCCATGCGACACGAACTAGAGGGATAGTCTGGCCTAGCAGTACCTTCTCGCTTCGGTCTAGGATCTCAACTGGCTCCTCCTGGTATGACAAGCTGGGACCAACGGTGATCTCCGAGTGGTCAAGCACATGACTCGGATCCGGTATGTATCTCCTCAGCTGAGATACATGGAAGACGTCGTGAACTCCTTCCAGTGTCTGCGGCAAGGCCAATCTGTAAGCAACTTCTCCGACGCGCTCTAGCACATCGAAGGGTCCGATGTACCTCGGACTCAGCTTCCCTCTGCCTCCAAATCTGATGGTTCCTCTGGTAGGAGAAATCTTCAGGAACACATGTTCTCCAACCTGGAACTCTAGGGGTCGTCGGTGCACATTAGCCCAATGCTTCTGCCTGTCCTGTGCTGCTCGTAGATGCCCCTGGATCTTCTTCACCTTCTCCACTGTATGGACGATCAACTCTGGTCCTAGAATCTGCCTCTCGCCTACATCGCTCCAACATACGGGGGAACGACATTTCCTACCATACAATGCCTCATAGGGAGCCATCTGAATGCTCGCCTGATAGCTATTGTTGTAGGAAAATTCGACCAAGTGCAAGTGGTCCTCCCATGAACCGCTGAAGTCAAGCATGCAAGCCCTCAACATATCCTCCAGCGTCTGAATGGTGCGCTCGGACTGTCCATCTGTCTGCGGGTGGTACGAAGTACTGAACTTAAGGCGGGTACCAAGACTCTCTTGCATACTCCTCCAAAAGTACGATATAAACCTCGTATCCCGGTCAGACACGATACTGACTGGCACTCCATGCAATCGTACAATCTCCCTCATGTACATGTCTGCCAAGACTTCCGTAGATTGCCCTACTCTGAAAGGTAAGAAGTGGGCAGACTTGGTGAGTCTATCTACGATTACCCATACGGCATTGCGACCACTAGGACTCCTCGGGAAACCCGTGACGAAGTCCATGGTGATGTGCTCCCATTTCCACTCCGGTATCGGGAGTGGTTGAAGTAATCCGGCAGACCTCTGATGCTCAGCCTTGACTTCCTGACACACCAGACACTTAGCCACGAAGCGGGCTATCTCTCTCTTCATCCCGTGCCACCAGTAGTACTGCCTCAGGTCTCGGTACATCTTCGTGCCTCCTGGATGTATAGAATAGGTCGAACTGTGGGCCTCCGTCATCAGCTCCTGTCGTAGCTCTCCATTCGGAACTTAGAGACGATCTCCACATCTCAAGGTCCCGTCCTCGTGTATACGCAGTTCCGTCTATACTCCAGCCTCTGTCCTCTGTCGAAGCCTCTGAAATCTGGCGTCCGTCGGCAAAGCAGCCTTGATTCTCTCCACCAATGTCGATTGCACCTGGAAACTCGACATCTGGCCGTCTACTCCGGGCATAATGACTTCGATACCCAACTGTTCTAGATCTCTCAACAGATGTTGTTGGGTAGTCAGGAAAAAAATGCTATGGGCTTCCTGCTTAAAGCATCGGCTACCACGTTAGCCTTTCCCGGATGGTACTGTAGCTCAATCTCGAAGTCTGCCATCACCTCAAGCCAACGTCTCTGCCTCTTATTCAGGTCCTTCTGTGTGTAGACGTATTTCAGGCTCTTGTGATCGGTGAATATCTCCATGCGCTCTCCGTACAGGTAGTGCCTCCAAAGCTTCAAAGCAAAGATCACTGCGGCAAGCTCTAAGTCGTGGGTAGGATAGTTCTTTTCATGGGTCCTCAGCTGTCTAGAGGCATAGGCCACAACCTTCCCATGCTGCATCAAGACGCATCCTAATCCTTTCCCGGACGCATCGCTATAGATCACGAATCCTCCGGGTCCAGAAGGTATGGTCAAGATGGGTGTTGTAGTCAGACGCTTCTTCAGCTCATCGAATGCCGTCTGACACTCCTTTGTCCAGGTGAACTCCTGATCCTTGCGGGTCAAGCGGGTCATCGGCTCTGCGATCCTTGCGAAGTTCTCTACGAACCTCCGGTAATATCCGGCAAGTCCTAGGAAACTCCTCACCTCCGTGACGTTGGTAGGGGTCGGCCACGTCTCTACAGATAAAATCTTCGTGGGATCTACTGAAATGCCATCTCCCGAGATAACGTGCCCAAGAAATGCGACACGATCTAGGAGAACTCGCACTTGCTCAGTTTGGCATAAAGTCTCTCTCGTCTCAGCGTCTCTAGTACTAGTCTCAAGTGCTCCCCGTGCTCCTCATGACTTGGAGAAAAAAAAATCTTCGCCTAGTGTATAATTCTCTTCTCCTCAAAAAATTTTTTTTCCTAAAATTCTATTCCTCAAATTCCTTCTTTTCGTTATTTATCTCTCCAAGTCACA
Organism: Iris macrosiphon; assembly: GCA_036927795.1. NCBI lineage: Eukaryota > Viridiplantae > Streptophyta > Magnoliopsida > Asparagales > Iridaceae > Iris > Iris macrosiphon. The sequence continues at coordinate 164,337,778 of JAYESA010000004.1, forward strand.
TAGTACAATAATGGTATCACTCAAGCACATTTCTTGAAATCAGATCATTATCTTCCAATTGAGAGCCTGAAATTTTATCTTCTCTAGTCCATAATATCATTCCTGATATTGCTATAATATGCAACCACTAGTTTCCAGCATCGGGCTATGCATTTCCTTAGACTAGTCTAGGCCTTGATCAACAATCCTTCCAGCTCCTTGTACTTCCGAGATCACTGCTATCTCGAGTACGAATAGGGTACTACTGGCTCCAAGTTCTCTTGCTATCCTTCCACACTAGTTATAAAATCCAAAGAACCCATCAATCATTCCTGATAAGGTAACAATCTTCTCCGAGAAAGGTATACGAATTCTATCTCCTGTCGTCTGGTCTTCGATCTTCTTCTGGAGGAAAGTCATCAGTCACAAGCATTCGTCTCCCTGAATAATAGGGGACGAGGAACAAGGATGGCGATATTGACGAAGATTGAACGAATGTAAATTGGAAGTCCAAGGGCGATAATCACATACAAAGAGGAGTTTTAAAATCGGTTATGGATTGAGATCTTATTCACAATAATCCTAAGTTGCAGGCTCGTTCGGTACAGTAACGTAACCGAAACGATTTTCTCGACCTGCATGGGCCACCACTAAAACCATGTCACGCCCCAGTCCCAAAATCTATGGGACCAGACCCGTGGCAATGGCCAGCTGGTACGACTCCGTAGGGCTTTCCAATTTAATGGACCCGACGAAGTGCACTTACGCTGTCCATGGTCAAGTGATCCAAGTAATAATCTATTTCCATTATACAACAACTAAATCTAAATCTTAATCCAGGATAAGTAATCTCAAGGAAGAACGATAGGCATCATCAGTCTGTAGCCCAATAACACATCCGTTCGAATAGACCAGAAGAACAATATAGGTCTATAAACACTAGGCTATATAAGCAGAATAAAATGGAAGTAACACAAGACTGAAAAAAGCTGGAAATGTAAATATACCTGCAATGATGTCCACACCCTATCAGATCAAGTATCCTGCAACTGCACAAACAACCTGGAAGGGAACCAGGTCCTCAGAGGGACGTAACAAGATACAAAAATACATGCCATAAAGTAAATACTGAGTAAATAAAGGGGGGTGTGCTAACCATCTAAGTGAATGCAATTTAAAGACCTGGTAGTACGCATGGGAATGTGTAGGCTCAGACATATGCTGACGTAATTCACCAATCGTCGGGACTGGCTAGTATATGCCACATATGCCCCCGTTTAAGGGCATTGATGCTATCCCCATCTCCGAAGAGCATGGTAACTCGCTATAATCCCCATCTCCGAAGAGCATGGTAACTCGCTATAATCCCCATCTCCGAAGAGCATGGTAACTCGCTATATATACTGTAATCCCCATCTCCGAAGAGCATGGTAACTCGAGTATATATCAGGAGGGGGGTGTCCCATACGCCTACTAGATGTCTTTCCCGCCCAATGTAGATGTACAAATTGTGAAAACGACGTGGACATCTCATACTATGATGCAAGTCTCTATGAAATAACAACTGAGCTACATACCGCTACACGTGTTGCTCATACTGATGGCCAGTCGCGCATGAGGCACGCGTCCCTACATGAACTCACTCTGTGACGTGTAATGATACGTGTCAAGGCCTGGGAAGTTATATCAATAACTTCACAACTTTAGGTGGGTCTACTAGACACTAAGTCAGATACTACTCCTAACGTCAACGCCTTCGCTGACTGCACCCGAGTCTGCTCGGACGCGCACATTTATATAATGAATAAATATGTAACCAACAATAATTGAATTTAAACAGTACAACAAGGCAAGGTATACTTGCCTGTCCCGGGTAGCTGCGAAATCCAAAGCCCTGCTCCTGATGCCTCGGCAGTAGTGTCCAGCAATCCTATATAGGATATAGTAATGTCTAAATTAGTCGCTATAATACCACGACTAGGGCACACTGTCCGCATCTACAACTGTCACAGGGTCTGGGCTATATGTATATTTAGCTAACACTAGCATTTATCTACACACTAATTCATATTAAAATATATTAAATAAAATATTTGTTTATTTGCACAAAATAGTACTTATGTATAAATTTGTATATCCACATATTAAAATATATGTACATAACTGGGCAATATTATAAATATATATACATATAAATACATATATATATTTAGAAATAATTTTGTATAGGTACAAAGATACTCGTACTTATTTTAAATATAATAACATACAGAAAAATACACACTACTACAATATTTATTTATATATCAAAATACACATATATTATATATACACATATATTATATATACACACATATACATCTATATATATTTATATACATGTATATATGCATATACACATAGAGACTTAATACTTATAAGCATTTATATATAAAAATATATTATATATATTTTTAAATTCCAGAATGTATTTAGACATAATTTGTATTTATAAAATTAATAATTTATATACAAAAAAAAAATACACATACATACATACATACACACATACATACATACATATATACATACATACATACATACATAAATAAATACATACTTACACACATACATATTTAATATGAAAAAAATATATAGTATTATTTCTATATTAAATCACAGTATTTTTATATTTAATTTATGGTTTTAAATACTGTACAATATACATACATACGTACATATACTCATATATACATATATATATATATATATATATATATATATATATGTATATACATACATACGTACATACATACATACATACACATTCATATATATTATAAATATATTAAATGATTATGTAAATATATATTATAAAAATTTTACAGGGGTATTTTGAATATATATTCAGTTAAATAATTAATATACAGTATAAAATTAGAATACGTATTTAAATACGAAACGAATACGACATTTGCATCTTTAAACTTGCAGCTGATATTTCATGTACAAAATGCAATAAATTTATATAAAATATTATACCAAGTCGTTCGTCGGATCGAGGGGGACGAGCGGGTCAGACGTCGCCGGCGGGGGTGGCCGGGCGGCGCTCCGGCGAGGCTTGGGGGCTTCGGCAACAGCAGCCGCGGTGCTGTGTAGCTCTCTGCTGCGGGGGCGAGAGCTCTCCGGTGGGTCGACGGCGTCGACTGAAAGTTGGTAGGGTGGTGGAGGACAGGCTGGGGGAGGTGTCAGCCAAATTTGGTGGCCGGAGAAGCTGAGGTGGGGGAGTACTCGGCTGCGGGGTGTTCGGCTCGGGGGTACTCGCTGTGCGGGTGACGAACGGTGCGGGCGGTCGTGCGGGCTGCTCCGGCGACGTGGGGGCCGGAGCTCTTGGTGGCAGGTGGGGTGGTGACTGGCGACGGTGGTCGTCGGGTATGGCGGTGGTTGGTGGCCGCTGGTGGTGGTGGTCGAGCTCGGGGAGGGGAGGTGTAGGTCGGCTGGTGGTTTGGTTGAGTTAGGTTTTAGATATTTTAGTTTAGGTTTTGATTCATATAATGAGTAAATAAATGTATATGTAGGAGAGAGAGTGGGGGGGGGCTGCCTAGGGATTAGGGCCGGCTGGATGAATTTTTTTGGGGAGTGGGGTGGCTCATCAAGATGTGTGGAGGGCTAGGAATAGGCTAATTTGAATGTAGGGCCAAGATTGGTTCCCAAAAAGGGGGTGCAAGTACATGCAAAATGGGGGGAAAAACCAATGCCTACGGTTTGTCATTTCATGCTTTTCTCCATGATGGTTTGGGCCAATGAGAGGGGGACACCACATTGCAATTTTGTAATTTAGCCCCTGAATAAATTGGTATTTGCACAATAACTAGGATTGGGGATTTAATGCAAACAAACACCATGTTTGGTGTTCCCCATTGGTCGATGACGGTGTTTGGTATTTTGTATGAGGCTAATGGGTATGGATGTGGGTTTAGGTTGGATTTGGGTCCAATATAAATTAGGTTGGGTAGCCACATTAATTAATTCATAATTAATGTAACGGCGTTGCTAATCTAATTTAATTAAAAACCGGAAGTCTGAATTTGGTTGGACAAGGGTCCTTGGTGTAGTAGGCTCAGTGTACAATAATATCGTGATCTGGGTTGGTCAAAACTGGTTGAGGTTGGGTCTCAATGTCAATTGGAACGGGCAGCGAACGTAATTACGCAATTTAATTAATTTGCGCACGGACGTTTGCAACGACTTTTTTGCGACTAAAATCAGGCACGAAAATCGGTATCCGGGGTTTGTTCTTGGTTTAATATGATGGGTTTACGTGTCTAGGTCAGATATGTGGAATTGGTTTTAGGGCAACAGCTAAAGGGGTATCCTAAGAGAATCAATCATTGCACAAGTATTATAATACTAATATTTAAATCTTAATTAAATCTGGTAAACCCTAATTAGGCTAATTAAACTAGAAAACCCTAATTTTTGGTCGAGGGGGTTTACACTCATATATATACACATAGGCACACATAAACACAAAAACTTAAAATACACCATTATATACTCCAATTAATGTATAGATAGTATATACAAATATATTTACATATGCATGTATAGTACAAAAGCCAAAACACAAACACATGGGGTGCACCGCACCCGTATCACACTTTTCTATGATACGCTTACGACACGGCCCCCAACTCACAACCAAACGTATCCCGGAGGACACGTACAAGTCCAAAACATAAATTATGACCAATACATATATAAATTATAGTGTCTACGTGTCCGTGTCATTATATGATATGCACATGGCCCCGTGTCGGAGGAAAACCCCCAAAATCGACCGTTTCGTCAAATTGAGGAGATTCGGCCCACACGTATCCAATTGTGGACACGACATAAGCTACAAACAAACAATAAATGGTCAATTAGATCTATTAGATCCATTGACAAGCACTACATGTGCCAATTTCGGAATACCCCCAAAATCGACACCAAAATGGACATAACTCCCACCGTAGGTCTCCAAATGATACCCAAACAAATCCTATGGGTAACCTATGCATGTGGGGTGGTTTCTTATGGTAAAAACTCAGATCTATAGTCTATAGGAAGGGGGAAAACTGAATTATACCTATTGGGAGATGGATTCCCAATAAAAAGGTCCCAAATGACAAGTTGCTCTTCTCCTTGTAGATCTTGGCCTCCTCCTCCTTGTTCCTTGCTCCTTGCTTGTAGATCCTTGATGTAGAGGCTTCAATGTTGAATTTAGAAGGAGATTTGAAGAGAATTGATGGTGAAATGATGGGGAATTGATGGAGAATTGGAAGGGGAAAAACTAGATCTAGAATTTTGGGGAAGAACTAAAATAAGAGCACTCTCTCTCCTCTCAATTATGGCTGGACAAAAACCCTTCCTCAAGCAATGTACAAAGTCAAAAATACCCCTTGGGGCCTCTCATGAAGAAATAATTTGGGAGGGAAGGTTCTAGTCTAATGGTTCCACTAATTAATCATGTTTCCTAATCCATGGGCCTAATTCATGGGCTCAACTTAGACTAGTCCAAAAGTTTGTTCATGTCCCCTAATTAAAAGGTTAGGTCCACTACACAAGTCTAAAATAAGTCTACACTAGCAATAATTAAAATAAATAAATTAGTCATGCACAAATATTAATTATAGTAATTCTAAAATAATTAATACTCAAGATAAATACCAAACTACCCTTAGATGGAAATGTGAGGGTGACAATGGCTCAAGCATCGGTCCCGCCAACTCAGATACGTGTGGTGGTGGACTTACCACCATCCAACCCGAGCCAAGAGCCTGCTCTAGATCAAGAGTCAGCAGTTCCTCCGCTTCCTCACTCGGAGAATATATTACCTCCCATTGGAGTTACGATACAACCAACTCCGCACTACACCGTAGTCCCGTTTCCAACTGAAAATCCGATGCAGGCAGTACGGGAGTTGAAAGCCCAGTTTGATGCCTTGAAGCACAAAGATCAGCTCAAGGAACTGGGAATCAACCAGCCTTACCCAGCTATCTGGGAAGAGGTTCCTTTCCCTCCGAGGTACAAACCTCAGACTATGGCTCTATTCGAGGGAAAAATATCACCAAGTCAGTACATGAACTATTTCAGTATGATGACGGTGTTGCTACAAGGGAACGACGCCCTCCTCACTCGGGTGTTTAAAGGCTGCCTCTCAGGAGTTGCCTATCAGTGGTACCGTAGCTTGGCGGACAACTGCATTACTTCCTTCGAGGACTTCAAAGCTTTATTCTTCACGCGATTCTACGAGGGAGGAATGGACATGTCTATGTCCTCTCTCATCGAAGTCAAACAGAGGGAAAAGGAGGACGTTCGCACCTTCGTCGAACGTTTTTGTCAGGCCACCTTACAGATGCCTCCAAGAGTTCCAGACTCTGCGTTAGTAGACATTTGCAGGAAGAACCTCCTTCCCGTAGTCTCGGTGTTTATAGGACCATATCAGTTCCATGATTGGCCCTCGTTCATCATCTCGGCAGCGGCCACCGAAGACAACAGTCGCAAGGCGCGCGACAATGGCATCATGATCTCCGCCTCTGACAGAGGCAAAAGGTCATCTCCCAGCAGCGACCATCCTCGCAGCTCCAAGGAAAAAGAAGCTCTGGCGATCAATATGTCCAGACAAAAGACTGCGGCGACCACGCAGACGAGACCCGGGACTTCCAGGCCCGTCGAAGTCTACTCTTTTGACGATGACGATATCCCAAGTATATTCGAGTATCTCGTCAAGAGTGGCAAGATCACACTTCCGGAGCTAAGGCGGCCCCAAGAAGTCGGCAGCACTGACGACCCCAAATACTGCATCTTCCATAGATACGTATACCACCCAACGAAGGCGTGTTACATACTAAAAAGAAAGATCCAGGGGTTAATCGATGCTAAGGCCATCACTCTGCACAACACCGAGAAGACGGTCACGGCCAACATGATCTCTCTGCGGTTTGGCAATCTACCTTCCCAAAAAGTCTCGGACGGTGTCACACCCATTTCCCGGACCACGATGAACATCATCAATCTCCCTCCAGCTAGGGGTCAAAATCATCACCTGGTACCCCTAACCACCCGACAGGGCAAGATTATGTGGGTTTATCCGGATTTGGTGTCAGAGCTCGAGGAGGAGACTAAAGCTACTAAGGCTACATCTAGAAAGAGCTCCAAATACAAACCATGCCATATGGTCGCAACTTCTTTGCCATCAGACGAAGATGAGGTATTTGCTGCAACCCGTTCAGGGAAAGCCTACCTCAACGACTACGGAGCAAGTCAGGAAGATGCACCGGCGGACGCTTCGGCTGCCAAACCTTCAGGACCAGGCCCCGTCGTACCAGATGCCAGCCCTTCAAAACTGACTCCGACGGACAAGGGGAAGCAAAGAGAAGTGCGCTTTGATAAACCTGTGAAAAATATTCCAAACAAAGGTTTTGAGAAGCCCTACAACTTTGACATCCTGGCCCAACTAGCTAATACACCAGCCAGGCTCTCCATCTTTGAGCTACTCAGGCTCTCCCAAGACACTCGTCTAGCCCTGAGTGAAGCGCTGATGCAGGCAGAGGCATGCTTGACCCAGCTCAAGTCCCCCGACGAAGAACCAGTGCCGTGTCCTCAATGCCACAGCGTGATGGAGGTGGTCCCAAATATCACTTTCACCCAAGACGACATGCTGTTAAAACATAACAAGCATGACAGACCCCACTATTATATCGGGTACGTCGGTTCCATGGAGGTCGATCGGATTCACATAGATCCGGGATCGTCGATCAGCATCATCCCTCACAGTATGCTCAGACCGTTGAGGATTCCTACCAGCGAATTGGCTTACACCTCCACTACAATCGTGGGTTTCAACGCCGGAAGAAGTAAGCCATTAGGGAAAATTCGCCTGAGGATCCAGATTGGCAACCTCAGATCGGTGGCCATGTGTTACGTCATCGATTCAGAGGTGTCCTACAACATTTTGCTGGGAAGACCGTAGATCCACGACCACAACATCGTTCTTTCAACTCTACATCAATGTCTCAAATATGTAAACCCCCAAGGAACGGTACAAACGGAGGTTGCTGACCTAAACCCGTTTAAAGGAGTAGAATCCTACTATTCTGATGCCGTGTTGTACTCTCAAGACCACACGGAAGAAGTGTCAGGCGAGGCAGAGAAGGAATCCCACCGGGAGCCAGAAGAACCCTCTGCCGCACTACCGCTGTCAATCAGAGTGAAAGGATGAACCACTCGTCCAAAAGCCATGGAGCCTATGGCTATTCACCTGAACAAAACCAGGTCAGGAAAAGGGAGTGATCCTCTAGTGGTCAGTTTGAACCAGAAGCCTCCACCCTTGGTCATCAACCTCTGGCGCAACGGGCGGCTGACCGATATAAATACGACCAGGAAGGGAGTTCCAGATGATAATAAACATCCTCTTTTTCCAGTATGTTAACGCTCAAATTCCAAATCAGGAATCCACTTCCCGTGACGAGGTAGAACCCATAGCACAAAAATTCTTGGAAGTTATGAACTCCTACCGTCCGTATGTCTGGGAAGTAGCGTCATCATCCAACGTCGTCACGACATATGGACCACATGAGGGTTCTATCTTTATTGTCCCACCTACCTGCAGCAGCCAGCGTTCAATAGTCTTCGGCCGCATGTGCAATCAACCGGCTATCCAGGAAGATTCTTTCAATGACGATACTGGAAAAATGCAAGTTCACCAATACATCCCGCAAACGTTGAGGATCTGCAAAATATGGGCTACGATTGGAGCGGAAGACAGGCCTCAACTACGGAAGAGGCAGACGAACGCCGCTGCACGGCGACCCCTACTATCAACGAACTCATTTTGGGTTGGGATATGCCACCTCCTCTAAGTCGGACAAGGATATCTTTTCCTCTTCTCAGAATGGCTCATCGCCCTCCGACTCACCTGACACTCTCGAGCAAGCATTATCGACAAATATGGTGGTGGCAGATCCCTTTGAAGCAGACGAACAGGATTCTGAGCCGTTTGAGAATGACTCTTGGGCTCAACAAATGGATACGCAGTGGGAATTCCGCTTCGAGCAGAGGGAACCTCCCACCAAAGATGAAGTTATCCAGGTTGATGTTGGGGGTGAACTTTCGCCAAAACCGATATTCATCAGTAACAATCTTTCCCCACCTGAAAGGAAAGAAGTTATCCAGCTGATAAAAGAATATATCGATGTCTTTGCGTGGAATTATAAGGACATGCCGGGCCTTGACCCGAAGGTGGCTACTCATAAACTCAATATATTGACCGACTCGAAGCCTATGAAGCAGCACCAACGTCGGTTCCGTCCGGACATGATGGACGCCATCGAAGCTGAAGTCAAGAAATTGATAGCCTGCGATTTCATCCGGGAAGAACAACATTCCAACTTGGTCGCCAACGTTGTCCCGGTCATAAAAAAAATGAGAAAATACGTATCTGTATCGATTACCGAGATCTGAATGCAGCCTGCCCCAAGAATGAGTTCCCTCTTCCCATCATGAACATCATGATCGACAACACCTGCGGTTTTGAACGCATGTCTTTCATGGACGGATTCTCATGATACAATCAGATCAAGATGCATCCTGAAGACGAGAAGTACACTGCCTTTCGGACCCCGTTGGGAGTATATTGCTAAACGGTCATGCCCTTCGAATTGAAGAACGCCGGGGCCACATACCAACGGGCTATGAGTAACATATTCCATGAGCATTTACGCAAAACAGTAGAATGTTACGTAGACGACATAGCCGTCAAGAGCCGCCTCAAAGATGATCACATTCAAGACTTGAGGACGGTATTCAGGTTAATGTGCCAACATCAACTCAAGATGAACCCTACGAAGTCCTTTCTAGGTATATCTAGTGGCAAATTCCTGGGATTTGTCATCACCGCCAAAAGCATCCAAGTGGACCCTGACAAAGTCCGGGCCATCGTAGAAATGCGATCGCCCCATAATCTGAGGGAACTCCGGGGATTTCAAGGCCGTCTGGCTTATATCCGGAGGTTCATATCCAACCTCTCGGGAAAATGTCAGCCCTTTTCGCATCTCATGAAGAAAGGTGTATCCTTCGTATGGGACGAAACCTGTCAGCAAGCATTCGGGGATATCAAACGCTACCTCACCAGTCCGCTGGTTCTGGTGCCTCCCGTCATGGGAAGACCATTCTTGCTGTACGTTTGAGCGATGGATCATTCTCTAGGAGCTCTTCTCGCGCAGAAGAACGTTGTGGGGCATGAACAGGCTATCTACTACCTCAGCAGGATGATGGTCGGAGCCGAACACCGGTACAACCCAGTAGAGAAAGAATGCTTGTCTCTGATGTTCGCTATCCAGAAGATGCGGCACTATGTCACCGGCCAGACTATTCATATCATCTCCAGGATCAACCCTCTTCGAGTACTGATGAGCAAGCCAAGTGCTCTTAATTCCCGACTCGCGACTTGGGCGATGCTGTTAACACCATATGACATGGTATACGTCCCGCAGAAGTCCATCAAAGGCCAAGCACTGGCTGACTTCCTAGCTGCTCATCCGATCCCGGAGGCCTCCAAATTATACGAGGACATTCCCGACGAAGTTGCAGAATGTAATTCCGTAATGGAAAGTGACGCATGGCAACTGTTCTTCGACGGCGCCTCCAGGACTGGTCCCCAGGGAAACGTGGTTTCAGGGGTAGGAATCGTCCTGGTAACTCCTGATAAACTCGACATCTACCAAGCATATTCTCTTAGCGAGCCATGCTCCAACAATGTGGCAGAATGCAACGCTCTGCTAATCGGGCTACAAGTCGCCAAAGAGCTGGGGGTCGTCTCCCTGGAAGCTTTTGGTGATTCTCTGCTTATCGTCAATCAAGTCAGAGGAATATATGAAGTCCGAAATCTAGACCTCATCCCCTATCACCAAGCAACGGTCGAGATAGCCATGACATTTAAAGGGTTCTTCCTAGAGCATGTACCTCGATCTCAGAATCTGGAAGCTGATGCCCTAGCCAGTCTAGCTGCGGATTTAGCCACTCCTATAAGAAGGCAGGATTTGGTAATCCTTCTTAACAGAGATTTATTCTGTATGAAGAACAACTTTCGCATAGAACGCAGCTACGCTGTGAATACAGATCCCCCTAGAAGAGACTGGAGAAGTCCCTTCATAGATTTTGTCGCATACGGAATCTTGCCGGAGGACCCCAAAGAAGCAGTATCCGTCAAAAGACAATTATTACGCTTCTACTTCGATGCATCTTCACAATGCCTATATCGCCGAACCTACGACGGACTACTATTGAGATGTCTCTCTAACGACGAAGCACGGCAGATTATCCGAGAAGCTCACGACGGCGTATGCGGAGCGCACCAGCCCGGTCCTAAGCTACAGGATCGTATCAGGAGAATGGGCTATTACTGGCCCACTATAATCACGGACGCGATCAACTATGCAAGACAATGCAGGGCCTGTCAGGTTCATGCGGACTTCATACACCAACCGTCTGAATATCTACATCCTACGGTTGCGTCCTGGCCTTTCGAAGCATGGAGTATGGATATCATTGGTCCTATTCACCCGTCTTCTTACAGAGGTCACCGGTTCATACTGGCCATCACGGATTACTTCTCCAAATGGACAGAGGTGATCCCTCTTGCTGAGGTAAAGGTATCTAATGTAATCAGCTTCGTCAAGCATCACGTCATTTATCGCTTTGGGATTCTCCGAAGGATAATCTATGACAATGGACCTCAGTTCATCAGCCAAGCATTTCATCAATTTTGCGATAAAAATCGGATACATAATATTGCCTCTACGGCATATTATCCAGCTGCTAATGGTTTGGCGGAAGCTTTCAACAAAACCATTATCAAACTCTTGAAGAAGTTCATCTCTTCAAACAAAAGAGATTGGGATGAGAAGCTGGGCGAATGTCTCTGGGCGTACCGTACAACAGTACGAACACCAACAGGTTGTACCCTATTTTCACTGGTCTACGAGAGCGAAGCAGTTCTCTCTATTGAAATCCAGATCCCGTCACTCAGGATAGCCGTGACTAATGAGCTGACTCAAGAAAAGAATGACCTGTTAAGGCTTCAAGAGCTAGAAGGATTAGACGAGAAACGCCTCCAAGCTCAACAGCGCATTGCGCTCTACCAAGCACGCATTTCCAGAGCTTTCAATCATAAAGTAAAGGAAAGAGTGTTCAAAGTCGGCGAGCTAGTTTTAGCCGTAAGAAGGCCGATGATTCTTACTCACAGGAGTAAAGGAAAATTTTAGCCCAAGTGGGAAGGCCCTTATGTGATCGAGACAACGTTCTCGAACGGCGCTTACAAGTTAGCCCAGCCTAATGGAGACCTGTTCATGGCTCCTATCAACGGTAAATTCCTGAAGAGGTACTATGCTTAAACCTCCTCTACTCAAGTGGAATATAGCGAGAATCTCAATTCTGACAAAACTACTTCCAAAATGAAACTAGTTAGGTCATATTCTATCATGTCCGTATGACCTCTGAATAGGTATGTCCTGCTAGAAGTTTATCGAGAGTCTATCACGTCCATACTACCTCTGATATCACTCTTGCCCAAACCTGTCATTTACATTCCGAAATGATGGGTCCACAAAGTCAGAAAAGATTTGATTTATTTATTCCCGAAAAGAGCAGAATTATATTGGGGAAGCAAAAAGAAGAAAGGGTACATCATTGTGGGAGAGCAGTCAGATCGCGAATCAGCTTCGCCAGTGCAGCTACCCTCTCGTCCCTGGAAACCAAGGCATCAGCACGGGCCTGTTCCAGCCGTGCCTCAGGATTGTTCGTAAAGGACAGTTCGACCCTTGCCCAAAAAGAGCCAGCTCGGGCAGCTTCTGCACGCTCCAGATCCCGTCGGGCTGTTCTCAGTCGACCAGTCGCTACATCTAGACCTGCCAACGACTGAGAAGCCCACTCCTCTGCCAGAGCGAGTTTTTCCTTCAACTTGCGGGCCCTCGCTACATTCCCTTCATGCTCGGATTGGCACTTCGTCTAAAGAGCAAGAGCCTCATGCACGACAGCTTTTCTTTTATCCATCTCCAGCTTATGTGCTTTGATGGAGTTATCTAGGCTCTCCAGCTGTTTGGTAAGCCGCGCAGTCATGAAGTCGTATCTGGCCTGGACCTCAGCTTCAAAACTGCCCCGAGTCAGCTGCAAGTATTCGTTAATAGGTTGCTCCAACCCATTAACCATCGCCTCCAGGGCGTCAGCTACCCCAGAATCGCCGAACTCCCTGACCGCCCCAATCGAAAACTGGGAAGCCTTCTTCAGACGCTCAAAATCCAGATTCTTCGCCAACACCATTGATATCAGCGTTTTCAGACTGGTGTAAAAGAGGCTGGTATACAGCTCGGTCAGCTCAACCAGATCTGGTTGAACGCCAGGAGTGGCCGCGATATTGGCAAGTTCCCCTTCAGGAATGATTGCAGACGAGGTGGCCACAGCCGCCGCCTCGACAGGTAGTACGACCGAAGAAGGTGCGACAACGACGGTCAAAGTCATCGGCATACTCGCAAGAGGCGAGGTCACGATAACGGGTTCGTCCTCCTCTTGAGGTGACGAAACTACTCCGGGCGAGCTGGCCCCCGAAGGTATTTCCTCCTCGAAGTCGAACGCCTCTGTATCATCGCCAGGAGCCCGAGCAGAGCCAGAAGGCGCTTCAACGCTATACTTCCCGTGGACGCCATCCCCTGAGAAGAGGACAAGAAAGTTGATATCAATATGATAGTAATCTTTCTAAGAGGAGACATAAAGATGACCTTTACCCGTAGCCAACGGTATATATGCCGCGTCTGCAGCCGATGTAGCTATATCACGCCTTAATGACGCAATACGAAATGTCATACCTGGAGAAGGAGGTGGGCCAACCGACATCGCCAGGAGCTCTACCAAGCCTTCACCAAGACGCAGTCGAGGTTCGTCAGCTGGAATCTCGCTAGTCATGCTTACGGACGCGGCAGGAGTTTCATCCGTTGCTGGTCTAGGGAAAGATTCTCCCATTTGCCTCGGCCACGCAGGCGATTTCATTCCACTACCTGAGGCAGTGGCAGCAACGGCAGCCTCAAGCAGGAGTTCTCCAGCACCACCAGCCGAAACTAAGGGTCCCTCTCCAAAAGGCGGGGAACCTCCAATCAAAGAGACATCCCCAATAGGAGAGACAGCAGGTTCCTCTCTAGGAGCCTCAATGCCAGGAATCCGGAGAGAACGATTAACCATCTTCTGCTTCTTGCGAGGGAAAGTCTGCTTCGAGGCAGGAGCCCTTCGCTTCCCAGAGACTGCCAAAGCCCCCGCAGGCGGAGGCACTTCACACCTCGGCACCGACACCAGAGGCTCATCCGGAGTAACGGACTCCTCACCCTCGGCAGACAAAACCGAGGGGACTTCGACTCTTCCCCCAGGCTTGGGAGAAGGCATCCTAAAGCTTCCACGCATGTCAAAATCGCGATGGAAGGTGTTGATCACCACGTAGAACTGGGCATACGAATGGAGGATACGCAGTTCCGTGGAGAGGGTGACGATCGGCACGATAAAGATTGCTCCTGTGCAACCCATGATAAAATACTGCCATCCTCTGGCTCCATCAATGAGTCCGCCCCTGGACCTGAAGCTGGTGACGGCATTGCCCACGTACAGCTGATCGTACCCAAACTGCCTGGCGAACTGACTAGGCAAGTAAGGCTCGAAGAAGCAATGATCTTCGTTTCTGTACAGCAAATGGGAGGGTCTGATGCAGACCAACCAATTAAAAGCTTCCGGAGAAAGATTGGTCTTCTCTCCACCTAAATCCTCAAGCCTAATCCCGGACTGATTGTGATGCACAGAGGGGACAGTGCAGAGGAGCTTCCAGCAATGACCGAGGCTTAGCACCAGCCGACAGTCTAAGACTGTGTTCACGTTCCAGAGGGAGTCCTTGTAGTTCAGCAAGAAACTACCCCCCGCGCTACTACCAGGGCCGGGAGACATCACCCGGGGGTTGTGGAGAATTAACCATCCCATCAAGTACAGGTATGGTAACTCTACCCGGGGAAAGCTATCAGGCCGAGCTTCATCAACGAGCAGTCCGTCAGTCATGGCTCTCAAGCCAGCCTGTATACGGCACACCATGGCAGGGAGCAAGCCCAGTCTTGCCCCGAACACCAGACGAACGGTGGGCCACAAGATGTTCCGGTGAATGCGGTCCGCGGACGCGATACCGGGCACCACTACTCGACGCAGCCATATGGAGAGGAAACCAGCCAGCCGGGCTTCCTCAGACAAAGGCCTGCGATAGCGCCTCAAGTAACTATAGGCCTTAGTGCCTTCAGGATACTTTCCTACCCCGTCAGTGAGAAACTGGTCGGGAGCTTTAGTATCCTCCATAAGATCCTCGACGACCTGGGCACTGAGCACGCCCAAACAGTTCACGGGCTCATTCTTGCCCCCCGAAACTTTCTTCGACTTGACGGCCCTGGCCCGATGGAAGAAGAGATAGGACATCCACTTAGTGGTGTGAGCCAAATCAGAAGGCTCATCATAAAAAGTGGTGCACGCGAAGTAGTGGCACATCAGCTCCTGATACACCTCCACAACCCGAGGGTTCGAGTCCTCCAACTCCCTGTTGGTGGGAACATACTCTTCATATGGGGTATCCCCCATCGGCAGTCTCGAGATCACTGCCATTTCGTGGAGGGCCAATCCCAACTCCCCCAGTAGAGAGGCGAAGGTCCCGATGAGCGAAATGTATCGCTCCATCAGTGCGAGAAACAGGTTAGGATTGGGAGGCAACCCAACACTCGTCGCACTCACAGCAGCATACAGTCCAATGACCTCCAGCTCTCTCCGAAAATGCTTTAAAGCCCAGTCAACTAGGCAAGCCCATCGGAGGTTTGTTGGGGTGATCCACCCATTGCACCGAGGATTCTCCTTGGGGTATACCCCCCCTCACACCATGAAGTCGTTGCAGAAAGTCGGCAACTGGACCGGCTGGATCACTGAACTGTCTTCACTCGGGACGTTGCCCGGGCACAGTCCCCTGAACAACGTCACGACGCCAGAAGGACGGCTGACAAACGACCCCTGGTCAGCTCCTTTCAGATGAAAGATCTTTCCCGGCTTGCCGTGAAGATCGGGAGTCAGCGTCTACGACATCCTCCTGGAATGTGTGGCATGGAAGAAAGCCGAGATGGGATAATCTCTCGACATCGTGGGCAGATACAAGACCACACTCTCGGTGGGAAAAACCCAGGGTTCTCTCTTGGGCTTCGTCTGGGACTGTTTATCAATCATGTCCCCAAAGAGAAAAGCCGGCTTGATGTACTGGTCCCCGTCTATGTACGTCAGGGGCTCTCCGTTAATCATGTTCAGCAATGTCCGCTTGTCCTGAGCCGATATCAAAATCTCCCTTCCTTCAGGATACTGGGGTCCGGAGATAGGAAATGTCACGTGCGACAGATCCTCCAGATAGTTCGAGTGCAGCATCCCGGCAGCGGAACCCATCACCTCGGCCAGTGGAGACTCATGCAAGTTAACTGCAAAAGTGCAAGGAAAATACGTCATTACAAATCTTGCAACATAAAGACCAAGAAACGACAGTCTGTGCTTTACGCCAAGACTATACAAAATTTGGTCATTTTACGCCGGAAGTCACATCCTGAAGCGTAATTGGCGGTATACTGTCCGTGTTTTACGCCAGACTGCCAAAATTCTAGTTACTACGTCGGAGGTCCCATCCACAAGCGTAGAACTAAAATTTTATAGTATACACCAAGTTTTCGGCAGTCAGAGCTTTTACGCTCAAAACTACAAAAACATGGAGTTTTTACGCTGGCACATTAGAAATATGGGCGTAAAAGATGAAAATGTCTCCGTGCGTCATCTTCCTCAAAGAGGCTATCAGCACAGAAGACGACCTAGCGCGGTCACGTTCAACGTGTGCAAAGAATTTTTCGTCGTTCTTTGTCATCCCAAAGGCTATACCTCTAAGGCCGGGTGCGCTACTCGTCGGCAGGATGCTTCGCTCAGAAGGAAGTTCACCTTGACCGACCGAAGACTCTCTCGTCGGGGCAGAAGAACGAGAAGAAGAGCCTGTGCTCTTTCCCTTAGTGGAGTGGGTTTGTTTCGGTGCCATTTCTGAAAACTCGGAGTGCTCGGAGAAAGAACGAGGGGAAAAACTTAAACAATCGAAGGCTCTCTTTCGCAGAAGACGGATAAAAAGTTTTTCTCTCAAAAGTTTAGGATATATATAAAGTTCGGGTCGACTCCTCGAACCCTCGGACGGGCTCCTCGAAACCCCAACCAAATCTCACAATTAAATATTTGGTTATGATTGGGTACTACGTCAGCCCACTACTCTCGAAAGACGGACAATCAGCAAATTCGAAGAGTTTTTCGTGCAAAAGCAGGTCAGCGGTTCCTATGCTAAGGAGCTTTCTACGCTCAACAGCAACAGATCTACGGTTTTACGCTCGTAAGCTATAAGTCTATGATTTTACGCCCGGATGCCTTTGTGCTCGGTAGCTTTTATGCTCGAGAGGCTACAAACCTACGACTTTGCGCTCAGCAGATACCAAATCGATGATCTCACGCTCGGTGGTGTTTAGTTTACGCTCGGAGGCAACGGATCCACGACCTTATGCCCGGAAAATTTCTTCTATAGGCTACAAATCTACAGTTCTACGCTAAGGAGCTTTCTACGCTCGACAACAACAGATCTACGGTTTTACACTCGCAAGCTACAAGTCAATGGTTTTATGTCCGGATGCCTTTGTGCTCGGTAGCTTTTATGCTCGAGAGGCTACAAACCTATGACTTTACGCTCAGCAGATACCAAATCGATGATCTCACGCTCGGTGGCTTTCTACGCTCAATAGGCTGCAAACTCGAGATTTTTAGCTCATCTACACTACGGATCTCTGACTTTCCGCATATCCGAACAGTTCTCAAGACGGTCGATTACAGGAGTTCACACAGAAGATACTCCTTCTTGACCTCAAAATATTCCAAGTACCCGAAGCATACAGAGTTCAAACATTGAGAAATTACTCTTCTCGGGTCAAATGGAGGTTCATCCAGGCTCCAGTCTAAATATCTCGTCTATCAAGATGGCAAACTCAGCTCGACAGCCATTCCTCGACCCTGTTCCAAGGGATTTTCGAGAAGTCATTCTTGAAGACGAAGTCTGAACAAAAATTCTACGCGGTTCCCCAGTCTTAGCAGCAGGACAGTTCTAAATGCTCAAAATGCTCAACAGCGTTCTATGAACTATTCGCTATGCATAAAGGACAGGACCTAGCACTCTTTCTAAATAGAGTCGGCGTAAAGAATCAGACGTGTCGAAGCTACACATATTCAGACTTCACAGCAACGTATGGCAAAACGATCATATGCGGAGAAGAAAGACGATTTTATTAAAATCAAAATTATGATTACATATGAGGGAAATCCAATCTACAAGGGTTTTTCTTCATTTTTATGGTTACATCTGAGGGAAACTCCGCCGACAAAGGGTCTTCCTCATCATCGTCTAAAGACCGCACCGAGGAGCTGTTCTAACAAAGGCTCGCGTGGGTGATGGTCTTCCTCTTCTTCGAAGAAGATGATCAGTGGCGGGAGGATACAAAACTGGGCATATGACCCATCCTCCAACAGAAGGAAAGCAGGGTAATTCTGCTTTCCTACAGACCACCGCCACTCTAGCCGGTCTGTCTGCCTCTCGTCACCAGAGGTAACTGGATAAGGCGCCACTTGCAAGCAGCGTGGTGAAATACGATTCTTCGTCTCTCCCGAAGAACCACCATATAAAGTTGTTGATTATCCCGAGCAAGGGAGGCTAAGATATCCTTCCACAATCCATCGTTGCAATGGACGCTTGCTCGAAGACGCCATCTTTTTTGGCTCCTTATACGCTGGAAGAACATGATCTCCTTCTTCCTCAGGTCGACCCGACGAACTCCGGCGATCATCTCTACGTGGTGATGGAAATGTGGGGAGAACAGGTTAACTCCCCCAGCCTTTTTATAGGCGAAAGAGGTCACACCGGTCCCCAATAAATCTGCCATAAAGTCAGCATTAACCGTTTCAACGATTCGAGTTACGAGGAGCGGTTCATGCTTCGTTCAAAGCGTTCCAAATTTCGAGGAATTTAAAAGCTTTGAAGCGGGTCTTGTAGAAGCATAAAAAATACGCCGGATGGCTATACGCAGCATATTGGTACAGAGCAGCGTAAGCAGAGGCCTTCAAAGCCATCAAGCGTGCAACAGAGCTTTTTTCGCTGAACACAACGTGAAATATAAGCTCAAAGGACCATCCGCGTAAGGCAGTACGTCCAAGTCGCTTCAGCGTAAAACAGGGTGCTTTATCGCCTCCAGGGCGTAAAACTTATCCTCTTTCAGACGCAGCATTGAGGTGTACAAGAGACGCTTCATATTCTCTGAAGTGAACCTATCAGACCCTGCAATAAAGATCCTGCAATGAACCTGACGTCTCGACTTCTGACAAAGGGATACGGCTCGACTACCCAGATGACGGCTATAATGATGGCACAGCACTGCGACCCAGGCTATCATTTACCGCCATCCCCTTTGCGTAAACTGCTTTTACAAGCACGAAGGGATACGCTGCCTTGTTTTACACAGGCAGACATGAGCTGTTTATGTTCTACAGTAGACAAATCGCCTACCACATCAAAAGCTGCACTCCGTACGGGGTCGAGGCACGTCTCTGCGTCTAATGCACAGAGCGATGATAATTGCTCGAGGCACGTCTCTACGTCTAATGCACAGAGCGGTGACAGTTTCTCAAGGCAGGTCTCGGCGACTGATGCGCAGAAGGGGTTGCAGACCTTCAAAAACATGCCTCCACATTTAATGCACAGGATGGTGGCAAATCTCGACATTTAATGCAAGAGATTTGATTATATCTTCAAAAGCCGTAATTCCGGCTAAGACGTCCACATCAGCACTCTGGCACGGTACGCAGCGGCTTCTACGCCCATCCAGCTCCTGTGCTCTCTCGGCCTCTATGACCGCTCGGCTTCAACGCCCATTCGGCTTCTACGCCTACTCGGCCTCTATGACCATTCGGCTTCTACTCCTACTAGGCCTCTATGATCACTCGGCTTCTACGCCTACTCGGCATCTATGACCACTCGGCTTCTATGAACACTCGGCTTCTACGCCTATTCGACTTCTACGCCTATTCGGCTTCTATGCCGGTTTGATAACTATTTGGCTTCTATGCCATGGTGACGGACATTTGGCTTCTATGCCAACCTCTTCTACACAATGGATACCTACCTACGTGGCTTCTACGCCGTGATCTTTGTAGCGATTATACGCGTTTTGTCCCTTAGTTGGACCCACGTCACACGCTCATTCAAAGGATCATCTATATGCAGGCATTGGTTACTTTAACCGTTGTATAAAAGGGTGCTGTACTTTCCACTCCTCGATTTCTACACCGACGGAGTGGTCACTGTCACTAAAACTCTATAAATAGAGACCTCTATCAATGAGGAACAAGGTCGGAAAATTGGTCAAGAAACCAATATCAGATCCAAGGTCGACAAATTGGAAGGTCGAAAAATTGGTCAAGAAACCAATATCAGATCCGAGGTCGAACTTCCAAGAAAGATCGAACCAGAGGTCAAGAGAGAGAGAGAGAGAAGAATCCGGAGCTCGGGCAAAGAGTAGGGATCGACGACTTTGGCATCGTACATCCACCCTCTTCTGCAACCTTCGAAGCTGCTTCCTGTCTTCTACGGCACTTCTTCAACATCGTGTGGTCCAAGGGCTAAAGTGATCGACTGCAGATCAGACACCTATAGCAATATCTACCCAGATTAAATAAATTATACTCCCATATCCTCATATAGGATCAAATTGTACAAGTTTGTTTGTAAACCAAAGAAGGCGGGTTTCGTATAAACCCCATCCTGAATACATTTTTCATTCTTTCGTTTAATACCACAAACAGCTGCTAGCAATACGACATCAAAAGTCTGGAACTCATGTTGTTCTACTGTCAATATGATCTCTAGGTGGTCCCTGCTAGAATCTCGTCTGGAACCTCTCGCTAAAGTTGGCCCAAGGGACGGGTACTATTAGAGAAATCATCTATGTTGCCCACCAGTCTCGGGTTAAGTCTAGCAACTGCAGTCGAACTACTGATACTTGCTCTTTGTCAGGCACTTCGGCCGCCTCTAGGATAGCTTCAATATCCTGAAGCCATGCATCTGATGCAATCGCATCTTCGGTACCATAAAAATATGAAGGTTGGAAGTGCTTGAAGCTGCTTGCTGAGTTGAGGGCACGATGTCCGCCTCTCTCTAAGGCCTCATGTACTTAAGCAGAGTCAAGGATGGCTTAAGATATGGAATAATTGGTCCAGCCATAACCACCAGTTGTACCTACAGTGGCAGTCCTACTAGTACCCACCAATGAAAAAGTGAAATATTGCAGCTGAACCGCAAAGAGATGATAACCGGCTGGTGGTTGCCCTACTACCGGCAAAACTCTAGCTGGCTGATCGGAAGGACCAGAAACAGTGTCCCTGAAAGATAGATAACATTAGGATCAAATTGGAAGGACATGATAGATCAAGGATCAAAGCAGATGTTGAATCAAGATTTTTGGGATACAAATTCGATATTGGAGGAGATCACGGAGTAGCATGATTGAGACATCTAAACAATGATAAACCCCCATACTTCTGAATTTTCAGACCTGCATGGGCCACCACTTAAACCGTGTCATACCCCAGAACCAAAATACTGGAGAGTAGGGGCGGACAAAGCCAGCTACATACAATAGAGTACTATATACCCCGAGATACGGTCACGGCTGTCTAGACATGTGAGGGTTTACTCTACAATCCAACGGACATTCCTGGGTCAAGAGTCCTAGTTATCTCACAAGAAATATAATCACCAAACATATAATAGTAAGGCATCCCAAACTATACATACATAGATGATCATGAAGCTAGTTACCAAAATAAAGAACTAGCATAGTGCAATAATACATGATCAGCTCAAGCTATAGTCTAGAATATGCTTTATATGTAGGCCCGCATGCTAGAATGTCAAGTACCAAAATACGAGCTAAACACGTGCTCGATGGCTAAATGTCTCAAAAGTATAAGTATAAGATCAGGTGGGTGATGAAGAAGAAACTCATTCAAGTCCTCGGGTGTTCCTCGTGTTCACCATTTGGGATGTACAGGAGATCCTGCGGTGTTGCTAAAAAATCTAGCTATACAAAACAAGTGGGGTCAGACCCCAAAATAGCAAAGTACCACAAGGGAGCCAACTTAAAAAACTAAAACCATCATCCAAACATTCAATAGCATAAGGAAATATAAATAAGAGTAATATGTAAATAAGCAGTTAAGCGGTTAAACAGTTCAGGAATCAGTAACGAGTACAGTTCAGGATTAGTAGTTGGGTGATCCAAGACAAGACAAGAATAGAAAATATGCAATCATGGCCAAACATGACCTACAGCTTACTACCATTAACTAATTAGGGTTATCACAATCATGGTTACTAAAATATGCAGTTGAGATTCCATACAGCCACATGCCCTGCAGACTATCCAGGTTATCCAGACGTAAGAGTATATAGCATAGATTAATTAAGTATATAATATTTTTTGGTATATTTTAATACTCGACGGTGTACTGGAAGCGTGCCCCTCTCGACGGAGAGCTCCAAATCCATCAGGTGTCATTGGGATACTGGGATTGTATGTAGCCAGGAAATCTCTCTAGATGCTTCTAGATAATTATTCTTATTAACTTAGGCAAGTTATCAAGGATTCCTGACCGTGGTGCTCAGGAATCTGCCTTAGACATGATGCAAGACTGGATAATAGCTCGATAAGTACAATCAGGACAGGGATAAGTAATTAACCACGAGAATTTATCTATTCAGTACAAGTATTTCAGTTCTAGAGATTCCAGCATGTCAGGAGTGAGCTACATGGAGCCACTATCTAGTTTATCAGTACATGTCAGGTATCTGGAGTCAGGGACCAAGTTCATTCAGTACAAGTCAGGTACTGGGAGTTCTTAGTTTAACAGTACCATTACATTCCATGTTCCGGATATTCCATGTTCTGGTAAGCGTAGCATACAGGTTATAAGCAATTAGAAATAACATGCATCATATGAATTTAACTAATTGGGCCAAGCACAAGGAGTAAATAATCCATAAAAGAACATATAACAAAGGAAAACATTGCTACTATAAGATGTAGAAGTGCAGGAGATGAGTTGGCCACAAGCAAAAAACTGGCCGCATGCATCAAACTGGCCGTATGCAGGAAGCTGGTCGCATGGATCAAAACTGGCCGCATGAACCAAACTGGCCGCATGGATCATCGCAAGGTTCACCCTCAGGACAAGGGTTGAGGGGAATAAATACAAGATCAGGAAGTGACTGAAGTGACTAGCCAATAAAGTGTGTCAGAGAAGTGACCGATGTAATTGGCCAATAAAGTGTGTCAGAGAAGAAAAGACAAATTCAGGAAAAATCATGCCAAGGCGGCGCTGAGTCATGTGTTGGAAAAGAGGAATACATAGCTCGGGCCGCATGGATAATTTTGGCCACATGAATAATTTTGGCTGCATGTTCCTCTGGGCCGCATGGAATCATGAACTTAGAGAAATTTTTTTCGTTCAAGTTTTATGCATTTGGTCAAGGGGCGCATGTGCAGATTCAACTATGCGTCCAAAAGATGGTCGCATGCTGAGTTTGGAGCGAGGAGTCCAGACCACATGCAAAGTAGGCCGCATGGAGCTCCTTTGCCCCAGAACAACAAGTTGCAGTCATGGAAAAGCTTCAAGTCCTGAAAATATTATTCTCCCTGAAATCCTTATTTCCAGCTCAAATCCAAAAAAGTAAAGTTCTAAACCACTTAAAATCAGATGCTCTCTCACATAGAACAACTAGTTTTGGAAAATGATAAATTTGTAAGAGATCAAAACCATAAAAATGCCAAGAACACATTAAACTAAAAATGTAGATCTAGTCCAACCGAGCTATCAAAACCGAAAATACCAAGAAATAAACTTGCATAGGAGTTCATAAAGCACAATATAGACCAATAAAATACAAAAAATCTACAATAATATAAAAGTGCAAGTTCTCCATCATTGGCAAGTTGTACTTGCCTAAAATCATCACTAACTACTACCACTACTACCAAGGGGAGGGGGAGCCAAAAATACCTAAGTATGTTTAATTATGCAAATCCGTAATCAAACAAAAGTATTAAATTTATATATTATTATGTATGTATAAATATAAATGTGTTTTAAATTCATATGTAAATGAATATGTTTATTGCGATATTTTATTATATATAGGTAAGTAACCTTGTACAAATATTATTTTCTACTAATATTATGTTATAGGTACACGTAAAATTTTATACCTATAGGATTGTATACAAATGTTGTATAAATATGTAGCAATAAACTACGTCTATGTATATTTGTACTTTTTACTTATGTATAGTTTTATATACCTTCATGATTGAGTACGTTTACTTCTATACATATTTATCTATATTTCGATATTACAAGTGTAATCCCATATGCGGGTATGCATCATATATATATATATATATATATATATATATATATATATATATATATATATATATATAAACATGTTATGAATATTGGGTCAAATTTCAAGTTATGCACACATCTTGTCCCAAAATTAATATTTATATACGAGAACACTTATCTATATATTACTTTTAAAGAATTATACAAGATATATACAATAGTATTTTCAAGACTATAAACTATAAAAGTAATTATTTCCCAGAGTAAACTCTTACAAGGAACTTATCTATTGTATATATAAATAAGGCACATTTCTTTTTCTAATAAACCTAATAAGGACTTGCTTGGATACATGTATGAAATAGTAATACTTGGTTGTTTGTTGGACTCTAGTAGATTTTTTTTGTGGTCTAAAACATTAGTAGCTCGGGACTAGGATGACCAGACTTTGGGCTTGCAGTCTCAACAGTAGTGGGCAAACACCCCAGGCAAGTATACCCTGATGTTTTATTTCATATTTATGCTTATATGATTCAGTTTATGTTACATTTCATGATTACTTGTGTAGATATAAACTGTGCGTCCAATCTAGACTTGGATGCGACTGACAGTGTTCGTCTAGTTACTTGATTCATGTTGCTTTATACATATTGACTTAGTTGCTAGTAGACTAGCGTATTCTTGTGGGATATTCTCATATCTCCCTGACCTTGAAACACATAAGACACAATATGATTCATGATAGGACACAGATCATGGTATTCAACTGATCATCGATACATATGTAACGTATGATGGTTTGAAATATAACTACTATGATTAAGGTATTAGAGACTCAAGAAGATACAAAACTGGACATGTTATAGATATGACTTGGTCAATGTGGGATTGTGGGGGAGGACAACCACTATGTGTATGGGACAACCACGCTGGTATACACCGAAAGAGAACCATAACCTCCTCCAATGGTTAGTGCGATATATTTGACCAAAATACCCTCCCCCCAAACGTTCACATAAGGTAACCCCTCCCCCATCTATATTGGGACCTTATGGGTGGACTGGGCATATTCGATCCACCAAATTTAGAGGAAACTTCGCCCAACCCGTTTGGGCGACTAAGCTGGACTCTGGGTCCGGGGGACAAACCTAGTCTAACTTGAAAATTTTATGGGTAACCGGTCCTGGGCTGGCACAACCTGGTTTTAATTGAGTCGGTTCCCAGACGAATTTTGGATCGCCCGACCCACTTCACACAGTGACCTTTGGATGCCACCTTTGCAGCTCATGTTATTATACTCACATTAAAAAATGACACATAAGGAATAAAAATATACATTTGTCAGTATGAAAATCGCTTACCAACATGGATACATTTAACATCTAATTGATACAAAAGATCAAATCAAACTAATAAAACCTTAATTATGACCAAAAATAATAAAAAATGAAAAAAAATATACACAACATTAAAGTTTAATAACGTTTTACTATAGTCTCCAGGAGGAACTATGGGATTTTATGAGTTATGCAGATGCTCTCTGACATTCTTGGATCATTACGAATGGATACAGATGACTGTTGATAGTATATATACACCACTAGGCTTGAGCTACGTAAATTTGTCGAGTTAGCCTGAATCCCACCCATGCGTACGAAAGTTGTCCTCTAAATTGCACGTTTAGGAGGTTAGAATCACCCATGCACCATTATGAGTTATTTCAGTTTACACAGCTTCTATATTTTGTATCTTGGTATATCCCCTGAGGACCTGATTTACTGCCATATTTGTAGTGTCGATTGTCGTTGAGTCATTCTAGAGCTATTGATGAGTGTCGTCTCGGTATGCGGGTATTGTGTCTAAGTACTTATATCATATCTTCCGTAGTTACAAATACTTATTGCTTATTTATATGTTGTTATAGACTAGAATTTGTAGACTCATATTGTTCATTTCGAGTCTATTTAGACAAGTATTGTATGGGGTGCACACTAGGATACACATTGTCTATTCTTATATTTATTTTCTTGTGGATTGAGACGGAGATATATTTATTGTGTTATCTAGATAGTGACTATTACTGAACAGCTTATACGTATTTGAGTTAGACTGGAGTCCACTTGATACGTACTTGACCATTGTCACGTGACATGTTTCCGTGTATTTTGGGACTAGGGCGTGACAACTGTGGGTATAAGGCCTGATGATGATAGGTCTTGAAATCCTGACACGCCTGGTATACACTGTCATCCCTCCAATGGTTGGTGGGATATATTTGACCAAAATACCCTCCCCCCAAGCGTTCACATAAGGGTAACCCTTCCCCCATCTATATTGGGACCCTATGGGTGGACTGGGCCTGTTTGATCCACCGAATTTAGAGGAAACTTCGCTTAACCCGTTTGGGTGACTAAGGTGGACTCTGGGTCCGGGGGACAAACCTAGTCTGACTTGAAAAAAATTTAGGTAACCGGTCCTGGGCTGGCACAACCTGGTTTTAATTGAGTCGGTTCCCAGACAAATTTCGGATCGCTCGACCTACTTCGCACCGTGACCTTTGGATGCCACCTTTGCAGCTCATGCTATTATACTCTCATTCAAAAATGACACATAAGGAATAAAAATATACATTTGTCAGCATGGAAATCACTTACCAACGTGGATACATTTAACATCTAATTGATACAAAAGATCAAATCAAACTAATAAAACCTTAATTATGACCAAAAACAATAAAAAATGAAAAAAAAAAAATTACACACAACATTAAAGTTTAATAACATTGTACATACAATAAATTTTTTGACAAATTATCAAAAGAGAACCATAACCTCCTCTAAAATTTTCAAATAATAATAATAATATTATTATGTATATGTATATGTATATGTATATGTATATGTATATGTATATATATTTATACTATTATAATACATAGAATTTTTTGTTATCTCGTGAAGTAATAAGATCTACTAAAAGGTTGTGGGAATAAGTATGAGAAGATTCGAAACCATTACCTCCTTTTAAATTTTATTACTCCATAAACTATCCATAAATTTCCTGGTAATATATTGTTAAAAAATTTAAAAAATAAATATGCCCATCCCAAGGACATTTTCTGTCAGAAAAATGTTCATACAATTGGCATTTTTCACTTAAAATGTCTATGCAAAGGATTTTTTTTTTGACAAAAAATATTTTTGAAATGTACATTTCTCTTAAAAAATTAAACCAAACAAAATTAGTTTCTTAAACTAACGTAATTTCATTGAAAACATTCAATGAGAAGACGTATTTTATCATTTTCATTCAAGATGCTCTTTCATAGAAAGTTTTAATGCTCTTATCAGAATTCCGTAAAATTTTGTTCTGCGAGCTTGATTTTAGCTAAATTTGATACTTTTAATGAAATTATAAATAATTTTTTTCCCAAATCTAGAAGAAATAATTTAGACGGAAGAAAAACAAAAACTTTGGTGCATGAGAATAATGAGTCTTGATTTGTGAGGATAACAATGCAAAAGATGAGTGAGTCACAGCTACAATCACCTGCGAGCATATCTATTGTCCCATAATAATTCTATCCAATTCAATTCTACTTTTATTACATGTGGGCCAAAACAGAATTTGAAAGTAGATATAAAGATGATGACTCATATGTAATTGAGAGGAAGACATGATATGACATAATTACTGTAGGACAACAAATATGTTCGGCAAACACCCCCCCCCCCACCCTTTCCCTTTTCTCTCTCTATCTCTCTCTCTTATTTTTTGTTATCTCGTGAAGTAATAAGATCTACTAAAAGGTTGTGGGAATGAGTATGAGAAGATTCCAAACCATTACCTCCTCTTAAATTTTATTACTCCATAAACTATCCATAAATTTCCACGTAATATATTGTTAAAAAATTTACGAAATAAAAATGTCCATCCCAAGGACATTTTATGGCAGAAAAATGTTCATACAATTGGCATTTTTCACTTAAAATGTCTATGCAAAGAATTTTTTTTTGACAAAAACCATTTTTGAAATGTACATTTCTCTTAAAAAATTAAACCAAACAAAATTAGTTTCTTAAACTAACATAAATTCATTGGAAACATTCAATGAGAAGACGTATTTTATCATTTTTATTCAAGATGCTCTTTCATAGAAAGTTTTAATGCTCTTATCAGAATTCCGTAAAATTTTGTTCTGCGAGCTTGATTTTAGCTAAATTTGATAATTTTAATGAAATTATAAATAATTTTTTCCCCAAATCTAAAAGAAATAATTTAGACGGAAGAAAAACAAAAACTTTGGTGCATGAGAATAATGAGTCTTGATTTGTGAGGATAACAATGCAAAAGATGGGTGAGCCACAGCTACAATCACCTGCGAGCAGATCTACTATCCCATAATAATTATATCCAATTTTGTTCTATTACTATTACATGTGGGCCAAAACAGAATTTGAAAGTAGATATAGAGATGATGACTCACATGTAATTGAGAGGAAGACATGATATGACATAATTACTGTAGGACAGCAGATCTGTTCGACAACCCCCCTTCCCTTCTCCCTCTCTCTCTCTCTCTCTCTCTCTCTCTCTCTCTCAATTTTTGTTATCTCGTGAAGTAATAAGATCTACTAAAAGGTTATGGGAATAAGTATGAGAAGATTCGAAACCATTACCTCCTCTTAAATTTTATTACTCCATAAACTATCCATAAATTTTGATGTAATATATTGTTAAAAAAATTTAAAAAATAAAAATGTCCATCCCAAGGACATTTTCTGTCAGAAAAATGTTCATACAATTGGCATTTTTCACTTAAAATGTCTATGCAAAGGATTTTTTTTTGACAAAAATATTTTTGAAATGTACATTTCTCTTAAAATATTAAACCAAACAAAATTAGTTTCTTAAACTAACGTAATTTCATTGGAAATATTCAATGAGAAGACGTATTTTATCATTTTCATTCAAGATGTTCTTTCATAGAAAGTTTTAATGCTCTTATCAGAATTCGGTACAATTTTGTTCTGCGAGCTTGATTTTAGCTAAATTTTGATACTTTTAATGAAATTATAAATAATTTTTTTCTCCAAATCTAGAAGAAATAATTTAGACGGAAGAAAAACAAAAACTTTGGTGCATGAGAATAATGAGTCTTGATTTGTGAGGATAACAATGCAAAAGATGGGTGAGCCACAACTACAATCACCTGCGAGCAGATCTACTGTCCCATAATAATTATGTCCAATTCTGTTATATTTCTATTACATGTGGGCCAAAACAGAATTTGAAAGTCGATATAGAGATGATGACTCACATGTAATTGATCTCTCTCTCTCTCTCTCTCTCTCTCTCTCTCTCTCTCTCTTATATTTTGTTATCTCGTGAAGTAATAAGATCTACTAAAAGGTTGTGGGAATAAGTATGAGAAGATTCGAAACCATTACCTCCTCTTAAATTTTATTACTCCATAAAATATCCATAAATTTCCACGTAATATATTGTTAAAAAATTTACAAAATAAAAATGTCCATCCCAAGGACATTTTCTGTCAGAAAAATGTTCATACAATTGGCATTTTTCACTTAAAATGTCTATGCAAAGGATTATTATTATTTTTGACAAAAAACATTTTTGAAATGTACATTTCTCTTAAAAAAATTAAACCAAACAAAATTAGTTTTTTAAACTAACGTAATTTCATTGGAAACATTCAATGAGAAGACGTATTTTATCATTTTCATTCAAGATGCTCTTTCATATAAAGTTTTAATGCTCTTATCAGAATTCCGTAAAATTTTGTTCTGCGAGCTTGATTTTAGCTAAATTTGATACTTTTAATGAAATTATAAATAATTTTTTTCCCCAAATCTAGAAGCAATAATTTAGACGGAAGAAAAAAAAAACTTTGGTGCATGAGAATAATGAATCTTGATAGAATAACAATGCAAAAGAGGGTGAGCAATTATGTTATATTTCTATTCCATGTGGACCAAAACAGAATTTGAGAGTAGATACATGATATGACATAATTACTGTAGGACAGGCAAAACCACCCCTCCCCCCCCCCCCCCCCCCCCCCTCTCTCTCTCTCTCTCTCTCTCTCTCATTTTTTAAAAACAACTTTTAATATTTACCACTTTAATCCCGACGCAGTGAACTGTCAAGCTTCTGTCACTGTTCTCTCTCTCTCTAGTCTCTTCTTTCTTACCACTCCTTTATAAATGGCTCCTCCTCTCCTCCTGTCTCTCATCTCTCTCTCTCTCTCTCTCTCTCATCGAGATCTCGTCGGAGCTCCGCCGGAATCCGCCGATCCCGACGGAGAACATGTCGTCCGGCCGGTACATGGCGTACTCCCCCCTCCCCTTCCACCGCCCCTCACTCCCCCCACATCTCCGGGATGAGGTCGGCGACCACCGTCATCGCCGAGCAGGAGAAGTACGAAACCTAACCCTATCCCTAACGAAAGTTCCTTTCATTTCTTGTTGGTAAAGATCTGATCTCTCGTTATCGGTTCCCGAAGTGACCCGATCTTGTTCTTTCGAGGCTTAGATACTGACGATGTAGTGAAGATGAACTCTTTCTTTCACATTGTTTATAGTACTTTTCGATGCGATCTGGAAGTCTCCATCGTGAAGTTGATATGCTTACTGAAGACGGAAGAAAAATCTGTGGTTTTGAGGGTTGATTTGAATAATTGAAGAGTTTCCTTTGTAGCTTTATATTGCAGATATAGATGTAGACTTAAAGGGCGAAATTTGATGACATGTGGTTATTTTACTTGTTATTAGTTTGATTTTGTTAGTATTGTTATTGGCAATAAGTAATTTTCATGCTCTCTCTCTCTCTCTCTCTCTCTCTCTCTCTCTCTCTCTCTCTCTCTCATCCTTCATGGATTGTTGTAATTTTGGCATCGGAGCTGCTAGTTTGGGCTTTATCATTAATGGGTTATTTAATTATGTTCATTTTCTCATATATTGATGTATTTTTGTAGTACATCTTTGTTTAGGGTGTAATTTGTTGAATGTTTCTTCTTTTAAAGTTGCTGAATTATAATTGTAAATGCGAATTTTGGCAATATTTATGGTAATTGTTACTGAAAGGAGGAGGGGAATTTGTTTGCAGGTATCTCGCGGAATTATTGGCGGAGCGGCACAAGCTGAGCCCTTTTATACCGGTGCTTCCCCACAGTTATCGACTGCTGAGCCAGGGTATGCTTTGGAACACTGTTTACATTTAATATGTATGCAATGAATCAATATCTATATTAGTTAAAAATGATGTTTTTTGTTTTGTTTCGAGGTGTCTAATGCAATTTTTTGTTCTACATTGGGTTTAATTTTTCCATTACTTTGAACGATATCATATATGAAGAAAACAATGCAATTTCCCTTTTCAACGCCTCCCTATATCTTTATAATAAATAGCAAAGTATTCCGAACGAGCTAGTCATCAGCATGTTCCTTTACGAGTTCATGTGCCATAGCTTCTGGTAACTAAAGGTTGGATGTATGAGATTAAGTGGAATGTTGAAAGTTTCCTAGCTTAACCATGAAAAGTCATGACATTTTCTATCATAGCGAATGTTGCACAGATAAGGAGGCAGAAGCATTGTCATCGTGCCAAGTTTCCCATGTAGGTGTTGGATAGTTGGAGAACCAATTTGGGTGTCTTATTCACTAAAACAGTATTGCAGTCTCCTTCTATATTTTAGCATCTGTAGCAAACTAGAATGTTCCTACATTAGGAACAAATGGAAAATCTTAGCAAGTCCATAACTTGAAAGGTTTTTTATCCACAGAGTTTGCATCTGACAAATAATAATGTGATAGAGTCATGCTTATCTTGTAGAAATGGTGCAATTGAATTCATTTATTATGCTACTCAGATGCAAAGCTTAAGATCCCAACGGTTAAAATTTATTGCATTTAAAAAGTATTTGAAGTAATATTTGGTGTATTACAAATATTTTTTTCATAAGCATATAACTGATGCTAGGCGAGTAAAATCCATCAGTGATGTTGTGTTCTTGAAATTTGAAGTCTGCAAATATGATGAAATATTCAACAGAGGTCAAGAATCCTTCTTGCATATTAGGAAGATAGTAAGGTTAGACAATTTTTTTATTTTCTAGTCTAATTTATGCACGGTTGAGCAGGTTCCTCGGTTCACAGATGTATCTTTAATAATGTTGATGTTAGGAATTTGAGCATTTTACTGGACCATTCAGTTGCTACTGAAAGGGGGACCTTTAACCGAATAATGCTGTGGTTTACACCTGGCTCAAAATATTCTGCCTAGTGAGCTTTGTATACAAGGGTTAACTATAATATATGATGCACAAATTTTACATCTTTACGATTTATTTGTTCCAAACTTTTTTTTATATATTTAATCTTAATCTTAATCTTGTTTTTTTTTTCTTTTTTAATTATTTTGGACATCAAAACCATCACATGTAAAATTATGAGGATCCTTTTCATCATTATTAAGCATCACCTATCATATGGCCTTGGATCTAGGTTGCTTTCAGCTATAGGTGGTAGTATAGGTGTAAAAAGGGGGACTAGGTAAGTTTAGGAAGACATGAATTGTTTTGGGTGGTCATTTAGCTAAATAGCATTATTAACTATTCTTTATTACATATGCACCATGCCCCCCACACCCATAGACTTTTGGTATGTGTAGTATTATATTATTCATGCACAAAGTACACAAATTAGGTAAGCTTTTGATAGTTAGAGACCAAACAAATTTGGGAGCCTTATAAATATACACACATCTGCTTCTATTTGTTTGAATGTCAAAGTCCAATTTTTAGAAAAATCTGGAGTAGCATGTCATGTGTTCTTTCTTTCGATTTTTCCTATTTAATATTGTAATATAGAGGGGGTCATTAACCACTGGTTAATAAATGAGATTAATCATTTGTTGCATGTGGGTTTATGCTATTTTTCTCTTCTTTTAGCTAGTACTAGATAATATATATTTTTTGTAGGGTGTACCACGGGAGAGGATCAACTACACCACTAACAATTCCCGCTCTCTCCCCTCTTATTATTCTTTCCGTTACACCCTCTCCTAATGGAGTTGTGGATCCCCTCCCCTCCCCCGATACACGATACACCCTACAGAGAAACATCTTAGTCTAATATTAGCTAAGAGGATTGAAGAAAAAGTACATCCCTATATGCAATCATTGATTAATCCTATTGATTAACCAGGGGTTAATACCTCCTCTACATCACAATATTAAATAGAAATAACCGGAAGCTTTTTCAAAAAAAAAATCATGACGATCTACTATCAGTTTTCCAAAAATCTTGGATTTGATGTTCATATATATATATATATATATATATAGAGAGAGAGAGAGAGAGAGAGAGAGAGAGAGAGAGAGAGAGAGGACCTCTAGCTCAAGTGGTTAGAGTGAGGTTTATCCTCCCACGAGGTTGCTAGTTCGAGCAACATGGGTGGCATATTAATTCCCCAAAAATTTTCTTTGGGGAATTAATATGTGGAGTAGCCGGGAGCGGTTTGGACTGGGTGCGGTTGCAGTGCAATGCGGTTCGGATGCGGTGTTGATGCAGACACCTTCACGCCGTGATGTGGTCTTCGGGTCAGGTTGTAGCCTTCGGATTGTGTTTGTAAGGCCTTCGGACTAAAATAAAATTTACCTACTTCACATATATATATATATATATATATATATATATATATATATATATAGAGAGAGAGAGAGAGAGAGAGAGAGAGAGAGAGAGAGAGAGAGAGAGAACTACTTAGACATGAAACCTGTGTTATAAAGTACTTGACTCATGTTTATTGTCATTCCTTATCTACAAGTTGACACAAGTCCTTGTACTGATTATACAATGCACCGGATCTGGTGATGGAATATACACTTTTCATTAAATTTGTATTCTCGCCATATTCACCTCATACTGCTATACTATCTATACCTATTATTTATGGGAAGGGATATTGCATCAAGGGTTATTGCAACAATTATTGCACCAAGCAATCTCAGCCACATTTTTTTTAAATGTGTGGTTATAAAGCATGCTGACGTGAAACATACTTTATGGGATGATTTATAACCACATGATTGAAATAAATGTGTGGTTGAGATTGTTTGGTGTAATAATTGTTGTAATAATTTGGTGCAATATCCCGCCCCTATATATATATATATATATATATATATATATATATATATGAAGACAAGATGTGCACTATATATATATATATGAAGACATAAAGTAGTATATAGGATAGACAAAGACTATATACAAGGGAACCGAAAACTTAGAGGGGAGCAGCCTCAACACCCCCCCCCCCCCAAAAAAAAAAAAAAAACCTATGGTGGATCCACCCCTGTAAGCCATGTACCCACCCATGTATACAATATATGCCACATCCTTTGTAAGCTTGGAAAGTTGGGAAATGTATGAAGGAGTCCTTGTCTGTTTTTCCTCAATATAATATGTTGTGTAATCTTCTATATGGTTTTGTACATTGTTCTTTTAGAGTCTTGGAAATTAATAGTTGCGAGTACTCCTTACTTCCCAACACATTTAGTTGTCCCATTATGCATGTCTAGTATTAAGAGAGAAAGGTAAAGTACCCTTGCATGGTAATCTATACAGTTAGAGGTGCATTAGTTTATTTAATGCATATACATACAGTGTCGGTTTTCACAATCACATATAACTTGTTGAAATATGTATGACTGAATCATTATTTTCTTGATTTTCTTCGCTGAGTAAGGCTTTTTGTGCACTGTAAACAAATATCTTCATTTATGTGTTTCCTGATTATGAACTGACTGTTATATTAACCCTCATCTTCCCATTTACTGCTGAGTGCTGACTAATATCTAACAAATGCTAACTGGTACATCTTCTATGCTTGAAATTACATTTTTGAAGCAGAAATTTTTCGTGTAACCACACTGTTGGGGAATGCATCTCTTTTAGATCAAAGTGGGCTTGAACATGGTAGCCCCCTGACCACTGGCGGATTATTTTCAAGTGGAGCAGCAGCTGATATTAACGGGTGGGCAACAGCTTTTCAATCAGAAGTATGGATACTAACCATTAACATAACTCCTTTTTGCATATAAATTTACTGCACGCAGAATGGTTGCTGAAGTAGTTCTGCAAGTTCATGCTAACTTGAGTCGACTTAGTTTCACTGTTTTAATTCCTGACATTTTTACGCATCGCTGACCTTGGTATCCTGTGTGTGTGCTACCTTGTGTGCCTTATATGTTCTATTTTGTCTATGAGCTCTCCTCGATCTAACTGGGTGATAGGTGTTAGCATCTACATCGTCTAGATGCATATACAAATCAACCATCCTTCCAGCTGTGACTCGCTCTAATAATTTTTCTCATTCTTTTGCCATTCATTTACTATATCTGAGTGCCTGCTTTCTTGTGGGACTTAGTTCAATGTCTGTAACTCTGCAAGGTGAGCCCAGTTTCAGCATTTTCCTGCAATGATGTGGAAAATTTTGGTGGGTTTCATGCATCCTTAATATTGATTGCAGAAGGTTTATTCCTTTATATAGTGTGTAAAATTCTGCAATTTTGGAATTTTTTTTTTTACTGGGGACAGAAGCCTATGTTTTTCTACTGGCTTATAGAGTTTTGGAAACTTGGGTATAATATTGCTGACATACAGTCCTGTACTTTCTACAATTTGAATGTAGAGTTATTCAGGTTTTTATATGTTATGTGTGACTAGATTATTTATACATCCCGTCCTTCCAGTCTGAGACTGCTGTGTGAAATTATTCAATTTATGTCATGCATATCCTTCAAAATGATCTAGAGTATCTTCTACTTAACGGCTTTAAAATTTGTAATGCAGAGGTTGGGAATGTTGCAATCATCCCCTGCCCATGGTTGGCTTGGGTCCCAAGGTAGCTCTTCCAGTCTCATTGTTAAGAAAACAATGAGGGTTGACATACCTGTGGACAAGTACCCAACTGTATGTCATGAACCTCTGCTTTAGTTTGTTTGATCGTAGCTCAATAATGTTGCAAGATATTTCCCTTAAAAATTATTTTTAATGTGTTTCTACAGTACAACTTTGTCGGACGCCTCCTTGGTCCTAGAGGGAATTCCCTTAAGAGAGTTGAAGCAAGTACTGATTGCCGTGTTTTGATAAGAGGTCATGGCAGCATCAAGGATCCAACACGGGTGAGTTATAATCTTATTGCTGCTGACTTTTATGATATGTTGCACGGACACATGAAAACGGTAAGTGTATCCATATCATGTCCGTACCTGTATCCTTTTCCGTATTCATGCAACATAGGTGATTACACAATAAATATTTGAAAATGTCCCTATGCCATATCCTACTTGTGTCCTAATCCATATCCGTGTCCGTTCTCACGCAACATAGCTTTTATGTATGCATACAGATATACATCTGTGTCGTTTTAGCATCATAATCATCATCAATCCTTATCCTATCAGAATAGGGTCGGTAAGCAGCTCCATAAAGGATTTGACAATTTTTTAATGTCCTACTGTCGACCTAAAGCCAACCCTCAATATTGGTGCCAAATTCCTAGCAAGGTAGCTATGAGCCTATAAACATGAGAGGGTTGTGACATAAAACCTGGACAGTCTACTATGTAGATCTACCTTTTGGGTTTGCCATAAATCTTTGTCGTCTTGTATATAGTACAAATAAACTTCTTCACTTGAAGGTGCTCATCATTTGTGACATTGAGACGACAACAAACTAATAAATCTGATTTTCTCATATAACTAACTTTTACAGTGGTGATGCGAACAATATATATTTAGTATGTACAGATTGTAGGCTCATGAAGCATTTTGAGAAATAGCTGTTATTAAGCCCCTCAGTCTCAATTGATAAGTAGGTGGAGAGAGAATTTTTGTTTTTGAATGATTTCATTAGGAAATAATCCTGGGATAGTGATTAGTGAATTGAGCAAAAATTAAGAAACAAAAGAAGTCCATAAGTCAATTTGGTTTTATATGAGGAGGTCAATAATGGAAGCTATTTACTTACTAAGAAGCTACGTTGCATGAATTATCCTCCAAGGGATGTGTTTGTATCTGACACGTGTGACACACACTTCCTCGACACTCATGACATACATGCTTGCCCACGCCTAGACTCCAAAGGATCCAAGACAGTTGAAAGTGATTTGGCATGGAGCATGGTCGAGATTGTTGCAGACACTCCCTCGACACTCTTTGGAATCTAGTCAGATGCCTAAATATAGACATTACAAAGATCTGGTGTATATACAATATGAGTATAATGTTTTCATGATTATATATTACCGTATAAATGTTGTACCTATATCCCAAAATTTTCTAAATGTTGTATTTCGAATATGTATAGTGTTTGTGTTTGCGAACCTGAATGCCCTTGCCTGGATAACCTAGCTAAGAAGATTAATAGAAAATTTTATATATAAGAGGGATCTACAAATGGTTGTCTGACTTAGAACAACCATACAGTAGAGTACCAACCACATTGTGGATTTCGGAGGGAAAAAAACAAGTATTTAGTGGTCTGCATTGGGATTATAAAGGAATGTATATAGAATTGGAAGAGCTGCTGCACCTTTGGAGGTGCTGTCATACCATTTTTCTATCACACCATTGCCTTGCATCAAGGATTGTCATCGAGTCCCTACCTTTTTTTTTCAGTTATGGCTGAAATTACTAGTTATAATATGAGTGGGGGTAAGACTACACCTGGGGAGGGTCAAGATAAGGGTGTCTCCTGGGATGACGATTAGGATGCAGGTTCGAGTCACATAAACAACCTCTTTCTCTATATATGGGGTAATTCTGCCTACATCTTGATCCTCTCCAGACCCTGTGTAAGTGGGAGTGACTGTAACACCCTTATGAAATTACTACATATATTTAGGATGAAGCTCATGATGTATGTTGCATTGTTAATTTTTGATGATACTGTAATAGTTGATGAGACTAGAGAATAATTAGATTCCAAAGCAAAATTGTGGAAATATACTAATTTAAGGCTTTTAAAATTAGTAGGATGAGAACGGACTATATGAAACTCAACTTTAACTAAATGTCAAAAAGAAATGAGAGTACAAATAGATGGAGATTGGAGAAGTACCTAGGAGGTAGTTTTCTATATTTAGGCTTTTCAATTATTCATAACGAGGGTGAGAGAGATCGATAAGATATTTTTAGAATTAAAATATGATGGTTGAAATGGAAGCCTATTTTGTAATCACAAGATGTCGTTGAAGTTCAAAGGAAAATTTACAAAACAACTATAAGACCAACTATGCTTTTATGGGTCAGACTCTTGAATAATAAAAACCAACATATCTAGAAAATGATTGTAGCTGAAGAGAGAACTCTAAGATAGATGAGCGTTGATACATTGAAAGATGCGGTAAAAAGTCAATGTATTTGTGGAAAGCTGGAGATGCTGTCAATTGAGGAGAAGATGAGAGGAAATTATGTCATGCAGTTTGGACATGTTAAGAATGATCAGATCAATATTCGCGCATATTTAACTAGCTGAATTGGTTCGCAGTTAATTCGCCAGTTCGCGAATTAAACGTGATCATTCGCGAATATTTTTTTCATTTTTAACTCTCAAATGTTTGTATCCATCTCATTCTCCCTGTGCATAGGAGAGTTCCATAGAGCTGCCAATATTTGCAGGTTGTGTGTGTGTGTGTGTGTGTGTGAGAGAGAGAGAGAGAGAGAGAGAGAGAGAGTATGTGATGGTGGAAGGAACCGTAGATAGCTGCACGGCATAACGGGTTGATGGAGAGGACGGAGGAGGATGCCATCAAGTACAACTTAATGGGTTGTTGTGAAGGGGCACCTTTATTTTGTTTTGAATATTTACTTTCTTGAGAAAGTGAGGGGTTTCAGTTGGGAGTCGTGATGAATTGCTTAGTTGTCGGTTATTTGTAAGTACAAAAAATTAGAGAAATTGTTATTCACACTTCAATATGTACTCCAAGACTCCACCTATCGGAGTGCGAATAACAAT
Source organism: Iris macrosiphon (assembly GCA_036927795.1). Lineage (NCBI taxonomy): Eukaryota > Viridiplantae > Streptophyta > Magnoliopsida > Asparagales > Iridaceae > Iris > Iris macrosiphon. The sequence goes on from JAYESA010000004.1 coordinate 164,377,392, forward strand.
TCCCAAAATTATTAGTATTATTTACATCATTTGTTTATTGGAAACTTAAGGCTGAAGTGCAAGCTGGCTTTTGTTTGTTATATATATATATATATATATATATATATATATATATATATATATATGAGGAGGAGGAATCGAGATCTCCCCATTTTTGCATCTCCATAATCACAACCGTTGGATCTTATTTAAGTCATCTAATCTTAACCATTGATTTCAATAGTTCAAACCAACGGTTAAAATTAGATGACTTAAGCAAGATCCAACGGTTGTGAAAAAGGGAATATTAGGTGATGTAAAAATGGAGGGATCCCAATCCCTCCTCTCTCTCTCTCTCTCTCTCTCTCTCTCTCTCTATATATATATATATATATTAGTGAATTTTTTCGGAGTTCCAAACTTTTCAACCTCGCCTAATTTTTCCCGATTGCCGGATTTCTGACTTGGATTGAGGTTGTAAAAATATATGGTTTTGTTAACAATAGATGCATGAGTGTCAATATATTGAAAGATGAGGTAAAAGAAAAATGTATTTGCAGGAAGTTGGAGTCTTGGAGATGCTCCCAATTGAGGATAATACGAGTTGAAATCATCTCATGCAGTTTGGACATAATTTTTTCTGCATATAAGTCACTAAAATCTACTTTATTTTTAAATAAGTCCCTAAATCGCTATAAAATAGAGTGATGGAGTTTTGAGTCCTGTGGTCATCTTGACCCATTTGAAATGAGAATATTATGTTAACTTCAACAAAACTATGATATAGTCAGACCATCTGTAGCACTCATAGCTACAGCTCTAACTCGATTATTTCCTAATAATTGTTGTACCTCACAAGTCAAATTAATTTGCTGACCGATAACTGTTTTGAACACCCCCCCCCCCCCCCCTCCCCCCCCTCTTCTCCCTCCCTCTTCTCTTCATTGCCTTCGTTAGATTTTGTGGTCATATAGATGCCACCACAAAAAAAAAAAAAAAACTTAGACACCTCCCTCATCGAAACCTTTCATATTGTTGCACACACCCTATCCTCTGCCCCTTCAGGTCCACTGGTACCATAGTAGATCCTTGTGGACCGGTATGATTTAGAGAGATGCTAGCAAAATTGGGCAAGATTCACAATAATTTTGAGAAACCATAGATTAATTTGAGCTTTGAAGCTTTTCTAATGGCGGATATGATGATAAACACTATTTTCTACTTTTTTTAATAACTAACTGAAATTCTCAATCACTTCTCCCCATACTTAAAGCAAAGGGAATGGCTAGTGATAGCCTGACCTGAGGAAGAAGAGAAGCATAGCAGTTAAGTCCCTCGTAAATGTTTTTTCCTTTTCAAAGCTCAACCAATGTGTGGGGGACCACACCAATGTGTTTCATTGGTCAATTTGGCTGAATGATGGCCCGCCACTTAGTTCATACCGAATTAGTTAATTGTTTCAAAGCTCAACCAACGTGTGGGGGACAACAACAATGTGGGGGGAAAAGTGGAAGGTCCTGGTCTCATTTGGTCATTTGGCTGAATGATGGCCTGGTTCATACCTAATTAGTGAAGTGATTCAAATCCAACCGTTTCCTATTTTTCAGAGTAAGAACATATGATGATAATAGGGAGAATCTTCTAAAATCTCTAATATAGTAATATTCCTCCATGGTCATGTCAGTTCCTTCGCCCATCCTTGTTATATTTGTACTCGAATTATTTTTTGTAATTCTACCATTATTGTATTACATTTGGCTGCTACTTATGCTAAAAAAACTCCTTTATTCTCTTTAGATATGGCATATTAATTGCTTCGTGGCTTGAATGCGTTTGCATTCTTGGCTCCGGTTGTAGAAGCAGATAAGAGCTCTAAATCATGAGGCTTATCAAATTTTTTGAAGAATTCGATGAGGTTAGAATTTCCTGAGGTTGAGAACAAGGGGTTAAAATTTTAGGGGAGGTGTTGGTGTCGAGGTCAAGGAAGATGAATGCAGTTTGTTAGGGAAGGTTGTTGAGATTACACGGAAGAGTAGCGGCAACCAGGGACGATCTGGAAGCGGAGGGGATCTTGAGGGATAGTTTGCCAACGATTACCCATACGAAGAGACACGAGTTGTGGTGGAAGGGGTTTGTGGTGCTAGGAGGTAGGAGAGAGGAATGTAAGAAGAAGATATGGGCAAATTGACTTTTTGTATAATTAAACCCTTGGGTTATGTTAGTTTACAAGAGGAAGTCGTAACTCTCTTATGATTTTAGGGGGCTTTTAAGGAATTCACAAGATTTGGGGAACTGATTTAAAAATATAGTAGATTTAAGGGACTTAAATGCAAAAAATAAAAATAAAGAAATATTCAAAAAAATTGAACAGTGGATCTATTAGTCAACCAACTATTAATTGATCACATTCCAATGTCATGAAATAAGGTCAAGAAAAAGTGGGAAATCATTCTCATATTAATACAGGTGTATAAAGGCCAGATGTTTGAACAAAATTGAGGGTCGCAGGACTTCAATCTATTGGCTTTAGTGAATACCAATAATAAGTTGGACAGCTTCAAGCCATAGTTTTCTTCTTTCATGATGAGCACCACATTAACCAGCACTAATACTGAAATGGCATGCAGGAGGAGGTGATGAGAGGAAAACCAGGCTATGAGCACTTGAACGAACCCCTTCACATCTTGGTAGAGGCGGAGTTGCCAGTTGAAATTATCGATGCTCGCCTTATGCAAGCTCGTGAGATTCTTGAAGATTTGCTCAAGCCTGTGGTATTTCTCCGCACACTCCAAAAAGTTCCCATGTTTGTTATCATTGTTAAATGGGTACCAAGTAATTTAAACCTCCACTATTATTTTCAGGATGAATCGCAGGATTTCTTCAAGAAGCAGCAGCTGCGAGAGCTGGCCATGCTCAATGGCACTCTGCGTGATGAAGGGTCAAACATGTCCGGCTCAGTGTCGCCCTTCAACAACAGCCTTGGAATGAAGAGAGCCAAGACAAGGGGCTAAATTCAGATTCTGCACCGTACTGCTGTTCTATGTGGGGTTTCCCATGAAGGCTGATCCCCTGATTGACCAGCGAGCCACTGGCGCCGAGAAGGGTCGTGGTTTTATTTAAGTCTGAAGTGTGTTGTCTTTGCTGTTCAGGGTTGATGTTAGTATGGGTGCAAGTTATTTCAGGCCTCGTGGAGTTTGCCTTTGTTTCTTTAACCAATTTAGGAACAGAGGGTATCGCTGTTGCAGTAATAGTGCTTATGTTAAGACAGTTTTGTTTAACTTAGTCTGGGGTTTGTATAGAATGATAGGCTGAGTTTTGTATAAACAGTGACAACTCTCTAAAAGGTCTGGCTGGGTGTTGCAGAATTAAACCATAGACTAATCTGTAGTCTATTATTGTGTTTGGTGGTGATGACATTAATACTTAATGTAAGTCAATTATTGTGTTTGCTATGTTTCTGTTTGGTTCATTAAGTTGTTTCTGATTTTTTTTTTTTATATTTGATGATGCCTTATAGACTAATCTGTAGTTTCCTTCTTTTGTGTTTCTTTTTTGTGCTCTACATGTTAAAAAGTTATATATTGCATCTATACCATTTCTGTTCCTTTTGTGAGTTTTTTTATATTTTTTTTTATACATTGCATCTATATTCTGGTTTCACTTTGGTAGAGAGTAGTCATGTGGTGATGCTATACACTTATTTGGAGCCAGAGGATTTTGTGTGGTCGACCTCCATTTGTTTTGCTTCTGGGGCTTGTTTGGTTGGGTGAAACTCGGTATTGAACTATGAAAGTAGAAAGAAGTTGAGGGGAATTCTGTATAGTTCCTCAACCTATACATTGCATCTATATTCTGGTTTCACTTTGGTAGAGAGTAGTCATGTGGTGATGCTATACACTTATTTGGAGCCAGAGGATTTTGTGTGGTCGACCTCCATTTGTTTTGCTTCTGGGGCTTGTTTGGTTGGGTGAAACTCGGTATTGAACTATGAAAGTAGAAAGAAGTTGAGGGGAATTCTGTAGTTCCTCAACCTAGCCCACAGAGGTTGGTGTCAGCAGGAGTCGATGTTGGCTGCAGGAGGCGAAGGGTGGCTGGCAGAGAGCGTCGACGATGGCGGAGGGCGATTGACATGCTGCTGCTCCTGTCGAGAAGAGGAGAGTGAGGAGACGGTTGTGAGGGAAGGAGGGATAACGATGCTGCGAGATGGGAGCAACAGTGGGGGGTTGGAGGGAATAAGATGATATGTTGAGTTAATTAAATTATTAATAAAATTAAATAATAGTATAAAAAATAATGATCTTTTAGAAGGTTTGACTGCTTTTAAGATACTCTCATATATTATATGTTTTTATTATACGGGGTACTCTTATTTTGAAAATAATGACACAGTTTCTATTATAAAAATAATGTAAATGGGGGTAATTTACACTGACTATTCTTATTTTTTCCACCATAAAGAGTACCCAAAGGGGGTAAATTTACACTAACCAGCATCCTTATTTTTTTCCACAATAAAGTTATCCAATGTAAATTATTTTAAAATAATCCAATGTAAATTATTTTAAAATAAAGATACCCAATTTATTAAACAATAAAACATATGTCAGGTTAGTGCAAACCTACCCATTTCACTTTTTTCTAACAATTTTTTTCTTTGCCTGTGTCTTCTCATCAGCAAGTATTATGTCAATTTGCAGTACACTTTGCTGTTTGATTAAAGAATAGTTAGGTTAATGATACCAATATTGTTAAGTGATCCGCGGAGTCTTGCTTTTTAGGGGGTATTACACTTCTTACTCGGAGGCTGTCAGTCATTCATATTGAAAGGACTATCAAAAAATTTGACAGTTCTAAAATAGACAATTTTGACCGTCTTTTTTATTGGAAGTAATGTCAAAAATTTTGACATTATATTAGATAATATCATTTGGACTATCAAATTTTTTTATAGTTCTACTTATTAGAAGGACTGTCAGTTCCGAGTAACTTTTGTAGTGTCACAAACAAAATCCATCAAGAAACACCTATGAACACCCCTAACAACTGAGAGAATAAATAGATCAAGATCCTCGAGAAAGCCCGGTAACATACCCTCATAAAACCCCGTGTCCAAATAAAACTCACGACGACACAAAACCTTCTTGAAAATAAATAAATAAATAAATAAGAAAGAATCAAGAAACGTAAATATAATTACAGAACCAACCAACATCATAAACTGTCCCATCTAACTGCAGAGCACAAACTTGCACGCCGGCACGAGCAAGCCCGCGAGCAAGAACAAGCAGACCGTGACGAGGTTCCGCGACAGCCACCGCCCCGGCCTCCACCACCTCACCTCCACGCTCGAGCTCTTCATCCTCTTCACCGTCCCGGCATTGCTGCATTGCAAGCCAATTTGCTCCCTCGACAGGTCGAAGCCTTCATCCTCAGCTCCCGCACGCGCCGCGCCACCGCCCGCGCCTCGTCCCGGTCCCTCTGCAGCCTCCCGAAGACCCTCCAGTACTCGCACACCCGCAGCTGCACCGACAGCACCAGCACCGCCGAGGTGAACAGTGACAAGCAGGATGGGACCCACCAGTTCCCGCAGGCCCTGTTGTCGGTGTCGGGGGGGCCCACGGAGGAGGCGGCGAAGAGGAGGGTGAGGAAGAGGGCGTGGAAGGAGAAGAATAGGGAGGAGAGGCGGAAGGCGTCGCGCTTGATGGCGTCCAGGTGGGCCTCCTTCAGCCCCGTGCGGTGGGCCAGCTGGTCCTCCTCGCGCTGGTACAGCTTCAGGAGGAGGAGGTGCCCCGGGCTCGCGGATATCTCGGAGAGCGGGTGGGCCATGAGGCATTGCTGGGCCTGGCTGCTGCTGCTGCTGCTGCTAGTGTCCGTGTCGGACGCGCCGGAGTCCATCGGGATCTCCACCACGTGGGCCTCTGCTGCTGCAGCTGCATTGGTGGTGGCGGTTTCTGCCATTTGTGGAAGTTTCTTGTGGGATCAAGAAATGGAAGGGTTCTCAATAATGGGAAAAAGAAATCTAGAGCTTGGAGATGGGAGAGATATTTGAGGGGGGTTCGGAGAGAGATTTGAGGGGATTTTAAACCCCAACGGTGGCGTTTCTTGTTGGGTGGGGGCAACGGTCGATTTTTTTCGGAAAGGGTTCATGAGGGCTTCCGGCTTTGTGACCGTTGGAGAGTTTTTTTTTTTCCCCAGATATGGGGGCCACGTGCTCCCCACATCTTCTTTGTACTCATTTGCTTGAGCAATTAATTAGATTTGCAACTAAACAAGCCCCAATATTCCTAATTTGCTATCCATCTTACAACTTTTCTTGATTTGTCACTGTTTAGTTATAATAGGTTACGGGGAGAACATGCACAAATTAGGAAAAGTTTGGGATGTCTGATTCCGATTTTATTTTTGATATACTGTCCTTCGCAATTACGGATGGTTAGTGACGGGTCGCTCCACTAACGGGTCGCACCACTAACAACCAACTTATGTGCATGTACACCGTCGATAACGGATGGGTCACCTGCCGCACAAGTAACAACCAACTTGTTTGCATAACGTCTTATCTGAATACTAGTCGCGTTCACGTGTGCTACACGTATTCTTTATGCAGGTAATTTTCGTCAAAAAAAATCTAATTCTTTAGGTAATATGATCGGTACAAAATTATTTTTATCTAAAATTGTTAAAAAATAATCACATAAAAATTAAAATTATATTAAAATTATTTAAATATATTTTAATTAAAATTTGTTATAGATATATTTTTACCATTTTGAATATATGCTTAATTAGATAATACCATATAGTTTGTATAAATACAATTTGAATATATTTTATTATAATTTATTATAGATATATTTTTAGAACTTTGGATATATATATATATATATTCAGTTAGATAATAGCATATAATTAGATAATAATAGGATTTTGTTTTTTTTAATTATACAATAATATACATACATACATACATACATACGGTTTAGACACTTTTATAATAATAGAGTAGAGATGTTCTTATTTCCTTACTGGGTAATTAATGCTTTGGGATTAGAATGGATAAGCTAGACTTCCAACAGATTTTCATTCACAAATCCTATCTTTCGTGAAAATGGACACAATTCAAATTTTTTCTTGAAAATCCGGTAGAAAGGAGATCAAACCAAAAAAAAGGTTTCAATCACAAATCACACATCCCAACTTGGAAACCTCTTCGGACCAAAAAACACTCAAAAGTGAATTCAAATACTCAAACTTGCTAGAACTAGGACCACAAACTAGATCATCCTACCCATTTTCCTCGAGAACAAAAAAGAATCAATTCGAGTAGAGAATGGTTGCACTTGGAAAGAATTATGTAGGATGCAGGCATGATGGAGACAACATAAATTAGTAGATGGATCAACCCGCTATCTTCAGAATTATACATCAGCCCTTTATACTTTCCCTCAGCATGAGAGTAATTATCATATGTTCAACTATAAGCCAAATAGCAGAAGAAAAGGAATGTCAAAGTCAACAAAAGAAACCTCACAGGAAATCCAAATATAAATTACACTCTTTTCAGTAAAGACTCCTCATAGCCCTGTCCATAACTCAAATTTTACCTTTTCTTAGGGACACTATAAAAGTAATTCGGGACTGTCCAAGTTTTTTTTTTTAGGAGTGTCAAAATTTTTGCCATGACAATCCCGAGTAAGAAGTGTAGTGCCCCTAAAAAAAACCCTTGTTTTGTCATATTTTAACGAACACATTTTGTTTCTTACTCTTTCACTGTGGCACCTCATGAAATAAAACTAAGACCGCACCGTGACCAAGATAAAGGAGAAGAAAGGGGCTCATTCAAACAGAAAACATATATATTGAAAACGTTACATGAATCCAGCTAAGTTAATTACTCATTGAAACAGTTGCACATAACACTATAACAGTTACAATGGGGAAGCAGCTGCCAACTTCTTCTTCGGCGGTGGGTTTCCTCCAGATATGAGCACGTATGCATAAAAAGAAAGCATTGCAGCACTGCAATCCACCAAATTAGTATCGAATTGAAGAAAGATGAGTGAAGAGAACATCATATTGAAGAAAGAACAGAGAATATCGTATTAAAGAAAGAAACATGTAGCATGGAAATTATAACTAGAAGCTTTTTTTCTTAGACTATGAAGTATTGAAATTGACAAGTACACCTTGTCATTGAAGTGTTGTAACTAAAATTTGGCGAAAGAAGGGACTAACTCTTCTTCCTGCAATTTCGAAATCACAAAACTATAAAAAGCCTCCTAGTGACGCAAGGTTCCGCTAAATGCAGGGTCCGTCTAGTATGCAAGGCCTACTTCCACTTTTAAGGAAGAGGAGGTTTCCATGTGTACAACATGATTCCTCCGGGATGCAAATATGAAATCTTACGTCATGCCAACAATGTTCACTATCCCAAAACTATGTGAAAGTACAGAAGAGAATCTGCAAGATTCAGATCAGAATTACCATAACCAATGACTCGAGAACGGGTTTTACTTGGAACTTTCATCCCGATCATGCAAACTAAAAGGTTCTGAAACGATGGAGGCATTTCACAAAAGAGTGTAACATCATGCCTTGACTGCCAAAGGAGGAGGGTCGCTTGAAACAAAGTCGAAAAAGTGTGTTACTGCCATGACTGCTGAAGGAAGCCACTTGAGAAAGACAAAAACAATCTATAGTAGACTGTCATTTAATTGAAAGTTGCTTTAAAATATGGATTACTAGTTATAGTAGTTCAATATATTTCAGTTGAATTTAACTCAACATATTCTGCTAAAAGTGATCTCAACGGCCCAGTGTAATATCTGTAGGGTATTCCTTTTAAGTTCGTTCCTCAAACTTAGTATTAGCATATATGCAAATTATACACAAGTGGAAATGCATGACACATTTGGAATTTAGGTAGTTCCTTTCCACCAAGCCTTCCAACTAAAGTACTCCTAAGTTACCACATCCGATACCAAGTAGTGTACTCTAATCGGCTATTACATTTTTTACCAACCCACCCCAAGTTCCAACACCAACAAGACAGGCACATTCCAGGTAACATCAATTTAGGTCATAAATGAAATATTAAAAAATCCTACAGCTAATGTTTATAAATAATATAGGACAGAAGTACCTGAGGATAACATAGAATCCTGTTGGGAAGATCTTCTTTGTCTGTACCGAAAAACCAAATAATCGTTAAAGTAAGGTATAAAACTACTCAAGCAATTGACCAGTCTGCAATATTTCTCACTGAGGAGTAAAGTTGAAGATGTTTCCACATAAGAGTAGCAGCAAGTGCTGCATTAGAGTACAAAAATGATTGTCAAGCGTAATGGTGTAAATAGAAGCATAACAATATACTTAAAAAGGGTAATTTAAGAATATTTCATTTTTCTCATACTGAGTGGAAACTGGATTTAGACTACATTCCATGATGCAGATAAGATGAATGTCTGTACCTGCTTGCCCCAGTATTAGTGGTACGCTGGACAAGCCTTTTCTCCAAACCTTTAGGCTAATGATGCCCATGGCGAGAATAGCACCTCCGAGCATTACACCTGTAGTCAAACTAGCAGGATTTCTGGAGAAAAGAAACCCAACAAGTCCCCCACAGAATATAATTCCACCTGTGCCAGGGAAGTTAGGATTATGTGTCAGCATATCGCTCGCAGAAGTTCTTCACGCTACCTGAACACAATTATTTATATAACAAGCAATTAAATCTTTAGATTAATTTATGATCTTATCATTGTTGCTTCTTTGTTACCTACACCTAAGATTCTAGTTTATTATGAAAGGAAAGGCATACTTTTGGCACCTCCCAGAGGGAGCACTATCTACATTACATATCAGAGGAATAAGATTGAGGGCAGTGACTAGGTGAGAAAACCTACCCATGCCAAGGGGCTAAGGGTGAAATAGTTGAGTCTGTGTGAGGAATGTGTCGGGTTTAGAGTTCAGCACCTGTGAAGCAACATGGGAGAATTATGTGGAGCAACACAGGGGATGTAGGAAGAGATAATAATAATCTTTATTCCAACAACAATGAATACAAGGATGGTTAGAAGATCCTATTGTGCTAGCATTATGTTACTTATGTCGAAGTCAAAGCACACTGAAACAAATAGGATTAGTCAAGCGTTGTGATCCTCATGCTAAACCCTTCACGTTTTGAGTTGTATCAGTAGAAATGTTTCATCTGCAAGACTCTTTAGTCCATTGATTCCTTGTATTTCAAGTTGTATCAGTAGAAATAGTTATTTTGGATGGACACTAGAAGAGCTTAGATTGACACATTCAGTATGCAGAACTCCAAATTTGCAAGAAATGAGATCTACTGAACCAGTAGAGTGGAGATGATGATGATGTCTGACCCGACTCAAAAGGTTTATGCATATGAGTAGTGCTTTTACATATGACTTAGAAAAGAAAAACAAGAATACACACACCCACGGTACAATTCCTCCTGAAAATTAAAGAAAAAAAGAGAAAAACAATTTAAATTATCTTTGTTTGTTACTATGTGAATGCACATATAGCATATGTATGGATACATACAAAAAAAAACATAATTTGTAGCCTCGATCATAGGGTTGTTAAACAAAATATTCACCCAAGATCAAAACACAAAGAAAAACAACAAAGCCTTTTTTGCATTCAAAATTTTGGGTCAGTACATGACTCCTCTTCCGCTCAGCTCAGCTAAGGATCATCTCCTCTCTAACTTTAGCAATACAATATTCATTTTAGCTGCCTCATTAGCGCAGTACTAGCTCTATGGGATTTGTCAACGACAACCCTATATCTCCTCTTACATGGTGCAACTATTGATCTATTTTGTGCACATCTAACAATTTTCTCTCATCTTACCATTCATTCATATCAACTTCAACATCCAAGGAATCTACCCATCCCTTATCTCCGGTCTTCTAAAGATCCAAACACAAAAATAAAGAAATGTCATCATTTGAGAAGGAGATGATTGCTTGCAAACTAGCAATACTTATCAGATGCATGTATCAAAATTGCCTAACAGGCCAAGTACAGGAGCCTCATGGATATGAAGATGTGTTTTGTTAAGCATTTTGGTACAGTTCCTCCTACTCATTGCAATGAGGTGATTTGTGAAGAGGAACAATGTACTGCATCCTGACCCAAACACAAGGCCTCAGACACAACATTTCCAAGATTGATATGCTGGTACATGGTTTTTTTTTTTTTTTTTCTTTAGACTGAGCAGTGGTAAAAATTCCCCCGCATTCCATTAATGATGATTAATGAAACAAAGACCCAAGTACAATGACTTTGTGAATTTACATATATTTAGCATATATGATTTTGCCAACTGATTGGATGTAAATAGGGTCAGGAAGTGATTTGGGGACACTAGGAACGAAGAGTTGGAGACGGTGCTCATCTGGATTTGAAGAATCTTCTTCAAAGTAGCAGAGAGGCCTCTATTTACAGTCACAGCACTTGATGGCTGGAGATGTTCAATCAAAAGAAAGACAAAGGTAGAGCAAATAACAGAATACAAGCTTCATGATCTTCACCAAAAGAAGAACAGCATAGTTCATCCTATACATACTGTTTAAGTGATTAATATTTACCTATGTCTGAGGTGCTAACTTGTCATAGCATAGATAGCATTCCCATGTTAGAGCATTTCCACTTTATACTGGGGAGTAGGTCAACATATCACGGCACTTTCAGAAGTACAAAAGCTATGACCGCCTTTATAATTGACTGCCAACCATCAACTGAAATACATCCACATTTTAATTTACACAAGAGGAGAAATTCTAGTTGGCAACAAAAATAATAAATTGAAAACTTTATTCAAAGTCCCGTTCGATTTGATGATACAGATAATCTTAACCAAAAGGGAACTATGCTAATCTTACTTGTATTTTTCAAATATAGTGACCTGGGTCAATAACTTCAACCAGATATACATGAGGAACAAGTTAAAGAAACATGTTATAGTAGTTGATAAGGGATGGTTGTGTGCACTTTTGGATATAGAAAGTTAGAAACACCAATGTTATGGGAGACTCACCAAACGGAATGCCCAAGCAAAAATCATGGAGTTTTGCATGTCTCTTTGCTTTAAGAGTCTCTTCTTTGTGTAGATACATATTGTCTCCTACTTTCCCATCAGTGGACTCCAGAGCTGGATATGATATTTTAGGCCCATTTTGCTCTGGATGATTTTCCGTATGCTTTAAAGAAATGTTCGCTTCAAAACCAGGAGTTCTTGTTGTACTACTTCCATTAAGGCACATAGAAACTGTCAGCTGGAAACAAAGAAATGACTGAACATGTAAATACTAACCCACCATACTAATAACTATCTGCGAGAGTGGGAACAATTGTACTACTTTTTCTAGAAGTAATAAGCATGTTGTTTAACCAGCATAACAAGCCTTGACATGGTAAGAAAGGTCTCGAGAAAGAAACAAGATCACTTGAATGCATTTTTTTCCAGGTTTGGTAAGTCCTAAAATGGATGTAGTACAAAGGAACTTTGCTAAAGGGAAAAATGCAATCTATTTTGCTCTTCAAAAGTTAAGATTTAAGGTGAGTGGAAGATGGTCAAAATGTAAATCAATGAGAAAAGAGTGTAGAGGAGAAACAACATAATAAATGTAGAGTTGCTTCTCGTTAATTCCTTGATATATGTACCTGAACTCGCAAAGATGGAAATCAGAGAAAATGCAACTATTACAGGATTTTTCATGACAACTGCTTTAGCAGATCAACAAGACAACTTATAACACTTAATTGGTCATATAAAAACTTACACACACTTAATTTTTTTTTTTTTTTTTGATATCTTAATTTATAATTGCCTAACGCCTCCAGTTAGTATACATAAGACGAGTGTTTACGTATTATCATGTTCTCACATAAGGAAAAGTTTGTAAAGAAATAATATGAAAGGGAAACTTATACTGCAGAATACTTATTCCTTTTGGTAGCATTTGGCAAGAGCCATAAGTGACAACCTGCTTATGGTATACTAGGAGGCAAGGAGACTCCAAAGTCATCGCCTTGTCCATGTTGTGTCGGGTCAGACAAAACACAGACTATCCAAAACACATTAGGAAATGACAACATCCATACCTGTGTGTGCTTCCATTTGGCATTATGACGTGTCCAGGCAAAACAACAACAGTCTTTATTCCAAATTTTCTGGCTCAGCTATTTTAACTCTTTTCTTCCATTCAACTCTGTAAAGGGACATGTCCTCTATAAAACTAACAAAAATCATAGCCTTTTTACAGCGCCAATCCAAATTCACTAAGGCATACCTCTAGTTCTAGCAGGTCCTGTTACTAATATATTCTCTACTTCCTAATTGGTGCTTTTGTAGGTCTACATTGAATATGTCTTAAACACTTGAGACAATTTTCTATCATATCATATTATCCTCAATTGGCACAAATTCCAACTTCCCACAAATACATTCACTTTTTATCCCATCATTCAATGTATTGCCACTCATCCATCATAGTATTTTCAATAAAACTATGCTCATTTAGATGTTCTTGTGAATCTTGTTTAATTTGCCAACACTCGGATCCATAAACCATGGTTTTTTTTATAGACATCTTATATATTTTTCCTTCAACGTCAATAGTATCTTGTGATCACAAAACACACATAGAAGCACTCTTTCTTGCAATCATCTTGTTTTAATTATATTTACATGCTTCTCAATATCTCTATAATGATGAATAATTGATCATAAATACCGAAAACCATCTATACTTGGTATCTCTTGTCCGCAAGGTTCCTGCTAACGGATAGCGATCCCAAACTGGTTGGGGTTTCCCATATTCGAAAAGTGAATACCGGTGACCGTGGAGGTATATAATAATAATTCATGTCATATGACATGCATAACAATAATCAAAGCATTAATATATATCTAATAAGTATCCATAAATGATTATAACAATTGAGCACCTAAAAAATCAAAAGTTAATTATTTTAATAAGGGAGAAGAGGAAGAGAGAAGGTAGGCCACTATCTCTACCGACTTGACTTGTAGAAGAGGGAAGTACCACTTATTTTCTCTTGAGAGAGAAACACATTTGCAATTAAGTTTTTTGTAGAGGGGTTAATAGATTTGTACATGGCCTACCCAAACCCGATGTATGCATAGATATTAGTGTTAAAAAATGATTTATCGATGATTAATATGCCGAGTAATCTATCGATTAATTTGATTATCTAGTAGCTGATAAATCAAATTTCATCTGGTCACATAATTACAATTAATCAACCAAGTAATTAGCATTAACATGTAATGAGCCATGATCAAGTGCATACAAAAAATAACTTCATATAACATTGCTCGATATGTCCGATATACCCCCATATATCAGCTCATATGGTTCAATTACTGCTTTTTTCGAACTGGTCAGGCAACTATATCCATTTTCCATTGAAACCTTTATACCGTTCAATATACCGATTATCGTTGATAGATCCTGATTAGTTCTTGTCCATCAATGCATAGTCATTTCTTATTAACCTATGGTTGAAGTTACATTTCATGTGCTCCATTTCCGTCCTACTAGTTTTAAAACCCTTTACAAAGTTTTCTCCACAATTCTATTTTTAGAGCATAATCTTTCTTTAGTCTCGTCAACTATATAATATAATCGACAAAGATCATATCCCATTAACTTCATCTTCAATATCCTTAATAATTTTATCCTAGGTTGTCAACTCGAGATATGTATGTTATATTAATTTTCTTGTGTACCGCATTGAGTATCTTACCGTATATCGTATGATATAGTAACTCTAGAGTTCATGTCTATACCTCAAAAACCATATAGGAACATGATTTAATATAATTTTATCATAAATTCTATTATTTCATCTTACAGGTTCATCTAGTTTCATAATCCATATTCTTGAGAACAATACATGACTCGAGTGAAAAGACAATACTACCTGTTAGCCTATATGTATCATATCGGATAAAGTGATACGTAGCAAAATGGTAATATTTTTAGATATATATTGTGTATCATATGATAAACGATAACATAGATTTTATCCAATAACTAGAGCATATCAAATAACTAGCGCAAACAGGTAATGTCTTATTGTTGATGTTTGATGAAAGCCAACAATGTTGGAAATGGTGTAGTATGTCCTCCAATGGTCTACACGATACTGGTAACTTCCTTGTCCATGCAGCAAAAATGACATATTTTTGTTAAAACTACTAGTTACCCTACCGCTACCAAACTCCATTTTGGCGCATCCAGAAACTATAAATTTATAATCCCTAGAAAAAATCAACAAAAGCTTCCTAATTCCTGTCTTTTGTGCTTGTGGCTAAATTATTTTCCTAGATTTTCGATCAGTGTTGGGAAACCGAAAACTAACCCATCTTAGGTATCATAATCTAAACCAATCTCATAGACACTGCATTGATTTTGGCGTGTTGAATCCGATCCGGCACATGTCTAAAGCGACACGACACGACACGGATGCTACATCTATGTTCATAATCGACCATATAAGAAACAAATCAAATAGGTGATTGTTGGCAATAGCTAAGAGCCTAAGAGTAAAGTACCAACCATCAGCAGCAATGCTCTAGCTAGCGATATTGATGGGAAATCAATAGAGACAATCATCAACTAAAAGATCAAGAACGAGTTTGGATTTGAAAAACCCTATATTGAGTTCTCACATTTGATGATGAGACGGTGGGGATCCTGACAGAGCGCCGACGGTCGATCCGTACGCGGCCTGCGAAGGAAACCCTATAAATGGAAGGCTGAAGTCGGATCATCAGCGACGCCGCCATTGATCCGAATTGGAGGTGGAAATTTTGGATTCCACTGGAAGTAGGAAGCAAATTATGATTTTTTTTTTTTTTTTGTCTTTCCTTCTTTCTCCCTGTTGACTCGGCCTTTGAGGTTGTTGAGCAGCTTTTGGAAGCTTTCATTTGCTTTCAAAAGCTATTCTAAAATTCAACCTTTTTTTTTGGGCTTATTTGCAACTTGATACCCTCAACTATCCAAAATGTTCAACTTGATCCTCTCAACTTTCATAGGTACTAACTTAATATCTTATCTCAACTAATATTTTCAACTTGATACCCAAGAATTTGTTTATTCCTAAACAACCCTCCACACAATCCCCCCCCCCCCCCTCGCGTCCGACGACCCCCCATACCCCGACGACCCCTCCCCTTCCCGCCCCGGCGACCTCCCCCCCCCACCCCCCGAAGGCCCAGACTTGATCTGATGCTCATGAGGCGGTTGCCTCAGGTCCAAAATTTTAGAGGGCACCATTTTTTTATATACTATCTAATGTATGTAAGTCAAATTCTGAACAAACCCCACTAGACTCATTATAATCATTTTCGTCCGCATATTTTTTTTTTTGTAACTAGATATCTAAACGTCATAATACAAAGAGACAAGTTAGTTAATCCGGCTAAAAAAATAATTGTGTGCAGTCGCTGTCAATTTTTTTACTTTTCGTCCCTCTAACAGACTGACACTCTCAATCTCCTCTACCCTTCCGTTATTACATGTCTAAGAGTGAACAATATTTAAGTGACTATATGATGCCTTTGTGGAAGCGTGGCTAAGGGTTCTTTCTTATTTTACTATTATTATCATTATAAACTACCCAAAACACTGTTAACTTATTTTATTAATTATTTTTTTGATATCAGTTTTATTTTTTGGTTTAGAACATTTTCAGTTTTATTAGTATATCATAATGACATATATTATTTTGAATATTATATTTTGTTTATTGTTTTATTTCTTGAATTTTGTGCTGATAATACTATTGTATAATCATCGACGAAAAAAAATTATATGAACATTAAGTTTATGAGGGCACCACTTTTAGAGTTCGCCTCAGGTCTCAAAATCTAAAGTCCGATACTGCCCCCTCTCTACCCCGGCGACCACCCCCATACACGCGCCGCACGCCCCCACCCCCGCGTGCTCGCTCGTGCGTCTCCCCCCACCCACCCACCCTGCGCTCGCCCGCGCGTCTGCCTCTGGCGGCTGCTGCTGCTGTTGTGCCCCACCCATCCGGTCGTCGGTGCCGGAGAAGGAGGGAGGGGGTCCGTCGGAGAAGGAGGTGAGTTTGCCAGAGAGAGAGGAGGGAGGGAGAGAGAGAGAGTAGAGGGGTAATTTGGTCTCTTTTTTTAGGGTACTAAGTTAGCACCTATCGAAGTTGAGGGGGTCAAGTTGAACATTTTGGATAGTTGTGGGTATCAAGTTGTAATTAAGCCTTTATAAACTTATGTTACGAAACACCTTTTTGTGACTGTTTTTCAGAATAAACAAAAAACTTACAATGACCAAACGTTGTTAGGAAACAATTTATTAAAAAAGATAGGATAAAGTGCAAAAAATTTCTTCCGTAATTTGCCTCGTTAGCAAATTAAGATCCCCTAAATTTTTTGCTCGAAATAGTCCCTCCTGTTCATTTTTCGTAAAAAAATACTGTTAAAAAAAATAAAAACCCTAAACTACCCTTTCTCTCCCCCCCCTCCTCCCTAACCTACCTCCTCCTCCTCCAGCTTTGTAACACCCCGTTCCGTTCTAGCGGACTGCCGACTCAAACGGCAAAAGTGCAACTATCCCGACCCGCTTTGCCTTAGACGAGAAGCAAAGGATATACAGACTTGTCCCTACAGGAATCCGGCTTAGGCTTTCAGAGGCTCGCTTGACGTATCGCTCTACCGAGGCGAATCATCGCTAAGGTGGGTGGCTACGGTGAACTTGTCTTTGCTTAGCCAGCACACATAAAATCTGAAATGATACATGCTAGTCGCTAGGTGAATCACCCCCTGCATGCTAATAAATCCAACGCACCTAGCTAAGGGAATAATCCCAACTGTATTGCTTGCTAGAACATGGAAATGAAATACTGCTTATATTTAGACCCTCGCAAGCTAAGTCCCCTAACGATTTCAACTCTCGGCTTACCTTCGGGTCCGAGCAAACGTGTCTACTTATGTTCCTTAGAAACGTATGCTTTCCTGCTTACGAATGTTTAACGTGATTGTATTGTGCATGCATTCTTGTTAGCCAGGAGACTATCAAATAGTTCTTCTGTGCAATTGAACCTGCAAGTATCTGGGACCGTCAGGTCATCCAAGGCAAATCTCCGAACCAGGGGAATGCATTAAGCAAGAATGAATACTGAACGTGAATCACACTTGAATGATAATCATGCTAAGTATGCATCTGAACGAGGATCGTGTTATGTACTGATGGAATCCCAGCTCGTGGAGCAATATGCCCGTTCAGACAAAGTTTAAGTTTCATGATTATCATGTCAAGCTATGGAAAAAGGATAGACCCTGACCTGCATTGTCGCGGACAACTTGTGTGCACAAGGTTTGTTATGTTGAGTTCCGCGGACGGTCGCCGGGGCACTGGGACCGATCCGATCCGGACGGGACGTATGCATAGTCGTATGTTACCCGGCAAGTGTTATGCAGCGGGGCTCACCACCCGCGTTGCACGTCACTTCGCCCTGAGACTAAACGGTCCTTTATGGCTATGCCAGCGACTCATGTTCATATAGATAAGTCATCCTCGCTTAGCGGCTATCCGCGTACGAGTCACTGTATCGCATCAATGAACAACTGAACACCTGAACGATCAAGTTAAAACGACCCTCGTGTTTGCATATGCTATGCCCTTGAATGTTTATACTTGCCCATGCTTGAATTAACAATGTTTGCCTTGGACAGGGAAGGAGATGGTAAGTTGGTAAGTCTCGTCGTGTTTTCTCTCATGTCGCACGGCGCACTGCCACACGAGTTAGGCTATTCAATGTTTGCATAAAACTGATCCTAAGGCAACTAGAAAGACAACTTAATAGTTGTGCACGAAACTTATATTTACGTGTTTGGATTTGTCGAGCGGGCGAGTAGCTTCCCCACCAGTGCATTCAATGTACTAATAATCCACCAGTTTGTATGCAGGGTGCGGGAGAACCTCGTTCGGTGCAGATGCCTCCAACGTGCGTGCTTAGGCGTGAAGATCACTCCGAAGCAACGGTGCGTCCGGGACTGAAGCACATATACAAGACATAATGTTGGAACATAGCCCAAACTCGCCTGATCATCGCCTGTACAATCGTTCCACAATTGTAGCCACTTGGCACGCTTTTACTATTTCAGAGAGAGAGGCTTGAGCGACTTGTAATCTCGGCTATACGCCGCCTGTAACACTTGTTTATATCAATAAAGAGCTTGCTTTACTTCAACTTGTGTTATTCAATACTTTCGCTATATTTGTCGACTCAGTGAGTCTGTTACCGATCGCCTATGCGTTCATGACTCCGCTGCACTCGGACAATCTGTGTGACTCTGTGGCTTAGAACTCTTACCGACAGCCAATGGATCACGGCCTTGCACGGGCGTGGCTCATGCTCGTGCGGCATCACGCCCGGATGGGTCAAAGCGATCGTCCCGCGGGAGCGCTGGCGAGGGTGATTCCCGCCTAGCGGGGACGACCAAAATAGCCTGCGGGAGATCGGGGCATGACATAGTGGTATCAGAGCCTGGCTTCTACGCCCTTGGACTTCATTTCGATATCTCTGTTTCGAAAGCTCGTTCGTGGGTTATGTGCATGCTCTTTCTCAATGCCTCGATGGGATGTTCTAACAATAAGTCTAAATACTTTTAAAATGCGTTTTGAATGATATGCTTGTTTGTATGTTGTTGTGTTGCGAGTGGCCTTTGTGCCAACTTGTGCGAACCCTTAAGAGTATCGCAGTAGCTTGTCCGATTTTCACTAACCCTAAGTTTGGTTGAATGCATCTATTCGAGGGACGCCTTGAACTAGTGCACCATCCAAGACTTAAGAAAAATGTGAAACTCGAGTGCTAAGACTTCACTATCACTAAGTTGGTTGACGCGTTCACGCTAGAAGTGCACTTCGAAAGTGTGCACGATCCAGACTAAGCGATATGCTGAGCTCGATACTTGTGCAAGTGAATATCCAAATGAAACAAGTACAACGACTTGTATAGGTTTGCCTCAGCCCCGTATCGTTAAATCAAAATTGATTGAAATGTACTGCTTGTCCTTAGTAAGTCTCGAGGACGAGACTTTTTCTAACTTGGGTAGGATGTAACACCCCGTTCCGTTCTAGCGGACTGCCGACTCAAACGGCAAAAGTACAACTGTCCCGACCCGCTTTGCCTTAGACGAGAAGCAAAGGATATCCAGACTTGTCCCTACAGGAATCCGGCTTAGGCTTTCAGAGGCTCGCTTGACGTATCGCTCTACCGAGGCGAATCATCGCTAAGGTGGGTGGCTATGGTGAACTTGTCTTTGCTTAGCCAGCACACATAAAATCTGAAATGATACATGCTAGTCGCTAGGTGAATCACCCCATGCATGCTAATAAATCCAACACACTTAGCTAAGGGAATAATCCCAACTTTATTGCTTGTTAGAACATGGAAATGAAATACTGCTTATATTCAGACCCTCGCATGCTAAGTCCCCTAACGATTTCAACTCTCGGCTTACCTTCGGGTCCGAGCAAACGTGTCTGCTTATGTTCCTTAGAAACACATGCTTGCCTGCTTACGAATGTTTAACGTGATTGTATTGTGCATGCATTCTTGTTAGCCAGGAGACTATCAAATAGTTCTTCTGTGCAATTGAACCAGCAAGTATCCGGGACCGTCAGGTCATCCAAGGCAAATATCCGAACCAGGGGAATGCATTAAGCAAGAATGAATACTGAACGTGAATCACACTTGAATGATAATTATGCTAAGTATGCATCTGAACGAGGATCGTGTTATGTACTGATGGAATCCCAGCTCGTGGAGCAATATGCCCGTTCAGACAAAGTTTAAGTTTCATGATTATCATGTCAAGCTATGGAAAAAGGATAGACCCTGACCTACATTGTCGCGGACAACTGTGTGTGCATAAGGTATGTTATGTTGAGTTTCGCGGACGGTCGTCGGGGCACTGGGACCGATCTGATCCGAACGGGACGTATGCATAGTCGTATGTTATCCGGCAAGTGTTATGCAGCGGGGCTCGCCACCCGCGTTGCACGTCACTTCGCCCTGAGACTAAACGGTCCTTTATGGCTATGCCAGCGACTCATATTCATATAGATAAGTCATCCTCGCTTAGCGGCTATCCGCGTGCGAGTTATTGCATCGCATCAATGAACAACTGAACACCTGAACGATCAAGTTAAAACGACCCTCGTGTTTGCATATGCTATGCCCCTGAATGTTTATACTTGCCCATGCTTGAATTAACAATGTTTGCCTTAGACAGGGAAGGAGATGGTAAGTTGGTAAGTCTCGCCGTGTTTCCTCTTATGTCGCACGGCGCACTGCCACACGAGTTAGGCTATTCAATGTTTGCATGAAACTGATCCTAAGGCAACTAGAAAGACAACTTAATAGTTGTGCACGAAACTTATATTTACGTGTTTGGATTTGTCGAGCAGGCGAGTAGCTTCCCCACCAGTGCATTCAATGTACTGATAATCCACCAATTTGTATGCAGGGTGCGGAAGAACCTCGTTCGGTGCGGATGCCTCCAACGTGCGTGCTTAGGCGTAAAGATCACTCCGAAGCAACGGTGCGTCCGGGACTGAAGCACATATACAAGATATATTGTTGAAACATAGCCCAAACTCGCCTGATCATCGCCTGTATAATCGTTCCACAATTGTAGCCACTTGGCACGCTTTTACTGTTTCAGAGAGAGAGGCTTGAGCGACTTGTAATCTCGGCTATACGCCGCCTGTGACACTTGTTTATATCAATAAAGAGCTTGCTTTACTTTAACTTGTGTTATTCAATGCTTCCGCTATATTTGTCGACTCAGTGAACCTGTTACCGATCGCCTATGCGTTCATGACTCCTCTGCACTCGGACAATCTGTGCGACTCTGTGGCTTAGAACTCTTACCGACAGCCAATGGACCACGGCCTTGCACGGGCGTGGCTCACGCTCGTGCGGCATCACGCCCGGATGGGTCAAAGCGATCGTCCCGTGGGAGCACTGGCGAGGGTGATTCCCGCCTAGCGGGGACGGCCGAAATAGCCTGCGGGAGATCGGGGCGTGACATAGTGGTATCAGAGCCTGGCTTCTACGCCCTTGGACTTCATTTCGATATCTTTGTTTTGAAAGCTCGTTCGTGGGTTATGTGCATGCTCTCTCTCAATGCCTCGATAGGATGTTCCAACAATAAGTCTAAATACTTTCAAAATGCGTTTTGAATGATATGCTTGCTTATATGTTGTTGTGCTGCGAGTGGCCTTTGTGCCAACCTGTGCGAACCCTTGAGAGTATCGCAGTAGCTTGTCCGATTTTCACTAACCCTAAGTTTGGTTGAATGCATCTATTCGAGGGACGCCTTGAACTAGTGCACCATCCAAGACTTAAGAAAAAGGTGAAACTCGAGTGCTAAGACTTTGCTATCACTAAGCTGGTTGACGTGTTCACGCTAGAAGTGCACTTCAAAAGTGCGCACGATCCAGACTAAGCGATATACTGAGCTCGATGCTTGTGCAAGTGAATATCCAAATAAAACAAGTACAACGACTTGTATAGGTTTGCCTCAGCCCCGTATCGTTAAATCAAAATTGATTGAAATGTACTGCTTGTCCTTAGTAAGTCTCGAGGACGAGACTTTTTCTAAGTTGGGTAGGATGTAACACTCCGTTCCATTCTAGCGGACTGCCGACTCAAACGGCAAAAGTGCAACTGTCCCGACCCGCTTTGCCTTAGACGAGAAGCAAAGGATATCCAGACTTGTCCCTACAGGAATCCGGCTTAGGCTTTCAGAGGCTCGCTTGACGTATCGCTCTACCGAGACGAATCATCGGTAAGGTGGGTGGCTACGGTGAACTTGTCTTTGCTTAGCCAGCACACATAAAATCTGAAATGATACATGCTAGTCGCTAGATGAATCACCCCCTGCATGCTAATAAATCCAAAGCACCTAGCTAAGGGAATAATCCCAACTGTATTGCTTGCTAGAACATGAAAATAAAATACTGCTTATATTCAGACCCTCGCATGCTAAGTCCCCTAACGATTTCAACTCTCGGCTTACCTTCGGGTCCGAGCAAACGTGTCTGCTTATGTTCCTTAGAAACGCATGCTTACCTGCTTACGAATATTTAACGTGATTGTATTGTGCATGCATTCTTGTTAGCCAGGAGACTATGTCACGCCCCAGTCCCAAAATACCGAGGGACCGGACGCGTGTCAATGGCCAGCAGTACGCACCGATGGACCAACTCAATATAATGGATCCATCAGGGCATACTTAAGCTGTAAAACAAGTCTACGACAATCATGGCACAACTAATCTCATCCACACAAGATATAAAATATGATCCACAGAATAAATAAGGAATGTAAATCATCAGCAAGTCTCACAAAGTACTTCGGGGAACAACCCGATAAAAATCTAGTACAATGGTTCAACAGACCAGAAAGTAAATGACTGAAATAAATAATAAAAACTGAGCATGAACATGGATGCTCAAGAGAAATCTTCAGCTAAGACCTCGTCCTCGGATGGCGGTACAACTCCTGGATCAGCTCCTGCTCCGGTCCCGTAAACCTCGGGATAAACCACGTCAGCAAAATCTGGGGACAAAAATCCGGATCCAGGTCCTCAGGGGACATAGCAAGGTACAAGAAAACTCATGCCAAATAAATACAGATAAGCAGTGCAGCAAATAAATAACTAAATGATCAATGGGTAAATATGTAACCATCTAAGTGAAATGCAAGTGAGAGTAACACTAAAACTCAGGCTGAAGCCACTACAAGCTCTGTGTCGGGGAGCCGGTAGCGGTAATAAACACGTAATGTGCCTAGCTCTGCTACGAGAGTCTGAGGCCTCACAATAGTAGTAGATAGATATATGAAAACAGCCTGTAGCCAGTGTGTCTCTCCCCACCCAATGTAACCACGCATATCATGACCATAACGTCTCATGCCCATGTCAAGCGCGATCATAGCTAATGCAACAAGTCATAAGTATCTAAGAGTATAATGTCCATGTCCTGTATCCTATACAGAATCACCACGAATATCTCGGGAAAATCCTGTCTCATGATTAGTGTCAAGTGTCCTGGGTCATATGGTACTTGATAAGACAAGTACGAGAATAAAGTGTCACGATTGTCCATCTCTAGATGACCGTACCCAACACTGCGCACAGTGTCGGCACCCGACTGATAATCGGACGCTAAGTACGTCACACGGTCCTAGGTTAAGCATGCACAGCAATATAATGAAGCAAGGAAAATATGTAACAATACTGCAAGGTTTGGCAAGGTACACTTGCCTGATGTTTGAATATCAACTGTCGTCCTGGTATCGGTGGATCCGGTAGGGACTACTCCAAAAGCTGTAATAAATATCACCAACAGTCTCAGAAGGTATCAAACCGCTAGGAACGCCTGTCCTTACGTCCAATTTGGACATAGGGGCAAAAAGGTCATTTTCGGGCCAAAGCGGGTTCCAAAGGTGGGCCCACTTTGCACCGAAAAGCGTGCCGAGGGTAGCAGTCTCTAAATGGGACAAACTATGGGTCAAACAACTCTAAATGTCAATACGATCCCAACGGTATGTCCAAATTTGGATTCCGATGAGCCAAACCTAATTTGGTCCAAAAAGTCAACTGTGGGGCCCGCCAATTGGCGATCTGGTCAACCGTCTCAGAAATACGTAAAAATTGGGTCACAGGACCAACGTGTTACCACGAGTCCAGTGGCGCAAGTTTCGTCGCAATCTGACAAGCGTGCACAAAATACTCGCGAGTTCTACAAAAGTGGCGACACGGAATTTGTTCGCGGATACGGCCTG
The DNA here is from genome assembly GCA_036927795.1 of Iris macrosiphon. Classification (NCBI taxonomy): domain Eukaryota; kingdom Viridiplantae; phylum Streptophyta; class Magnoliopsida; order Asparagales; family Iridaceae; genus Iris; species Iris macrosiphon. Next base: position 164,402,271 of record JAYESA010000004.1, read on the forward strand.
ATTCCGGCGCGCACAAGCGTCCAAATCAGTCCCCACAAATTTTCACGTGTCCGCTTATGCTGTGTGCACCATTCGGTACACTTGGCACAAGACGGGGCGGTCCCGTTTGGCGGGGCGCGCTCCGATCTCCCACTTTTAGAAAACCGGAAAAAGTGGGTGCGCGCAGTTTTGTGACGACTACAATTTGGTCCACAGCAACTAATAGCACAAAGTTATAATACAGAAAATAAACTAGGTCATGTAATCTACAGGTATCAAAAAGAATCGTCGAATTCGGATCTCTGTGGTGGGAGATACGAACTCGACAATATGGGTGGTCATCGCAAGTTTCTGCGATTGCAGAATTTTGTCTGCTCGCGCTGACTTGGGCGCTGTTTTTCACCTAGAGGCACACGTTTTCCGAGGTTGACTATAAAATAGATATTGGAGAGGGTTAAGGGAAGATCATACCTATGAAAACGAATCTGCGTTTGGTCGAGCGAGTCAACAGGAAAATGCGTCGGAGCGAAGGTGCCTCGAGTGGGAATCTGCAGTCCGCGATGTCGGCGTCGACGGGGTGGTTGGATGGCTTGGGGAGGCTTCTCTGGCTGCGGTGACGGCTCTAGATGGGAAGGGGAAGTCTGGAGTTTTAGGTTAGGGTTTTGGGGAGCTAATCATATATATATATATATATATATATTATATACATAATAGGAGCGAGAGGGGGGAGATACGGCTCGCGGGTTGAGTGGGCTGAAGGGGAGCGTGGCCTAATGCAAAGCAACATGGGGCGGGTCCCTGCTGCGGTTTTCCAGCAGCAATCCAGCAGCGTTCCGCTGCAAGTTCCCAAGGACTTAAGTCCTAAGTAGCATCTATTGCTACTTCTATTATTTGGTTACTATTATAAGTATTATTATTATTATATTATATTAACTTTTTTTTTCTTTCTTTCTTTAATTAAAATATATATACATATATATTTGTTTATATATATATATATATTTTCACACATAAGAAAATTTATAAAATGGGGTATTGTACATCGTTAGGCTAGCAACTGCTCAAGGGGTCTCCTACATGGAATAAATTCCGAAAAATTCCTGATGGTCCCACAAGTCCTCTAAGTGCCCGAACACCTAACATAAAAATTATTAAAAATCTATTTCTCCTATTTGGACCTAATTACTATAATTTAATTAATAATAAATAAATAAAGGGCTTATACGATTTTCTGGGAAGGGGTTTTACATTCTACCCAACTTATAAAAATTTCGTCCTCGAAATTAAAATTAAGCCACGATAGAATGCAAGGATGGTATAAGATATAAATTAACAATGTAAATTCATACCTTGGTCTGCGAATAGGTTCGGGAAACGCTTGCGCATGTCGTCCTCGCGTTCCCAAGTTGATTCTCCTGGCGCGCCATGCCTCCATGCTACGCGAACTAAGGGAATAGACTGGTTCCTCAATACCTTCTCTCGACGATCAAGGATTCCCACGGGTTGCTCTTGGTATGACAAGCTCGGCCCAATGGTGATCTCTGAATGGTCGAGGACATGACTGCTGTCTGCCACATATCGCCTGAGCTGCGATACATGGAATACGTCATGTACTCCCTCCAGTGAAGGTGGTAGCGCAAGTCGATATGCCACCTCTCCAACTCTCTCGAGTACGTCAAATGGTCCAATATACCTTGGACTCAACTTGCCGCGCCCTCCGAATCGGATGGTGCCTCTGGTCGGTGATATCCTCAAGAAGACGTGATCGCCCTCTTTGAACTCCAAGGGTCGACGATGAAGGTCTGCCCACTGCTTCTGCCTGTCTTGCGCTGCTCGCAAGTGTCCCTGAATCTTCTTGACTGTCTCTACGGTGTTGACCACCAACTCGGGTCCCAGAATCTGACGTTCTCCCACGTCACTCCAACACACAGGAGACCTACATTTTCTCCCATACAATGCTTCAAACGGAGCCATCTGAATACTCGCTTGATAGCTATTGTTGTAAGAAAACTCTACAAGATGTAGGTGGGCCTCCCATGATCCTCCAAAGTCTAACATGCAAGCCCTCAACATGTCCTCCAAGGTCTGAATAGTACGCTCCGACTGCCCATCTGTCTGCGGGTGGTAAGATGTACTGAACTTCAGACGAGTACCAAGACTCTCTTGCATGCTCCTCCAAAAGTGCGATATGAAGCGCGAATCTCTGTCTGATACAATGCTGACTGGTATGCCGTGCAATCTCACAATCTGCCTCATATATAAATCAGCTAAAGCTTCTGTAGACTGACCCACTCTAAAAGGTATAAAATAGGCTGACTTGGTGAGTCGGTCCACTATTACCCACACTGCATCTCTCCCACTTGGACTCTTGGGAAAACCCGTGACGAAGTCCATAGTGATGTGCTCCCACTTCCACTCCGGAATCGGAAGTGGTTGCAATAATCCTGCTGTCATCTGGTGCTCCGCCTTCACTTGTTGACATACTAAGCATTTGGCCATAAATCTCGCGATCTCTCTCTTCATTCCATGCCACCAGTAATACTGTCTCAAGTCTCGGTACATCTTGGTTCCTCCTGGGTGAACAGAGTACATAGAGCTATGTGCTTCGGCCATTAACTCTTGTCTCAATTCTCCATTTGGAACATACAAGCGGTTTCCAAACCTTAATGTCCCGTCTTCGTGGATGCGTAGTCCTGTCTGCATACCGGCTTCTGTCCTTTCTTTGAGTCTTCGGAATCTAGCATCGGTGGGCAATGCCTCCTTAATCTTCTCCACGAGTGATGACTGAATCTCAAGGTTAGCCATCAAGCCATTCTGTCCCGGTAAAACGACCTCTATCTGTAGCTCCTGTAGATCTCTCAATAACTCGGGCTGCATCGTCAAGAAATAAGCCGTAGGCTTCCTGCTGAGTGCATCTGCAACAACATTCGCCTTTCCCGGATGATACTGCAGATCGATGTCAAAATCTACCATCAGTTCCAGCCAGCGTCTCTGTCTCATGTTAAGCTCCTTCTGAGTATACACATACTTCAGACTCTTGTGATCAGTAAAGATTTCTACCCTCTCTCCATAAAGATAGTGCCTCCATATCTTCAATGCAAATATAACTGCTGCTAGCTCCAGATCATGTGTTGGGTAGTTCTTCTCGTGGACCTTCAACTGTCTCGACGCATAAGCAATGACTTTGCCATGTTGCATCAAAACACATCCTAGTCCACTGCCTGATGCATCACTGTAAACAACAAAACCTCATGACCCTGAAGGAAGAGTCAAGACAGGTGCTGTTGTTAATCTTCTCTTCAGTTCTTCAAAAGCCTTCTGGCAGTCTTCTGTCCATATAAACTCCTGATCCTTCCGTGTCAGCTTTGTCATTGGTTCTGCAATCCTTGAGAAATTTTCTACGAACCTTCGGTAATATCCCGCAAGTCCTAGAAAACTCCTCACCTCTGCGACTGATGTGGGTGTAGGCCAAGTCTCTATTGCCGCAACTTTCTCTGGATCTACTGAAAGTCCTTCTCCTGATATGATGTGCCCCAAGAAAGGTACTTTGTCCATACAGAACTCACACTTACTAAGCTTGGCATATAACTTCTCCTGTCTCAAGGTCTCTAACACGATTCTAAGATGCTCCTCGTGCTCTTCAGGGCTCTTGGAATATATGAGGATGTCGTCAATGAACACCACTACGAATTTATCCAAGAACTGATGAAAGACTCTGTTCATTAAGCTCATAAATACTGCTGGCGCGTTGGTTAAACCAAACGGCATCACCAAGAACTCATAATGCCCATACTTCGTCCTGAAAGCTGTCTTCGGGATGTCTTCCTTCCTCACCTTGATCTGATGATAGCCGGATCTAAGGTCAATCTTCGAGAATACCCTTGCACCACTCAATTGATCGAATAGATCATCAATGCGTGGTAAGGGATACCTGTTCTTGATGGTCACGGCATTTAGTGCCCTGTAATCAATGCACAACCGTACTGTTCCATCCTTCTTCGGCACAAATAAGATGGGTGCTCCCCAAGGTGAAACACTGGGCCGAATGAAACCCTTCTCCAAAAGATCATCCACCTGTTCCTTCAACTCCACTAACTCCTTAGGTGCTAGCCGATAAACTGATGAAGTGATTGGCTCTGCTCCTGGAGTTAGGTCTATTGTGAATTCTATTTCCCGATCAGGCGGTAAACCTGGAAGATCATCAGGAAATACATCCACAAATTCTGATATGACTCTTGGGTAACCTGTCTCCCCTTCTACAGATAGTACCCTAAGAGTAGGCTGAACTCTTTGCTCTACTGCTCCTCGGAGAAACTCAAATTCTGGATGTCCAGGCGGTCTAAATATAACCCGCCCAAGTCGGCAATCAAGAGTCGCATGGTACTGACTTAACCAGTCCATACCAAGTACGACATCATAATCCGGCATGGAAAAGATTAGGAATTGGGCTCGCATTTCTCTTCCACAAACTACTACAGAACATGATCTACAGACATCACTAACCAGAATAATTTCACCTCCCGTAAGAATCCTCTTCATCTTCGGGAGGGGTGCGGTAGCTACTCTATGGGTGGCTACAAAGCTAGCTGCTATAAATGAATGCGATGCTCCAGAATCAAATAATGCTACTACAGGTAATGAAGCTACTAAAATAGTACCTGCGATGACCTCGCCTGCTGTAGCCTCCTCCTCAACAGCTAAAGTGAATGCCTGTCCTCGCCCCTGTGCTTGGCCTCGCTGCTGCTGGGCCTGCTGAAATAAAGCTGCCTGTGGTGCCAGGGGTGGTCTCTGCTGATTCCCTCCTGGGGCTGGTGGCCTGACGCCTCCAACTCCTGCCTGCTGTGCTCCTACTGCTGGGTAAGCTGGTCGGGGTGCAGGCAAAGCTAATCTCGGTGCTTCTCCTCTATGGTGAGTGCAGTCTCTGGATAGGTGCTGGTTTGATCCGCAAAGCAGGCATAGTCCCAACTTCCGCCTGCACTCTCTCTCAATGTGTCCTACCTTGCCGCAGTGATGACAAGTAGGAAGGGATATGGCCCTGTGTGCTGCTCTATCTGGCGTACTCCTCTGGAATCGTTTTGCAGAATCTCCATGTGCTGCCTTGGTTGGTGCGGAGGTGTTTGGCCTCTTCAGATTCGATTCCCTTCTAGTGACGCGCTCCATGCGTCGTGCTACTGCTAGAACATCAGTATAATTTGTAGGTGCCACTGAGCCAATCAATCTCTGAAGCTCGAACTTCAACCCGTCAAAGAACTTTTCCGCTTTCTCTTCCTCCGTCGAAATCAATGTTGGAGCGAAGCGACTCAGGCGAATAAATTCAGAATTATATTCTTCCACTGTCATGCTGCCCTGGATGAGGCGGTTGAACTTGTCCCTGAGCTCTGACCGTGCAACTGCCGGGATGTACATCTCTTGGAAGAGTCTGGAGAACTCTTCCCATGTGACTCTGTCCTGTCCAAGTCTCCTTTCCTCTACTAGCCACCAGTGATGCGCATTATCAGTTAACTGCATTCTGACTGCAGTCATCCACTTCTCTCTTGGAAGTTCAGCGGCTTCCAGCTGATGCTGAATGTTTGTGAGCCACTCATGAACTTCCGTTGGCCCTTCTTTACCAGAAAATGTGCGAGGCTTGAGATAACGGAAGTCGGTGATAGATCCCGTCGATGTTCGCCTCGCTGCTGGATTAGCCTGCTCCAATGCGGATACCAGGCTGGTCCTCAGATACTCGGCCTCCTGCCGATGGGCCTCTTGCTGAATCTGCTGCTGTGCTTGCATCATAGCATACATCATCTGGAACATTTGTTGCCCGTCCATGGCTTGTCCTGGCGGGAATACTGGCATCTGGGGAGTGAACTGTGGTGGTGGTGGAATGTCATCTCTCCGGAACCTTGGATTAGGCTGTCCGGTTTGATCACCCTGTGATGCTCGTCCACCATCCCCTGGTGTCACTTCATCTCCATAAGTAACCACAGCGTCGTGTGGTGTCTCCAAAGGAAAATCATCTCTGTTCCCGGAATCCATTGCTCTGCAATCAAAAGATAAACTATGAGAACGCTCAGAGGAATCAATACAGGATGCAGTTCAAGTAACAAATTTTGAGTTCGATATAGAGTTCAACAAATGGTTAAATAATGGATGAGATCCTATAGTTTATACTATCCTTAGGGCAGGCTGGTCCGGTCCCTAAGTTGAAACCGAACAATTTATTCGTAGACCTGCATGGGCCACCACAAAAACCATGTCACGCCCCAGTCCCAAAATACCGAGGGACCGGACGCGTGTCAATGGCCAGCAGTACGCACCGATGGACCAACTCAATATAATGGATCCATCAGGGCATACTTAAGCTGTAAAACAAGTCTACGACAATCATGGCACAACTAATCTCATCCACACAAGATATAAAATATGATCCACAGAATAAATAAGGAATGTAAATCATCAGCAAGTCTCACAAAGTACTTCGGGGAACAACCCGATAAAAATCTAGTACAATGGTTCAACAGACCAGAAAGTAAATGACTGAAATAAATAATAAAAACTGAGCATGAACATGGATGCTCAAGAGAAATCTTCAGCTAAGACCTCGTCCTCGGATGGCGGTACAACTCCTGGATCAGCTCCTGCTCCGGTCCCGTAAACCTCGGGATAAACCACGTCAGCAAAATCTGGGGACAAAAATCCGGATCCAGGTCCTCAGGGGACATAGCAAGGTACAAGAAAACTCATGCCAAATAAATACAGATAAGCAGTGCAGCAAATAAATAACTAAATGATCAATGGGTAAATATGTAACCATCTAAGTGAAATGCAAGTGAGAGTAACACTAAAACTCAGGCTGAAGCCACTACAAGCTCTGTGTCGGGGAGCCGGTAGCGGTAATAAACACGTAATGTGCCTAGCTCTGCTACGAGAGTCTGAGGCCTCACAATAGTAGTAGATAGATATATGAAAACAGCCTGTAGCCAGTGTGTCTCTCCCCACCCAATGTAACCACGCATATCATGACCATAACGTCTCATGCCCATGTCAAGCGCGATCATAGCTAATGCAACAAGTCATAAGTATCTAAGAGTATAATGTCCATGTCCTGTATCCTATACAGAATCACCACGAATATCTCGGGAAAATCCTGTCTCATGATTAGTGTCAAGTGTCCTGGGTCATATGGTACTTGATAAGACAAGTACGAGAATAAAGTGTCACGATTGTCCATCTCTAGATGACCGTACCCAACACTGCGCACAGTGTCGGCACCCGACTGATAATCGGACGCTAAGTACGTCACACGGTCCTAGGTTAAGCATGCACAGCAATATAATGAAGCAAGAAAAATATGTAACAATACTGCAAGGTTTGGCAAGGTACACTTGCCTGATGTTTGAATATCAACTGTCGTCCTGGTATCGGTGGATCCGGTAGGGACTACTCCAAAAGCTGTAATAAATATCACCAACAGTCTCAGAAGGTATCAAACCGCTAGGAACGCCTGTCCTTACGTCCAATTTGGACACAGGGGCAAAAAGGTCATTTCTGGGCCAAAGCGGGTTCCAAAGGTGGGCCCACTTTGCACCGAAAAGCGTGCCGAGGGTAGCAGTCTCTAAATGGGACAAACTATGGGTCAAACAACTCTAAATGTCAATACGATCCCAACGGTATGTCCAAATTTGGATTCCGATGAGCCGAACCTAATTTGGTCCAAAAAGTCAACTGTGGGGCCCGCCAATTGGCGATCTGGTCAACCGTCTCAAAAATGCGTGAAAATTGGGTCACAGGACCAGCGTGTTACCACGAGTCCAGTGGCGCAAGTTTCGTCGTAATCTGACAAGCGTGCACAAAATACTCGCGAGTTCCACAAAAGTGGCGACACGGAATTTGTTCACGGATACGGCCTGATTCCGGCGCGCACAAGCGTCCAAATCAGTCCCCACGAATTTTCACGTGTCCGCTTATGCTGTGTGCACCATTCGGTACACTTGGCACAAGGCGGGGCGGTCCCGTTTGGCGGGGCGCGCTCCGATCTCCCACTTTTAGAAAACCGGAAAAAGTAGGTGCGCGCAGTTTTGTGACGACTACAATTTGGTCCACAGCAACTAATAGCACAAAGTTATAATACAGAAAATAAACTAGGTCATGTAATCTACAGGTATCAAAAAGAATCGTCGAATTCGGATCTCTGTGGTGGGAGATACGAACTCGACAATATGGGTGGTCATCGCAAGTTTCTGCGATTGCAGAATTTTGTCTGCTCGCGCTGACTTGGGCGCTGTTTTTCACTTAGGGGCACACGTTTTCCGAGGTTGACTATAAAACAGATATTGGAGAGGGTTAAGGGAAGATCATACCTATGAAAACGGATCTGCGTTTGGTCGAGCGAGTCAACGGGAAAACGCGCCGGAGCGAAGGTGCCTCGAGTGGGAATCTGCAGTCCGCGATGTCGGCGTCGACGGGGTGGTTGGATGGCTTGGGGAGGCTTCTCTGGCTGCGGTGACGGCTCTAGATGGGAAGGGGAAGTCTGGAGTTTTAGGTTAGGGTTTTGGGGAGCTAATCATATATATATATATATATATATATATTATATACATAATAGGAGCGAGAGGGGGGAGATACGGCTCGCGGGTTGAGTGGGCTGAAGGGGAGCGTGGCCTAATGCAAAGCAACATGGGGCGGGTCCCTGCTGCGGTTTTCCAGCAGCAATCCAGCAGCGTTGCGCTGCAAGTTCCCAAGGACTTAAGTCCTAAGTAGCATCTATTGCTACTTCTATTATTTGGTTACTATTATAAGTATTATTATTATTATATTATATTAACTTTTTTTTTCTTTCTTTCTTTAATTAAAATATATATACATATATATTTGTTTATATATATATATATATTTTTTCACACATAAGAAAATTTATAAAATGGGGTATTGTACATCGTTAGGCTAGCAACTGCTCAAGGGGTCTCCTACATGGAATAAATTCCGAAAAATTTCTGATGGTCCCACAAGTCCTCTAAGTGCCCGAACACCTAACATAAAAATTATTAAAAATCTATTTCTCCTATTTGGACCTAATTACTACAATTTAATTAATAATAAATAAATAAAGGACCTTAGAAACGCATGCTTGCCTGCTTACGAATATTTAACGTGATTGTATTGTGCATGCATTCTTGTTTGCCAGGAGACTATCAAATAGTTCTTCTGTGCAATTGAACCTGCAAGTATCTGGGACCGTCAGGTCATCCAAGGCAAATCCCCGAACCAGGGGAATGCATTAAGCAAGAATTAATACTGAACGTGAATCACACTTGAATGATAATCATGCTAAGTATGCATCTGAACGAGGATCGTGTTATGTACTGATAGAATCCCAGCTCGTGGAGCAATATGCCCGTTCAGACAAAGTTTAAGTTTCATAATTATCATGTCAAGCTATGGAAAAAGGATAGACCCTGACCTGCATTGTCGCGGACAACTTGTGTGCACAAGGTATGTTATGTTGAGTTCCGCGGACGGTCGCCGGGGCACTGGGACCAATCCGATCCGGACGTGACGTATGTATAGTCGTATGTTACCCGACAAGTGTTATACAGCGGGGCTCGCCACCCGCGTTGTACGTCACTTCGCCCTGAGACTAAACGGTCCTTTATGGCTATGCCAGTGACTCATGTTCATATAGATAAGTCATCCTCGCTTAGCGGCTATCCGCGTGTGAGTCACTGCATCGCATCAATGAACAACTGAACACCTGAACGATCAAGTTAAAACGACCCTCGTGTTTGCATATGCTATGCCCCTGAATGTTTATACTTGCCCATGCTTGAATTAACAATGTTTGCCTTGGACAGGGAAGGAGATGGTAAGTTGGTAAGTCTCGTCGTGTTTTCTCTCATGTCGCACGGTGCACTACCACACGAGTTAAGTTATTCAATATTTGCATGAAACTGATCCTAAGGCAACTAGAAAGACAACTTAATACTTGTGCACGGAACTTATATTTACGTGTTTGGATTTATCGAGCGGGCGAGTAGCTTCCCCACCAGTGCATTCAATGTAATGATAATCCACCAGTTTAAATGTAGGGTACGGGAGAATCTCGTTCGGTGCGGATGCCTCCAACGTGCGTGCTTAGGCGTGAAGATCACTCTGAAGCAACGGTGCATCCGGGACTGAAGCACATATACAAGACATAATATTGGAACATAGCCCAAACTCGCCTGATCATCGCCTGTACAATCGTTCCACATTTGTAGCCACTTGGCACGCTTTTACTGTTTCAGAGAGAGAGGCTTGAGCGACTTGTAATCTCGGCTATACGCCGCCTGTAACACTTGTTTATATCAATAAAGAGCTTGCTTTACTTCAACTTGTGTTATTCAATGCTTCCGCTATATTTGTCGACTCAGTGAACCTGTTACCGATCGCCTATGCGTTCATGACTCCGCTACACTCGGACAATCTGTGTGACTCTGTGGCTTAGAACTTTTACCGCCAGCCAATGGACCACGACCTTGCACGGGCGTGGCTCACGCTCGTGCGGCATCATGCCCGGATGGGTCAAAGCGATAGTCCCGCGGGAGCGCTGGCGAGGGTGATTCCCGCCTAGCGGGGACGGCCGAAATAGCCTGCGGGAGATCGGGGCGTGACATAGTGGTATCAGAGCCTGGCTTCTATGCCCTTGGACTTCATTTCAATATCTCTGTTTTGAAAGCTCGTTCGTGGGTTATGTGCATGCTCTCTCTCAATGCCTCGATGGGATATTCCAACAATAAGTCTAAATACTTTCAAAATGCGTTTTGAATGATATGCTTGCTTGTATGTTGTTGTGCTGCGAATGGCCTTTGTGCCAACCTGTGCCAACCCTTGAGAGTATCGCAGTAGCTTGTTCGATTTTCACTAACCCTAAGTTTGGTTGAATGCATCTATTCGAGGGACGCCTTGAACTAGTGAACCATCCAAGACTTAAGAAAAAGGTGAAACTCGAGTGCTAAGACTTCGCTATCACTAAGCTGGTTGACGTGTTCACGCTAGAAGTGCACTTCGAAAGTGCGCACGATCCAGATTAAGCGATATGGTGAGCTCGATGCTTGTGCAAGTGAATATCCAAATGAAACAAGTACAACGACTTGTATAGGTTTGCCTCAGCCCCATATCGTTAAATCAAAATTGATTGAAACGTACTGCTTGTCCTTAGTAAGTCTCGAGGATGAGACTTTTTCTAAGTTGGGTAGGATGTAACACCCCGTTCCGTTCTAGCGGACTGCCGACTCAAACGACAAAAGTGCAACTGTCCCGACCCGCTTTGCCTTAGACGAGAAGCAAAAGATATCCAGACTTGTCCCTACAGGAATCCGGCTTAGGCTTTCAGAGGCTCGCTTGACGTATCGCTCTACCGAGGCGAATCATCGCTAAGGTGGGTGGCTACGGTGAACTTGTCTTTACTTAGCCAGCACACATAAAATCTGAAATGATACATGCTAGTCGCTAGGTGAATCATCCATGCATGCTAATAAATCCAACGCACCTAGCTAAGGGAATAATCCCAACTGTATTGCTTGCTAGAACATGGAAATAAAATACTGCTTATATTCAGACCCTCGCATGCTAAGTCCCCTAACGATTTCAACTCTCGGCTTACCTTCGGGTCCGAGCAAACGTGTCTACTTTTGTTCCTTAGAAACGCATGCTTGCCTGCTTACGAATGTTTAACGTGATTGTATTGTGTATGCATTCTTTTTAGCCAGGAGATTATCAAATAGTTCTTCTGTGCAATTGAACCTACAAGTATCCGGGACCGTCAGGTCATCCAAGGCAAATCCCCGAACCAGGGGAATGCATTAAGCAAGAATGAATACTGAACGTGAATCACACTTGAATGATAATCATGCTAAGTATGCATCTGAATGAGGATCGTGTTATGTACTGATGGAATCCCAGCTCATGGAGCAATATGCTCGTTCAGACAAAGTTTAAATTTCATGATTATCATGTCAAGCTATAGAAAAAGGATAGACCCTGACCTGCATTATCGCGGACAATTTGTGTGCACAAGGTATGTTATGTTGAGTTCCACGGATGGTCGCCGGGGCACTGGGACCGATCCGATCTAGACGGGACATGTATAGTCGTATGTTACCCGGCAAGTGTTATGCAGTGGGGCTCGCCACCCGCGTTGCACGTCACTTCGTCCTGAGACTAAACGGTCCTTTTTGGCTATGCCAGCGACTCATGTTCATATAGATAAGTCATCCTCGCTTAGCGGCTATCCGCGTGTGAGTCACTGCATCGCATCAATGAACAACTGAACACCTGAACGATCAAGTTAAAATGACCCTCGTGTTTTCATATGCTATGCCCCTGAATGTTTATACTTGCCCATGCTTGAATTAACAATGTTTGCCTTGGACAGGGAAGGAGATGGTAAGTTGGTAAGTCTCGCCGTGTTTCCTCTCATGTCGCACGGCGCACTACCACACGAGTTAGGCTATTCAATATTTGCATGAAACTGATCCTAAGGCAACTAGAAAGACAACTTAATAGTTGTGCATGAAACTTATATTTACGTGTTTGGATTTGTCGAGCGGGCGAGTAGCTTCCCCACCAGTGCATTCAATGTACTATTAATCCACCAGTTTGTATGCAGGGTACGGGAGAACCTCGTTCGATGCGGATGCCTCCAACGTGCGTGCTTAGGCGTGAAGATCACTCTGAAGCAACGGTGCATCCGGGACTGAAGCACATATACAAGACATAATATTGGAACATAGCCCAAACTTGCCTGATCATCGCATGTACAATTGTTCCACAATTGTAGCCACTTGGCACGCTTTTACTATTTCAGAGAGAGAGGCTTGAGCGACTTGTAATCTCGGCTATACGCCACCTGTAACACTTGTTTATATCAATAAAGAGCTTGCTTTACTTCAACTTGTGTTATTCAATGCTTCCGCTATATTTGTCGACTCAGTGAACCTGTTACCGATCGCCTATGCGTTCATGACTCCGCTGCACTCGGATAATCTGTGCGAATCTGTGGCTTAGAACTCTTACCGCCAGCCAATGGACCACGGCCTTGCACGGGCGTGGCTCACGCTCGTGCGGCATCACGCCCGGATGGGTCAAAGCGATCGTCCCGCGGGAGCGTTGGCGAGGGTGATTCCCGCCTAGCGGGGACGGCCGAAATAGCCTGCGGGAGATCGGGGCGTGACAAGCTTCTCCCTTCTCCTCCCCCCTCCCCCACCACCACCTTCGCCATCACCACCACCAACCCCACCCTCAGCCCCCTCTCCTTCATCATGCTCCCCGTAGCTCTCCCACAGCAGCCCCCCGCAGCGCCCCCGCGTCTGCCCCCGCGCGCGCGCAGCTCCCACGTTGTCGCCGCCCCGCTCGTAGCTTCCCCGCACGCAGCTCTTTCGTCCTCCCCCGCGTGCAGCTCCCCCGAACCCCCCCCCCCCCCGTGCAGCTCTCCCGCGGTCGGCCCCCCGCGTGCAGCTCCCCTTCGCCGGGCCCCATCGGCCCGAGCCCCCCTCCCCTTTTCACCCCGCGCCTCACCCCCTCTCCTCCCCGAGCTGCCGCCCCCACCGTCGCCCTCGCCCCCACCGTCGAAGAAGGAGGGGGGAGAGAGGGTTAGAGTTAGAATTAGGTTTAGGGTTAGGATTAGGATTGGATTAGGATTAAGATTAGGGTTAAGGAGGAATATATTAGTCATTTCAAGTCGAATGAACGTCTTAGCTTTATGGAATGCATGTTCTTAGCTTTTGAGCTGGGTAGGTTAAATCCATCTGAAATTTTCATATAGATATCGCTATCTAAATCACCATATAGATAGGCTGTTACAACGTCCATAAGTCTCATATCCAGTTTTTTCTCAACTGTCAGACTTATCAAATAATCGAACGTTGTTGCATCAATTACGGGAGAATACGTCTCTTTGTAATTAATCCTGGGTCTTTTAGAAAACCCTTGTGCCACTAATCGTGCCTTAAATCGAGCAATTTTATTCTTTTTATTTGGCTTTCTTACAAACACCCACTTGTAACCTACCGGTCTGTCGTCTTTTGGTGTTTGTACTATAGGTCCGAACACTCCACGTTTATTAAGGGAATCCAATTCTGCTTGAATAATATCCTTCCATTTTGGCCAATCTTTTCGTTGTTGACATTCATCGATGCTACGTTGTAAACCCCCTCGATTAATTCTATAGATAGTCAGGTATAGATTGGAAAATTTTGGATTTTGCAGCAGATGTTGAGGTTTAGAGTAGAGTTAAGTTTGTCTATTATTTTAATTTATTCAATTAAAATCCTTGGCGCGCCCTATCATTGTTTAATTATTCGAAGCCCAATATCAACCTATAAATTCCATCGGACTATTGTACTTCTGACTTGACTCGCCAATTTAGGCACTGGACTTTTCCGTCACACAAAAATCGAATTCGTTGTGCTCTAAATTAATTACACAATTTTCTGTAACCGTAATCCATATTTAATTTCGTGTCGGACACCTGTGTCGTTACCCTAAATTTTAAGATACCAACTTAACTCGTTGAGCCGGACCAACTAAAGGGTCCAAGACTGACTCCAAGCTCCCACCATTTTTGACCTTGTGTCATTTCCAAATTTTGACCCGAAGTGCCCCCATTTAATTTAAAAGCGCGGGACACTTTAATTCTATTTTAATCGGAAATACCAATTTTGCCTAATCCTATTTTAATCTCCAATTAATCTCGATGGCCATTAAATTAAACCCGTGCCAAACATCCAACACCCCCTCACCTTGCAAATCACCAAAAATAATTTTCTCCATAATTTTTGCATCATTTTATGTGTTCGTGCAATTTCTCGAATTTAAGGGGCTTAATTGTAATTTATTAATTTAGGTGTCCTCACCCTATTGGCCATGACCAAATGGAGAGCTTACCATATGTTGACCGTAGTCAACATTTCCCTCCCCCTTCCTTTGCATGAAGAAACCAAGTCTTCATATTAAATCATAGCCCTCTATTTTAAATGGAAACATCTTCACCCTCCATCCAATGCACCCCTCCCTATAAAACCATCACCATCACCCTCACAACAAACCAAGCAGGCCCTAATCCCAAGGAGCCTAGAAAACCCCCTCTCTCTCTCTCCTCCCTCCTCCATTTTTATTTCTCCATGCAAATTTCTTTTTCTTCCTTTATTCTTCTTCTTCTTCCTTTATTCTCTTCTTCCTCTGAAGAACTCTCCGGCCGGCCAACTGTGCACCCCTCCCCGTCCGGCTGACCCGATCGGCCCAGCCTGAGCAGTTCCCCATCACTGTCCAGCGCCCCCCGACTCCACGGTGCAGCGATCCCCGCACCGCCTACTGCCGACAGCACAGTCCCCCGACTCCGGCGGTGCACCCCGCACCGCACAACTCCGCGGTGCAGCCATCCCCCCCCGTTCCGGCCAGGCGTGCACAGCCACTCCGGCTCAGCACCCCCGCATGCTGCCAACGCTGCACCCGACCCCCCTTGCGGCCTCCCTCATCCGGCCGGCTGACCCGCAGCGGCTCCGGACCACCCCCAGCCTCCCTGTCACTATCACCTTCACCACCACCCTTAGCTTCCACCATCACCTTCACCACCACTCGGCACCACCCCACGGCCACCCTCCACCGGCCGTACTCCGTCACCAGCAACCTCGCCGCATCGAGGTCGACTCACCCCCTCTCTTGAATTAAATTCTAGATTTTAATATTGATTTAAATAGGATGCTATTTATATATATGGATGTGTGGATTTAGCTAGGGTTGTGTTTATATAATGTTGGTGTATATGGAGATGTAGTGTAGTTCGTGTATCTTGTGTTTAATGATGTTGGATTTGGGTGATGTACTTAGTTGGAGTTAGGGTAAATGCAACTTGTGAGAATATTATTACGATATTATTCTTAGAGCATATGATGATGATTGTAGAGTATGATCAAGGACATGAAAATTTGACTTGTGGTACGTCGAAGAGGTATTGGCGATATATCGATTGTAGATTAGGGTTGTCTTCTACATGAATTATAACAATTTAATCAAGATATGTGTTCGAAGAGAATTAGGTTTTTGACCTTTAAATAAATAATCGGGATGTATAGCACATGGTGGAAAAATGTTAATTTAATTACGGAGAATTAAATCGAGGAGAGTGTACAGATGACTAGTTGATTGTTGTATCGTACCGATAGTCAACCGTGGTCAACCCCCTAGCGACTTGTCCCTGTGAGTCATAGCTGAAACTGAGTTTAGGTGTAGATGTGTGTCGCATCTCTGTCTGTCGCGGAATAGATTATTGATTACTGGTTTGTATCTCATCTCTAGGTACTGCGGGACCTGAGGACTTGGACGTGGTACCGGATCCCCGTCATTAGCAGCCGCACGCAGGCAAGTGTACCTTGCCACCCTGTATTTCAGTTTACAGATATTTATTATTTCGTTATATACATTGTGCACGTATTTATGTTGACATTCGATACTTCGCGTCCGGTTCACAACCGGGTGAAGACGTACGTCGTAACGTCTTAGAAAGATTGTTGGATGTTTTGTAGCACCACGATATGCGTACCTGAGTATATCGACACCCCAGGACACACTCATACACTATGATCTTGCCAGATTCCTATATCCTGATACTGACATCATGATCAGAGACTGGGACGACCTTAGGGTCACATCTGTTGAGTTATTTCTGTGTGTCGAGACTGTAGTTAGAGGTTCAGGTTCAGCGCACAAGCGTTGACCGCTTGGGATGGGGAAGACAGTTACTAGACGTTTGGGATCCTCTGCACGCGCTTATATATATATATATATATATATATATATATATATATATATATATATATATATGTGTGTATTGTTTCTGTAGTGATCATGTATCTAGTGTAGTTGTATCACCCGTGTGACTCTTTGCCCGGAGCTGTGGTACGTCCCATGTGTTTCCGTGTCCGGAGCTACGGTTTTATTTTAGAAAGCCCACGCGTCGAACATTGTCTTTAAATTGTGTCCCACTTGTTTGGTTATGATAGATTACCCTGTCGTTGCACTTGTACTATCTGTTTACCTGATATATTGTATTTCTGTACCTTGTTACGTCCCTTTGAGGACCTGGTTCCTTGCTAGTTTTGCAGCATAGATGATTACGGAGCATTTGGAGTTGCTGTTGGAGTTGCATGTCTTGCGAGCATGGTACCAGGTACTCACATCTTATCTACCGGCATTATGGTTATTTTATATTGATTATTCATCTGCTGTTGTAGCCTAGTTTTTATAGACTCATACTTCTTCTCGAGTCTATTCGAGTTAGTGTGTTATTGGGCGGCCGACTCTAGCACATATAGCTCATTCTTGTATACTGCTGTACATTATGGATTAAGACATAAAGGTTTACATTTATGGGATATCTAGATAGTGCCTTTTATATTTACAGCTTATACGTATTCGAGTCAGACCAGAGTCTGGTCGAATGCGTAGCTGGCGTGTCACGTATTCCTGGTCCTACGTATTTTGGGACCGGGGCGTGACATGTTTTTGTGGTGGCCCATGCAGGTTCGTTTTAAATCGTCTTGGTCACCTGACTGTGCCAAGCGAGCCTGCAGATTAGGAATAGATATTATGATTGTTGAATAGGATCTCAATCCATAATCGATTTTAAAAACTCCCTTTGTATGTGATTATCGCCCTTGAACTTCCATTTTGTACTGATTCAATTTTCGTCAATATCGTTATCATTGTTCTCATCCCCTATTATTTGTGAAGAATGATGCTTATGCCTGATGATTTCCCTCCAGAAGAAGATCGAAGACCAGACGACAGAAGACAGAATTCGTGTACCTTTCTCGGAGAAGAATGTTACCTTATCAGGATAGATTGATGGGTTCTTTGGATTCTAGAACTAATATGGAAGGGTAGCAAGATAATTGGAACCAGTAGTACCCTATTCGAACTTGATATAACAGTGATCTTGGAAGTACTGAGAGATGGAAGGATTGCTGATCATGACCTAGAATAATTTATGGAAATGCATAGCCTGATGATGGAAACTAGTGGTTGTATATGATAGCGATGCTAGAAACGATAATTATGAGCTAGAGGAGATGAAATTTTAGGATCTCACTTGGAAGATAATGATCGGATCCCAGAAATTCTAGTATGTGCTTGAGTGATACCATTATTGTACTTGTGACTTGGAGAGATGAATAACGAAAAGAAGAAATTCGAGGAATAAATTTTTAGGGAAAACCTTGAGGAGAAGAGAGATTGTACATTAGGCAAGGAAATATTTCCTTTTTTTGAGGATTGCTGTTGAAAATAGAACAGGAGAATTTATCTTGAGGTTAAAGACTAGACTATGACATTGTCCTAGGCATGGATTGGTTGAGCCAATACCACACAACGCGAGATTGCCATCGTGGTTGTGTCGTCTTTAGACCCCCAGATCACCCAGAGTTTGAGTTTCTTTGGGGAGCCCGAGAGCATGGTGTCCAACCTACCCTAGCGATACACATTGCAGAAGGTGAACCGATGTACCCTCACTTTATAGCAGACTTTGAGGATGTGTTTCCAGAGGATCTCCCAGGACTGCCACCTGACAGAGAGTTTGAGTTCACTATAGAGTTGACTCCAGGAGCCGAGCCAGTTACTTCTCCCGTTTACAGACTAGCACCGAAGGAGTTGGTTGAGTTGAAAGTCCAAGTAGATGATCTCTTAGATAAGGGATTCATACGGGCTAGTGTATCTCTATGGGGAGCACCCATTCTGTTTGTACCGAAGAAGGATGGGACAGTACGCTTGTGTATCGATTACAGGGCACTAAATACTGTAACGGTAAAGAACAAGTATCCATTGTCGCACATCGATGATTTGTTTGATCAGCTTAGTGGAGCATGTGTATTCTCGAAGATCGATCTCCGATCCGGTTATCATCAGACCAAGGTACGGAGAGAGGACATCCCGAAGACGGCCTTTCGGACGAAGTATGGCCACTATGAGTTTTTAGTCATGCCGTTTGGTTTAACCAACACGCTAGCAGTATTTATGAGTCCGATGGACAGTATTTTCCACCAGTACTTAGATAAGTTCGTGGTGGTATTTATAGACGACATCTTGGTATATTCCAAGAGTCAGGAGGAGCATGAGAGGCATCTTAGGATCGTGTTGGAGACGCTGAGACATGAGAGGATATACGCCAAACTTAGCAAATGTGAGTTCTGCTTGGATAGAGTACCATTTCTGGGGCACATAATCACCGGAGATGGACTATCAGTTGACCCGGAGAAGATAGCTGCAGTTGAGACATGGCCTACCCCTACCTCAGTTACAGAGGTTAGGAGTTTCCTCGAACTTGTCGGATATTATCGGAGGTTCGTGGAAAACTTTTCGAGGATAGTTGCGCCTATGACGCGACTGACGCGTAAGGGTGAGGAGTTTATCTGGACCGACGAGTGTCAGGCGGCTTTCAATGAGCTGAAGAAGCGTCTGACATCAGCACCGATTTTGACACTACCTTCAGGATCAGAAGGATTTGTAGTATACAGTGATGCGTCTGGGAGCGAATTAGGATGTGTACTGATGCAACACGGTAAGGTAATAGCCTACGCATCGAGACAGCTGAGAGTTCATGAGAAGAACTATTCGACGCACGATTTGGAGCTAGCTGCAGTGATATTTATACTGAAGCTATGGAGACATTGCCTTTATGGTGAGCGTGTTGAGATTTATACAGATCATAAAAGCCTGAAGTACGTTTACACGCAGAAGGAACTCAACATAAGGCAGAGGCGCTGGCTAGAATTGATGACAGATTATGACATTGAGTTGCAGTACCACCCTGGCAAGGCGAATGTCATAGCAGATGCCTTAAGCAGGAAGCCCATGGCATACTTTTTGACGACTCAGCGGAAATTGTTAAAGGATTTTTTAGGAACTCAGGATTGAGATTGTATTGCCAGACATTGATGGACAGATGGCCAGTCTCGAGGATTCAGTCCACATTTATTGAGAGGATCAAGGCAGCCATGCCTACAGATACGAGATTTAGATGACTGCGAGACAGGACAGAGGCCGACATGCAAACATGACTCAGGATTCAGGAAGACGGAACATTGAAGCATGGAGATCGCCTATATGTTCCGAGTAGCGAGCTACGCCAAGAGTTGATAACCGAGGCACATAGCTCGATTTATTCCATTCATCTCGGAGGTACGAAGATGTACCGAGACTTGAGGCAGCATTTCTGGTGGCATGGGATAAAGAGAAAAATTGCAAGATTCGTGGCGAAATATTTAGTTTGTCAGCAAGTCAAGGCTGGACATCAGAGGACTGCAGGATTACTGCAGCCGCTTTCCATTCCAGAGTGGAAGTGGGAACACATTACCATAGACTTCGTCACAAGATTCCCGCGAAGCCCTAGCGGAAAGGATGCAGTTTGGGTTTTCGTAGACAGACTCACAAAGTCTGCACATTTTTTGCCCTTCAGAGTCGGGCAATCCATGGAGATATTAGCTGACATGTATATGAGACAGATAGTACGATTACATGGAGTGCCTGTCAGCATCGTATCGGATCGTGATTCCAGATTCACGTTGCATTTTTGGCGAAGTATGCAGGAGAGCCTAGGAACTCGCCACAAGTTCAGCACCACATATCATCCACAGACTGATAGACAGTCAGAGTGCACGATACAGATATTAGAGGATATGTTGAGAGCGTGCATGATTGATTTTGGAGGATCTTGGGAGGACCACCTACACTTGATGGAATTCTCCTACAATAACAGTTACCAGGCTAGCATACAGATGGCACCTTACGAGGCACTGTACGACAGGAAATGTAGGTCGCCAGTTTGTTGGAGTGACGTAAAAGAGCGTCAGATACTTGGTCCAGATTTGGTAACACAGACAGTGGAGAAGGTCAAGCAGATTCAGAGCCACCTGCGTACAGCACAGGACAGACAGAAACATTGGGCAGATGCGCACCGCCGACCACTGGAGTTCAAGGAGAATGACCATATATTTTTGAGAATATCGCCTACTTGTGGTACCATCAGATTCGGAGGCAGAGGCAAGCTGAGTCCGAGGTACATCGGACCTTTTGACATTATGGAACGAGTTTGCGAAGTGGCTTACCGTCTTGCATTGCCTCCATCATTAGAAGGAGTGCATGACGTGTTTCACGTATCGCAGTTGAGGAGATATGTCGCAGACCCTAGCCACGTGCTTGATCATTCGGAGATTACAATCGGGCCCAGTCTGTCTTACCAAGAGCAGCCAGTTGAGATCCTCGATCGCAGCGAGAAGACTTTGAGAGGGCAGACTATTTGACTGGTCAGAGTTGCATGGAAGCACCAATCACCAGGCGAGTCTACATGGGAGCGCGAGGATTCTATTCGACAGTGGTTCTCATACTTATTTGAGGAGCAAGGTACGAATTTACGTACGGCAATTGATTACTTGTTGTTTTTAAATTTTTTAAGCTATTATCGTGCTCTACTTTTAATTTCGGGGATGAAATTTTTCTAAGTTGGGAAGAATGTAAACCCCCTCGATTAATTCTATAGATAGTCAGGTATAGATTGGAAAATTTTGGATTTAGCAGCAGATGTTGAGGTTTAGAGTAGAGTTAAGTTTGTCGGTTATTTTAATTTATTCAATTAAAATCCTTGGCGTGCCCTATCATTGTTTAATTATTCGGAGCCCAATATCAACCCATAAATCCATCAGACTATTGTACTTCTGACTTGACTCGCCAATTTAGGCACTGGACTTTTTCGTCACACAAAAATTGAATTCGTTGTGCTCTAAATTAATTGCACAATTTTCTGTAACCATAATCCATATTTAATTCCGTGTCGGACACCTGTGTCGTTATCCTAAATTTTGAGATACCAACTTAACCCGTTGAGTCGGACCAACTAAAGGGTCCAAGACTGACTCCAAGCCAG
Source organism: Iris macrosiphon (assembly GCA_036927795.1). NCBI lineage: Eukaryota > Viridiplantae > Streptophyta > Magnoliopsida > Asparagales > Iridaceae > Iris > Iris macrosiphon. Next base: position 164,424,181 of record JAYESA010000004.1, read on the forward strand.
CACTATTTTTGACCTTTGTGTCATTTCCAAATTTTGACCCGAAGTGCCCCCATTTAATTTAAAAGCGCGGGACACTTTAATTCTATTTTAATCGAGGATACCAATTTTGTGTAATCCTATTTTAATCCCCAATTAATCTCGATGGCCATTAAATTAAACCCGTGCCAAACACCCAACACCCCCTCACCTTGCAAATCACCAAAAATATTTTTTTTCATAATTTTTGCATCATTTTATGTGTTCGTACAATTTTCCAAATTTAAGGGGCTTAATTGTAATTTATTAATTTAGGTGTCCTCACCCTATTGGCCATGACCAAATGGAGAGCTTACCATATGTTGACCATAGTCAACATTTCCCTCCCCCTTCCTTTGCATGAAGAAACCAAGTCTTCATATTTAATCTTAGCCCTCTATTTTAAATGGGAACATCTCCACCCTCCATCCAATGCACCCCTCCCTATAAAACCATCACCATCACAACAAACCAAGCAGGCCCTAATCCCAAGGAGCCTAGAAAACCCCCTCTCTCTCTCCTCCCTCCTCCATTTTTATTTCTCCATGCAAATTTCTTCTTCTTCCTTTATTCTTCTTCTTCTTCCTTTATTCTCTTCTTCCTGAAGAACTCTCCGGCCGGCCAAATGTGCACCCCTCCCCGTCCGGCTGACCCGACCGGCCTGGCCTGAGCAGTTCCCCATCACTGTCCAGCGCCCCCGACTCCACGGTGCAGCGATCCCCGCACCGCCTACTGCCGACAGCACAGTCCCCCGACTCCGGCGGTGCACCCCGCACCGCACAGCTCCGCGGTGCAGCCACCCCCCCCCATTCCGGCCAGGCGTGCACAGCCACTCCGGCTCAGCACCCCCGCTTGCTGCCAACGCTGCACCCGACCCCCTTGCGGCCTCCCTCATCTGGCCGGCTGACCCGCAGCGGCTCCGGACCACCCCCAGCCTCCCTGTCACCATCACCTTCACCACCACCCTTAGCTCCCACCATCACCTTCACCACCACTCGGCACCACCCCACGGCCACTCTCCACCGGCCGTACTCCGTCACCAGCAACCTCGCCGCGTCGAGGTCGACTCACCCCCTCTCTTGAATTAAATTCCTGATTTTAATATTGATTTAAATATGATGCTATTTATATATATGGATGTGTGGATTTAGCTAGGGTTGTGTTTATATAATGTTGGTGTATATAGAGATGTAGTGTAGTTCGTGTATCTTGTGTTTAATGAGGTTGGATTTGGGTGATGTACTTAGTTGGAGTTAGGGTAAATGCAACTTGTGAGAATATTATTACGATATTGTTCTTGGAGCATGTGATGATGATTGTAGAGTATGATCAAGGACATAGAAATTTGACTTGTGGTACGTCGAAGAGGTATTGGTGATAGGTCGATTGTAGATTAGGGTTGTCTTCTACATGAATTATAACAATTTAATCAAGATATGTGTTCGAGGAGAAATAGGTTTTTGACCTTCAAGTAAATAATCGGGATATATAGCACATGGTGGAAAAATGTTAATTTAATTATGGAGAATTAAATCGAGGAGAGTGTACAGATGACTAGTTGATTGTTGTATCATACCGATAGTCAACCGTGGTCAACCCCCTAGCGACTTGTCCCTATGAGTCATAGCTAAGACTGAGTTTAGGTGTAGATGTGTGTCGCATCCCTGTCTGTCGCAGAATAGATTATTGATTACTGGTTTGTATCTCATCTCTAGGTACTACGGGATCTGAGGACTTGGACGTGGTACCGGATCCCCATCATCAACAGCCACACGCAGGCAAGTGTACCTTGCCACCCTGTATTTTAGTTTACAGATATTTATTATTTTGTTATGTACATTGTGCACGTATTTATGTTGACGTTTGATACTTCGCGTCCGGTTCACAACCGGGTGAAGACGTACGTCGTAACGTCTTAGAAAGATTCTTGGATGTTTCGTAGCACCACGATATGCGTACCTGAGTATATCGACACCCCAGGACACACTTATATACTGTGATCGTGCCAGATTCCTGTATCCTGATACTGACATCATGACCAGAGACTGGGACGACCTTAGGGTCGCGTCTGTTGAGTTATTTCTGTGTGTCAAGACTGTAGTTAGAGGTTCAGGTTCAACGCACAATCGTTGATCGCTTGGGATGGGGAAGACAGTTACTAGACGTTTGGGCTCCTCTGCACGCGCTTATATATATATATGTATTATTTCTGTATATATCTAGTGTAGTTGTATCACCCGCGTGACTCTTTGCCCGGAGCTGCGGTACGTCCCGTGTGTTTCCGTGTCCGGAGCTACAATTTTATTTTAGAAAGCTCACGCGTCGAACATTGTCTTTAAATTGTGTCTCACTTGTTTGGTTATGATAGATTATCCTGTCGTTGCACTTGTATTATCTGTTTACCTGGCATGTTATATTTCTGTACCTTGTTACGTCCCTCTGAGGACCTGGTTCCCTGCCAGTTTTGCAGCATAGATAATTACGGAGCATTTGGAGTTGCTGTTAGAGTTGCATGTCTTGCGAGCATGGCACCAGGTACTCATATCTTATCTACCGGTATTATGGTTATTTTATATTGATTATTCATCTGCTGTTGTAGCCTAGTTTTTATATACTCATACTTCTTCTTGAGTCTATTCGAGTTAGTGTGTTATTGGGCGACCGACTCTAGCACATATAGCTCATTCTTGTATACTGCTGTACATTGTGGATTAAGACATAGAGGTTTATATTTATGGAATATCTAGATAGTGCCTTTTATATTTATAACTTATACGTATTCGAGTCAGACCAGAGTCTGGTCGAATGCGTAGCTGGCGTGTTACGTATTCCTGGTCCTACGTATTTTGGGACTGGGGCGTGACATACGTGGTTCAGTGTCATCAATGCCCTTAGATATTTCAGTAGCTAATGAGAATGAGAATATCTCATCTATTTTTATATCTTTTTGATCTCATACCTCTCTTGTATATGTACTATCTTGTATATGTATAAAACATAGAGATCTTTTTACTTTCAGGTACCTGAGCCTCCTCTTGGGCTTGTGTCTTTTCTAAGACAATAACATTTTCTGGGTTTTAAGAGAGTATGGATCTGTCATTCATAACCTCTTCTTGAGAATTATGTGTAATCTCCTTAAGAGCGTTACTTGGGCATTTTATCTTTCTAGGGACTAGGTCCTTCGAACCTATAGGTCTACCACGCTTCTGGCATGTAGTAGATTCATTAGCCACTCTGCTATTTTTTTCTACGAGGATATCAATTCGAGCTGGCACATTTGCAGCGGGCACATGTGATTTAATCACTTTAGCTGCATCAGTAAATACATCTGGCATTTTATTTGCAATCTCTTGTAGATGCAATATCCTTCGTACCTCAGTTTCACTTTGATTAGTACGAGGATCTAGATGAGACAGAGTAGGATTATTCTATGATAATTTATGCCATTTATTTGTGGCAAATGGTTCTGTAAGAACATTCTTTTCTTTCTTATCTTCCCCTAACGGCGAAAATTTAGTCTCATCAAAATGGCAGTCTGCGAATCTAGCAGTAAAAACAATACCAGTTAAAGGTTCCAAATATCTAATGATTGGGGGCGAATCAAAATAAATATAAATTCCTAAACGGCGCTGAGGTCCCGTTTTAGAGCGCTGAGGAGAGGGAATAGGAACATGAATAGCACAACCAAATTTATGCAAATGAGAGATTTTAGGTTGATGGAATGTCACAAGTTATGATGGTAAATATTAATGATATGCAGTTGGCCTAACAATTATCAATTTAGCAGCATGTAATATAGCATGTCTCCAAGCTGAAACAGGTAAGTAAATGCCTTGATATGTGCTGAAAACGCTTAATCAACTGAGAAAGTAGCTTGGAGAAGGCAAAATTTCTAGATGAGAGTAAAAAAATATTTGACCATCGACTAGAAGCATCTATTAGAACCATAAAAATACCTGAAATGTCCGTTAGCAGGATCAATTGGTCCATAAATATTACCTTGTATTCTCTGAAGAAATGGTGGTGATTCAGAAGCTATTTTGAGAAGTGAAGGTCTTGTAATGAGTTTACCCTGTGAACAAGCTACACACAAATGTTCAGAAGAAAAGAAAAGACTTTGGTATGATAAATTATTCCCATTAGTATTGTTGATGGCATTTCTCAACATAGTCGATCCTGGATGACCCAATCTATCATGCCAAATGATTAGATTCCTTGGATCCTTTAGCCTTTTTCTAGTTATGGGGTGAGATTCTACTACCTTCAGAGTAGTTTGATATAGCTCCGAGGAGATTAACTTACACTTTTCTAATGTGAGCTTATTGCTTCCAACATTAGAGGTGATACAAATATACTATTTGCTATCATCGTTTATGGTTTCAACATGAAACCCGTTCATTCAAATATCTCTAAACCTGAGTAGATTTCTATTAGATCTACTAGAGAATAATGCATTTCGAATGACTAAGTGTGTTCCATTTGGCAACACAACATCGGTCTTACCATAACCTTCTATAATCTGCATGGGTCCAGCAATGGTGGTCACCTTGGCAGTGTTTGAGGCATATGTTATGAAAAACTTTCTAGTTTTTAATATAATGTGAGTTGTTGCACTATCTATCAAGCATATGCCATTATTATTGTGCATACCTTTCAAAAACAAAAATTAATAATATATTAGTATGCTACTAAATGATTAAACTTGGCATATTGCCAATTATCTTCAAATAAAGTAAACTACCTAGACTATTGATCATACAATGACCAATTTATTTAAAGTAGAAAGTAAATAAACTTAGATAAGCATACAATAACCATTCATTGACTTCGTCTATCATGGCGTTGAACTGGTCTTCCGAAATTGCGTTTCTATCCTTGTCTTGGAAAAAATTATTAAAATTCATTTGTGTTGTACCCTCCATGAGATTAGTATCCACACCCATTGAGGCTTTCTACTCGTCCACTTTTTTTTGTGAGGTTCGACAGTTTCACATCCAATGACCAACTTTTCTACAACGTTTGCAAATATCAGTTGGAACAGCTGGATTGAGAATTTGGGCATTGTTTTTTCGAGGATTAAATCCCTTATTTTTGAACTGTGTATCGTTCCTTGGACCCAGATTGTAGCCATTTTTTTTTTCTTCCATGACATTTATGCCCTTTACCTCTGTGATTTCCTCGACCCCTAGTATTGGTCACATTTTTTCGAGCACTAGTCGCATTTACTTCAGCTGAATTGGTGCAGCCCAGTTGGTCTACTAGTGTGGTTTTTTATTAATAACTTATTATTATTTTTAAGCCACGAGTAAGACAGCAATGAGTTCAGAATACTTCTTAAAAAAATTCTCCCTATACATTTTTTGTAGGGTCATATTAGTCGCATAATTAAAATATGGTGAATGTTTTCTCTAGCATGAAATGCTCTGTCACTTCTTCACTACATAACTTCAATTGGAAAGTAATCCTGAACATAGCCGAATTATAGGCTGCAACTGTCTTATAAACTTGGAAAGATAGATTGAGCTATTCATGGAGTGCACCTGGTAGTATGACCATTTTCTGGTGATCATATATCTCATCTAGAGAATTCCATAGCACAAAGGGGTCATTGACTGTTAAGTACTTAACCTTGAGATCATCATGAATATGATGTATTGGGAAAATTAAAGCCTTCGCTTTATCTTGTGCAGATATTGGCTTATCAGCCATAATTGCATTTCCTAAGCTTTTGACGTGAAGGTGCAATTTAGCATATAATCTCTAGTTGAGAAAGTTCTGGCCTTCTAAGTTTAGAGACTTGAAATCATGCTTTGTGAGGCTCAAAATATTGCTGTATAAGATCAATAATAACAAGTTAACATAAGAACTTGATAAATTATCAAACAATTCATGTTCATGGTGTATGCTTCAAACAATGATGTTTTAGAAGTCTATTTATACCAAATAAATATTGTTCATGGTATGCTTCGAACAATGATGTTCCAGAAGTCGTAGCTAAATACCAAACATTAGATGTTCATGATATGCTTCGAAAATGATGTTTCAGAAGTCTATTTATACCAAACAAATCTTGTTCATGGTATGCTTCGAACAATGATGTTCCAGAAGTCATAGTGTAAAACCCCTAATTTTAAAAACCGTATTAATTATTTAATTAAATTATTTAATTGAATTGCAGTATTTCGTAGCATATTATAAATTATAGAATTTACTGGATTTAATTATTAGGTAAATATGCATCTAGAATTTATGGAGCAAACTATTATTTTACCTTATTTTATTTCATGTAGGAGACCTTGTTGACAGATGAAAGATTATTTTTATGTATAATTATAATTTTCTGGAATTATATATATATATATATACACACACACACACACACACACGTATATATATATATATATATATATATATATATATATATATATATATATATATATATATATATATATATATATATATATATATATATATAAGTAATTTATTAATAAATGAAAAGAATAAAAAATAAAAAGAATAAAAAGAAAGAAAAAAAAAGGAAAAGAAATAAATTAAATCAAAACCCAAAACCCTAATTCCCTTAAATAAAACTAAACCCACTAAGAATCCTAATAAATTCCCCAACCCGTTAACTAATACCCAGTAGAAGCAGCAGGAACCCGCGCGGGTTCCCCCCCTTCGGTTTTCATCCACCTCTCTCTATATATTTTACATTATTAAAACCCTAACCCTAAATCCATACCATCTCCATCCGCCGACCCTGAGACCACCGACCTCCTCGACCGCCGACCACCGGAGACACCGCCGCCCCCGACCGGAGTTCACCGTCGCTCGCCGCGCGAGATCCCGCGCGCACGCCTGCAGAAATTGACAGCGACTTACCCTTGTTCAGGCGTTGATTCCCGCTCCATCGCTCGACCAAATTCGACCCCGTCTTCACCGGTACGTTCATGACCTATCCCTCTTCCAACTCTGTGTATTAGTTTCCTTCGAACAGCGCGTAACCCTAGGTGAAAACCGAGACCAAGTTGGAGAAAAATAACAACTTTTAATCTCAGAAAAACTACTGTAACCACCCATGTTTACGGACTCGTATCTTCCACCATAGAGATCCAAATGTAGAAATTCTTTTTGCCATGTGAAGACCACCTAACCTAGATTATTTTTTGTCAATTATGTTATTTTATTTGATGTTGTATGCAGAATTAAACTGAGTTAAAATCATGAAAAATCTGTTTTCGAACCTTCCAAATTTGTGATACGGAGCGCGCCCCGCCAAACGAGACCGCCCCGTCGCATAACAATTACACCGAAAGGCGCGTATGGTATGTCCAGACGTGTGGACTTTTGTGGAAACTGATTTGGACACGTGTGCGCGTCGTAATCATCCCGTATCCGCAAAAAGTCCCCGTATTGTGACTTTTGCAAAACCCTGTGCCATTTATTGTACGCTCGTCAGAATGCGACGAAACTTACGCCACTGGACTCGTGGTATCGCGCTGGTCATATGACCCAATTTTCACGCAATTCTGAAATAGTTGACCAAGCCACTTATTTGCGGGCCCTACGGTTGACTTTTTGGGTGAAATTGTGTTCGGCTCACCGGAATCCAAAAATTGGACATACCGTTGAGTTCGTAATGACATTTAGAATTTGTTTGACCTATAATTTGTCCCATTTAGAGACCTTTACCCCTGGTACGCTTTTTGGTACAAAGTGGCCCACATGTGAACCCCACTTTGACCCGAAATTACCGTTTTGCCCATGTATCCAAATTAGACGAAATGGTAGTATTTTCTAGCTATCTTGCTAATTCTGGAAATATTGGTGATGTCTATTTCAGCATCCCGAGATGTTTATTCGGAGGTCTTAGTTTCTGATCCTGTGTACCTGACATCTGGACGCTTACACTTTATATATTGCTTGCCAGACAAGTATACCTTGCCACTGTACTGTGATTACATTCTATATGATGCATGCATGTCTTATTTCTGTTTATTTAGTTCATATATTTTAACTGCTATATAAACTGCGCGTCCAAGAAAACTTGGGTGCAACGACGGTGACATCGTATTCTGTTTTTATTATGTATATGCATTTGGACCTACTTTATGAGACCACCCCATTATCATGAGGCATTCTTATGTTTCATTGGCCATGACACTGTTCTTACACGAGTGTGAGTCACATGTAAGACACGAACTTGCATACTCGGCTGGCCACTTGTACGTATAGGTCGTGCGACGGATAGGGATAACTGCCGATAGAAACTTTGCATGCTAGAAGACTTGGCAGTTATTTAGAGGTATCATCGTGTCATGGATGTGACATGCTTAGAGCATGGGTGGGGAGAACAACAAGTAAGGCGTTTGGGCTCATTTGCACTTTTCTTGTGTAACCCGTACGCTCCGCCGGAGATGCGTGGTCATGATGACCACTATATATTATATATTATCAGGCGGCCTCTGCCATCCAAAAGACGACATGCTTTGTAGGCCCCTAAATCTCCAAGAGAATCATGCCAATCCCATTTTGGCCAGATAGCCCACTTGTTGGAAAGTTATTCTCAAACTGCATTCACTTAGACGGTTACACGACCCCATTGGATGTTTATTTTTCAGTACTTTATTGGCATATTTATATCTATCTTGTTACGTCCCTCTGAGGACCTGGTCCCTTTCCAGATATAGACGGATGGGAGTATCCATAGGAGTACGGACCCGGACCTGACGCTTCTTATCAGACTAAGGAGGTCTTAACTTCAGAGTATCTTTGATCCATCGCAGCTGATGGATATTCTAGTTGCTTTTCTTGTTGGACATTTATCTTATATTAGAGTTTGATTCTTTTCTCTCTTTTAGTAGTTTTAGTATAGTCGATTTGCAGTGGATTTGTTTCCATCCGACTATCATATTTTGAGACTTCCTATTTGATATTCAGTTATTTATTTTCTATTTATTTCTTTATTTGTGATGTGGATGAGATATAGATTGCGTATGACTTGTTGACAATATATTACCACTAGTGGATTGGATATTCATGTACAGCGTATGTGTGTATATGGTTTCCATATATTGGAGTTCGTATACATAAGGCTAGCGTGTTACGTATTTCTAGTCCTACGTATTATGGGACTGGGGCGTGACATATTTTTGTGGTAACCCATGCAGGTCTAGAATATATTATCTCGGTTATGTTACTATACCGAACAAGCCTGCGTATAGGAATAGAGTATAAGGATCTCATCCACACTTGACTAAAACTCATCCTTCCTTTCAACTATCCTATTTAAATGCTTGCATCCTGTTTGATTCTTGTACTTCTTCTAATCGTTTCGTCCACCTGCAGAGAGATGGATATGCGTAGTAGATGTACTGCCGCTGATGGCGACACACCTTCAGGAGTTAATGGCCAAACTTGAGGAGAGACCTCGACGACTCCTAGACTTCCTGGGCCAGATGGACAGACTCATAATCCAGTTCCGTCTAATCCTTCCGCTTCACCTAATGGGACTTTTTTAGCTTCATCAGCACCACAAGATGGCCAGACACAGTTGTTCCAATTCTTCCAAATGATGATGTAGGAACAGAGACAACAGACAGTCGCACTAGCAGTAGAGCAGAGGCAACAAGCAGCAGAGCAGAGGCAAGAATTTCTAGCAGCACTTGAGAGAATGGCTGCACAGACAACTGTACCAGCACAGGCACTAGTTCCAGTACCGCGAGCTAGAGTTGGTTCAGTCAAGGACTTTATACAAATGGGTCCCAAGTCGTATAAAGGCACTGAGATCCCAGAGGAGACTACAAACTAGATTACCCACACTCAGAAGTTATTAGAAGCATCGCAGCTACCTACAGATCTATGGATGACAGGCGTAAGGATACTGCTAGATGGGAACGTCCATCACTGGTGGGAATCAATGGAGCGCCAGTTGGGTACGTATTAGACTTGGGAATAATTCTTGGAGTGCTTTGAGAGGAAGTACTTCCCGGACACTATAAGGGATGCGTTGTACGATCAGTTTCTCCATCTGGAGCAGGGGAACAAGACAGTTGATGAGTATGATGCAGAGTTTAGTCGCCTTAGTAAATATGGCGCTGCCCTGATACCAAATAACTTGGGGAAGGCTAAGAGGTTTCACCGCGGACTGACTCAAGAGCTCCAACACTATACTAGCTCATAGTCCCGGATCTCTTATGCCGAATTATTGACAGAAGCTAGATTACAAGAGACCATCAGCAGGGGAAAATGAGGTCAACAGAGGACACAACAAGGACCAGCAAGGACACAGTAAGGACCAACAAGGATACAACAAGGAGGGCCTATCAGATGTCCTTTGGCACAACAACAACAGTACCAGTACAGAGTAGGACCGTACCAGATTTTGGAGAAGCCCTCTGCAATTACTGTGGGAAACGTGGGCATATTTCGAGAGACTGTCAGACTCGTTTGGGACAATGTATGAGGTGTGGTTCCGGACAGCATATGGCGAGAGACTATCCAATGCAGTAGACATTGACACTTCCACCACCAGTACAGAGGCTAGCACTTCCAGCACCGAAGCCAGCTCAACAAATGACTAGACCAGGAGCACCTCGACCTCCAGCAATAGGAGAATTTCAGCGAGGATCACCACTACCTACTCCGGAGGATCAGTTTACGAGGGCCAGTCATGGACTTCCACAGAGGAATGGATAAGATTTTGTACTAGAAGTGGATGACATGGGGCAGGAGATTGATGTTATAGTAGGTATTACTCTTATTTTTTACTTTTCCTGCTATGACATTGTTTGATATAGGAGCCACCCACTCGTTCATATCTTCTAGTTTTATTGCCAAACACAATATTGCCACTACACCTTTACCTAGCTGTGTTAGAATTCTCACCGGAGGAGGAGTTGTACCTGTTAGTCGGAATTCTAGATCGTGTCCTGTAGTGATTCGTGGCAGAGAGATGAGTGCCCGACTCTTAGTCCTTCCTATGCCAACTTTTGATATTGTTCTTGAAATGGACTGGCTAAGCAAGTACCACGCTTTCTTCGACTATTTTGGAGGAAGCATTCTTTTTAAGGTATTAGGCCAGCCGAAACTTGAGTTTACACGAGGATCCACAGAAGCCATTGATGGTGTTCAACTTGCAATGGACGACGTTATTTATCACCCCATCATTTCAGAGTTTCAAGATGTCTTTCTAGAGGCACTGCCCGGACTACCTCCGGACAGAGACGTAGAGTTCTCGATTGAATTGACACCAGGAGTAGCACCCATAGTGTCGTATGTTTATAGATTGACGAAGAAGGAGATGGATGAGCTGAAGGCACAGTTGAAGGAATTAGAGAAGAAAGGTTTCATCCAACCAAGTGCATCACCCTGGGGAGCACCAGTGTTGTTTGTACCAAAGAAGGATGGGTCAGTACGTATGTGTATCAACTACAGAGCCTTAAATACAGTGACCGTGAAGGATAAATACCCATTGCCATGCATTGACGACTTATTTGATCATCTTAGTGGAGCCAAGGTGTTCTCGAAGATAGACTTGAGATCGGGATATCACCAGGTGAAGGTACGAAAATAGGACATCCCGAAGACCGCATTCAGAACAAGATATGGACACTACGAGTTTCTGGTCATGCCATTTGGGTTGACCAATGCTCCAGCTATCTTTATGGACTTAATGAATCGAGTATTCCATCAGTATTTGGACCAGTTCATGGTCGTCTTCATAGATGACATACTTGTCTATTCGAAGAGCCACGAGGAGCACGAGAAGCACCTGCAGATTGTTCTAGAGATATTGAGGAGCGAGCAGTTATATGCAAAGCTCAGTAAATGTGAGTTTTCTTGGACAGAGTTTCATAGTTTGGGCATGTCGTTACGGGAGATGGTATTTCTGTTGATCAGAGAAAATCTCGGCAGTCGAGACATGGCCCGTTCCTAAATCAGCATCGGAGGTGAGAAGTTTTCTTGGACTTGCGGCATATTACCGACGGTTCATAGAGAACTTCTCAAGGACAGCAGCACCTATGACTCGGTTGACGTACAAGGATCAAGAGTTCGTATGGACCGACGAGTGTCAAGCCGCTTTCGAGGAGTTGAAGAAGCGACTGACCACAGTGCCAGTATTAACTCTTCCATCAGGATCAGGAGGTTATGTGATTTACAGTGATGCATCAGGGAAAGGCTTGGGATGCGTGTTGATGCAGCATGGCAAGGTGATTGCATATACATCTAGGCAGTTACGAGTACATGAGAAAAATTATCCAACTTATGACTTGGAGCTTGCAGCCGTTATTTTTGCTCTGAAGCTATGGCGACATTATTTATATGGGGAACGAGTGGAGATCTATACAGACCACAAAAGCCTCAAGTATGTCTTCACGCAGAAGGAGTTAAATATGAGACAACGCAGATGACCTGAGTTGATGAAGGATTTTAAGATAGAGCTACATTATCACCCAAGCAAGGCTAACGTAGTAGTAGACGCGTTAAGCTGGAAACTAGCAGCTTACTTCTTGACGACATAGAGGGAATTATTGGAGGACTTGAAAGAGCTTGGCATAGAAGTGATATTACCTGGAGCAGATGGGACATTAGCCAACTTATAAGTACATTCATCACTAGTAGAGAGGATCAAGGCAGCTTTGCCTATGGACGCCAAATTCAGGAGATTGAAAGAAAGGACAGAGGCCGGAGAGCAGATGGGATTGCGCATTCATGATGATGGGACATTACGATGTGGTGCTCGTCTATATATTCCCAATGGAGAGATTCGACAAGAGCTGATGGCAGAAGCTCATAGTTCGATAAATTCTATTCATCCTGGAGGCACCAAGATGTATCGTGACTTACGACAGCACTTTTGGTGGCATGGGATGAAAAGAGAGATAGCTCACTTTGTAGACAAATGTCTAGTATGTCAGCAGGTAAAGGCGGAGCATCAGAGAACAGCAAGGCTACTGCAACCACTTCCGATTCCTGAGTGGAAGTAGGAGCACATCACTAAGGACTTTGTCACGAGTTTTCCCAAGAGTCCAAGTGGAAGAGATGCAGTATGGGTGATAGTGGATCGACTCACCAAGTCAGCCCATTTCTTGCCTTTTAGAGTTGGAAAGTCTATAGAAGCTTTGGCTGACTTATACATGAGGCAAATCGTGAGATTGTACGACATACCGGTCAGTAGTGTGTCAGACAGGGATTCGCGTTTTATATCACACTTTTGGAGAAGCATGCAAGAGAGTCTTGGGACTCGTCTAAAGTTTAGTACATCTTATCACCCGCAGATAGATGGGCAGTCCGTGTCACACCCCAGTCCCAATAATACGTAGGACTAGAACACGTAAGCATGCCAGCCGCATGGATATGGCAACTCCAATATATGGAAACCATAACCCATACGTACGCTGTAATATGAATATAAACTCACATGTGGTATATATAATGTCACAAGTCATAGATATGCTAATCTCATCCACACAACAAGTCATAGAAAAGAAATACTAAACTAGAATAAGGAGTCTGGAATATCCAAAATAATAGTCGAGTGGAGACAAATCCACTACCAATGACTATATCCAAAACTAAAATGAGAGAGGAGTATAAAGTCTCCTATATAAAATAATATGAAGACAGAAGTGTATCAGCTAAAAGAATCCATCGCTAGATAATCAACGATGCTCAGAAGGTAAGACCTCCTCGGCAGAAAGGAATGCGTCAGGTCCAGGTCCGTACTCCTGCGGATACTCCTGGTCATCTATACCTGGCAAGGGACCAGGTCCTCAGAGGGACATAACAAGATACATAGAAGCAAGCCAATTTGAATACAGTGAACATGCATATAATTTAAAAATAAATAAGTACGTTGTACAAGACAATCTATATGAATGCAAATGAGGACAACCTTTCAACGTATGAGCAAGGGTAGGCTACTCGATCTAATCCTCACAACTCACACACCCGTCTAGAACATCATCAGCCGACATACCGCGGGGGTAGCGACCCTCGTGACTCCATCAATCGATATACTGCGGGGGTAGCGACCATCGGACACGACCACCATAGTGCATTCTAGTGACTACGGTGTTACCAGAGTGGTTAAAAGCCCATACGCCTAATGATTGTCCTCTCATGATACTAAGTGCCATGTGTGTGTCAACATATCTAATACATAGTAATGACTGAAAGAAAACTACACATACAAGAATAAACAGAAATGCAATAAATATACAGAAATATACTAAGAATGCAAAATACTGTAAACAACTTGGCAAGGTATCTTGCCTGGCAAGAAAGCTGCAAAATGTAGTGTCCCGATGTCAACACCAAGAGTCAGAAGCTACGGCCTCAGAATGAACGTCTCCGGATGCTGAAATAAACATCACCAAAATTTCCAGAATAAGCAAAATAGCTAAAAAGTACTTTCCTTTCGTCTAATTTGGATACAGGGGCAAAACGGTAATTTCAGATAAAAGTGGGGTCCATGTGTGGCCCACTTTGTACCGAAAAGCGTGCCGAGGGTAACAGTCTCTAAATGAGACAAATTATAGGTCAAACAACACTAAATATCAATACGAACCCAACGGTATGTCCAAATGTGGATTCCGATGGGCCGAACACAATTTTGTCCAAAAAGTCAACTGTAGGGCCCGCCAATTGGCGATTTGGTCAACCGTCTCAGAATTGCGTAAAAATTGGGTCACAGGACCAGCACGTTACCACGAGTCCAGTGGCACAAATTTCGTCACAATCTGACAAGCGTGCACAAAATACGTGCGAGTACCACAAAAGTTGCGACACTGGGTGTGTCCGCGGATATGGCCTGATTCCGGCGCGCACACACGTCCGAATCAGTTCCCACAAATTTTTACGTGTCCGGTTACCCTGCGTGCACCGTTCGGTATACTTGGTACACGGCGGGACGGTCCCGTTTGGCAGCGCGTGCTCCATTTCATAACTTTTAGAATTCTGGAAAAAATGGGTTCGCGGAGTTTTGTGACGAATTTAATTCTGTCCACAGCAGCTAATAATCTAGGGTTATTTAACAGAAAATAAACTAGGTCAAGTGTTCTACACATCAAAAAGAATCATAGAATTCGGATCTCTATGGTGGGAGATACGAACTCGACAACATGGGTGGTCACCGCAGTTTTCTGCGATCCCAGAATTCGGTCTGCTCGTGCCAACTTGGGCGCTGTTTTTGCCTATGGGTACACGTTGTTCGAGGTCTGCTATTATACAAATATGGAAGAGGGTTAAGGGGTGAGAATACCGGTGAAGACGGAACGGCGTTTGGTTGAGCGAGTCGACGGAAAGCAACTCCGGAACGAAGGTACCTCGTGTGGGAATCTGCAGTGCGCGAGGTCGGGGTCGTCAGGATTGGTTTGGACGGCCTGGCGGGGTTCTCTGGCTGCGGTGGCGGCTCTAGATGAGAAGAGGAGGTCTGGAGATTTTAGGTTAGGGTTTTATGAAATAATATATATATATATATATATATATATATATATATATATAGGATAGGAAGAGAGAAAGGGATGGAGGCGGGTCCGCAAGGGGGGCGTTGGACGCTGGCTGTGGGAATAGGTTTTCTAAGTGGTTTGCTACTTTTGTTTGCTTGATAAGTGCTTGATTTGGTTTGCTTTTTTGTTTGCTGACGTGCTAGTTGGAAGTTGCTAAGGAAATGTGGGAATGGTTTTTGTTAGTTTGCTTAAGGAATTGGATTGTTAATTATTAATATTATTATTATTTTCTTTTTCTTTCTTTTCTTTAATACTTTTCCCATAAAATGTATACATGCATATATATATATATATATATATATATATATATATACATATATATACTCATAAGAAAATTATAGATTAGAATAATGCACATCGTTAGGCTAGCAACTGCTCAAGGGGTCTCCTACATGAAATAAATTCCGAAAAATTCCTGATGGTCCCATAAATCCTCTAAGTGCCCGAACACCTAAAATAAAAATTATTAAAAATCTATTTCTCCTAATTAGCACATAATTACTATAATTAAATTATTAATTAATAAAAAAATAATAAATACGATTTTTTTTGAAATAGGGGTTTTACAGTCCGAGCGTACTATTCAGACATTGGAAGATATATTGAGAGCTTGTATGTTAGACTTTGGAGGATCATGGGAGGATCACCTACATCTTGTGGAATTTTCTTACAACAATAGCTATCAAGCGAGCATCCATATGGCTCCGTTTGAAGCACTGTATGGAAGAAAGTGTAGGTCTCCCGTGTGTAGGAGTGATATGGGAGAGCGTCAGATTCTGGGACCATAGTTGGTGGTCAACACCATTGAGACAGTGAAGAAGATACAAGGACACTTGCGAGCAGCACAAAACAGGCAAAAGCAGTGGACAGACCTTCATCGTCGTCCCTTGGAGTTCAAAGAGGGCGATCATGTCTTCTTGAGGATATCATCTACTAGAGACACCATTCGATTCGAAGGGCGTGGCAAGTTGAGCATAAGGTATATTGGACCATTTGACGTGCTGGAGAGAGTAGGAGAAGTGGCATATCGACTTGCGTTACCACCTTCACTCGAGGGAGTACATGATGTATTTCATGTATCGCAACTCAGGCGATATGTGGCAGATAGCAGTCATATTCTTGACCATTCTGAGATCACCATTGGGCCGAGCTTGTCATATCAAGAGCAACCCGAGGGAATCCTCGATTGTCGAGAGAAAGTGTTGAGGAACCAGTCTATTCCCTTGGTCTACGTGGCATGGAAGCATGGCGTGCTAGGAGAATCCACTTGGGAGCGCGAGGACGACGTACGCAAGCATTTTTCGTATCTATTCGTAGACCAAGGTATGAATTTATTTTGTGAATTTCTACCTTATACCATCCTTGACTTTCTATCGTGGCTTAGTTTTAATTTCGAGGACAAAATTTTTATAAGTTGGGTAGAATGTAAAACCCCTAATTTTAAAAATCGTATTAATTATTTAATTAAATCATTTAATTGAATTACAGTATTTCGTAGCATATTAGAAATTATAGAATTTATTGGATTTAATTACTAGGTAAATATGCATCTAGAACTTATGGAGCAAACTATTATTTTATCTTATTTTATTTTATGTAGGAGACCTTGTGGGCAGATGAAAGATTATTTTTATGTACAAATATAATTTTCTGGAATTATATATATGTATATATATATATATATATATATATATATATGTGTGTGTGTGTGTGTGTGTGTGTGTGTGTGTGTGTGTGTATAAGTAATTTATTAATAAATGAAAAGAATATAAAACAAAAAGAATAAAAAGAAAGAAAAAAAAAGGAAAAGAAATAAATTAAATCAAAACCCAAAACCCTAATTCCCTTAAATAAAACTAAACCCACTAAGAATCCTAATACCCCCCCCCCCCCCCCAAACCGTTAACTAATACCCAGTAGAAGCAACAGGAACCCGCGCGGGTTCCCCCCCTTCGGTTTTCATCCACCTCTCTCTATATATATTTTACATTATTAAAAATCCTAACCCATCTTCACCGGTATGTTCACGACCTATCCCTCTTCCAACTCTGTGTATTAGTTTCTTTCGAACAATGCGTAATCCTAGGTGAAAACCAAGACCAAGTTGGAGAAAAACGACAACTTTTAGTCTCAGAAAAACTGCTGTAACCACCCATGTTTACGGACTCGTATCTCCTACCACAGAGATCCAAACGTAGAAAATTTCTTTTGCTATGTGAAAACTACCTAACCTAAATTATTTCTTGTCAATTACATTATTTTATTTGATGTTGTATGCAGAATTAAACTGAGTTAAAAATTACGAAAAACCTGTTTTTGAACCTTCAAAATTTGTGATACGGAGCGCGTCCCGCCAAACGGGACCGCCCCATATCGTACCAATTGCATCGAAAGGTGCGTATAGTATGTCCAGATGTGTGAGCTTTCGCGGAAACTGATTCGGACGTGTGTACGCGTCGGAATCAGCCCGTATCCGTAAAAAGTCCCCGTATCGCGACTTTTACAAAACTCCGTGCCATTTATTGTACGCTCGTCAGAATGCGACGAAACTTACGCCACTGGACTCTTGGTATCGCGTTGGTCCTGTGACCCAATTTTCACACAATTCTGAGATAGTTGACCAAGTCGCCTATTTGCGGGCCCCATAGTTGACTTTTTGGGCAAAATTATGTTCGGCTCACCGGAATCCAAAAATTGGACATACCGTTGAGTTCGTAATGACATTTAAAATTTGTTTGATCTATAATTTGTCCCATTTAGAGACATTTACCTCTGGCACGCTTTTCAGTATAAAGTGGCCCACATGTGGACCCCACTTTGACCCAAAATTACCGTTTTGCCCCTATGTCCAAATTGGACCAAAGGATAGTATTTTCTAGCTATCTTGCTGATTCCGAAAATGTTGGTGATGTCTATTTCAGCATCCGGAGACGTTTATTCGGAGGTCTTAGTTTTTGATCCTGTGTACCTGACATCTGGACGCTTACACTTTATATATTGCTTGCCAGACAAGTATACCTTGCCACTGTACTGTGATTACATTCCATATGATGCATGCATGTCTTATTTCTGTTTATTTAGTTCATATATTTTAACTGCTATATAAACTGCGCGTCCAAGAAAACTTGGGTGCAACGACGGTGACGTCGTATTCTGTTTTTATTATGTATATGCATTTGGACCTACTTTATAAGACCATCCCATTATCATGAGGCATTCTTATGTTTCATTGGCCATGACACTGTTCTTACACGAGTGTGAGTCACATATAGGACACAGACTTGCGTACTCGGCTAGCCACTGGTACGTATAGGTCGTGCGACGGATAGGGATAACTGCCGATAGAAATTTTGCATGCTAGAAGACCTGACAGTTATTTAGAGGTATCATCGTGTCATGGATGTGACATGCTTAGAGCATAGGGTGGAGAAAACAAGTAAGACGTTTGGGCTCCTTTGCACTTTTCTTGTGTAACCCGTACGCTCCGCCGGAGATGCGCGGTCATGATGACCACTATATATTATATATTATCAGGCGGCCTCTGCTGTTCAAAAGACGACATGCTTTGTTGGCCCCTGAATCTCCAAGAGAATTATGCCAATCCTATTTTGGCCAGATAGCCCACTTGTTGGAAAGTTGTTCTCAAACTGCATTCACTTAGACGGTTAGGCGACCTCATTGGATGTTTATTTTTCAGTACTTTATTGGCATGTTTATGTGTATCTTGTTACGTCCCTCTGAGGACCTGGTCCCTTTCCAGATATAGATGGGCAGGAGTATCCACAGGAGTACGGACCCGGACATGACGCTTCTTATCAGACTGAGGAGGTCTTATCTTCAGAGTATCTTTGATCCATCGCAGTTGATGGATATTCTAGTTGCTTTTCTTGTTGGACATTTATCTTATATTAGGGATTGATTCTCTTCTCTCTTTTAGTAGTTTTAGTATAGTCGATTTGCAGTGGATTTGTTTCCATCCAACTATCATATTTTGAGACTTCCTATTTGATATTCAGTTATTTATTTCCTATTTATTTCTTTATTTGTGCTGTAGATGAGATATCGATTGCGTGTGACTTGTTGACACTATATTACCACTGGTGAATTGGATATTCATGTACAGCGTACGTGTGTATGGTTTCCATATATTGGAGTTCGTATACATACGGCTAGCGTGTTACGTATTCCTAATCCTACGTATTTCGGGACTGGAGCGTGACACGTAGGTAAATACCAAACATTAGATGTCCATGGTATGCTTCGAACAATTATGTTCAAGAAGTCTTTTAAAAATACCACATATGTATGCTTCGAACAATGATGTTCCAGAAGTCTTATATATATAGACCAAACAGTTCATGGTCATGGTCATCAGATCTTTGATGGTTTTGATCTGAATGTGTTAACATATAAATAAATAAATAAATAAATAAATAATAACTCCAGCGTTCTCTCCGAGAGATCTATATGGGATTAACATCGAAGTGCTATCAGAGTTAACTAAAAGAAGTGAGATGAATGGATGCAAATTATTCTTTTTGTCCTAGCGGTATGCCAAGAGATGTATAAACATCAACATCAGGCTGCGCCTAGGGTATGCATATGCAGAAAAAAAAACATAAATAACCATACCTATTACTGAAGTGGAGAATCCGCAAATGACAGCTTCACTGAGATGCTCTCGCTTATTTTCTCCTGTTAGAACTTCGTGCTGATAACGTGTTAGCATAAACGTAGAAGAATGAAGAAGAAAATATAAGAGAAGATCTCTTATTCGTGTAATCACATAGTGGGAGGCAAATATTTTATTTATACAACTCAATGAAGGCGTAATACTAATATCTAATCAATGTGGGACTAAAAACAAAGTGAAAATTCAACCCTTTGGTAATCCACGTTGTAACAATTTTTTACAGCGAGTAAGAGTTAAAGTTGTCTTAAATTTAAACTATTTTAAAAAAATCAGTTATTCCTACCAAACAGTTTTGGACTGCTGCTGGAAAAAAGAATGCAAAAATATACTCTAATATGCAATCCCAAACCCAATTTATAATGTTTGAAAATTTGCCATCCGCCAACAATAATTTCCCAATTGAACAAATATACTTGAAAGTTTAGTAGGAATAAGCTGTTGGAAATAATACAAGTGAATGAATAAATTGACTTGGAAAGATAGTCTCACATGGAAAAGAAGAAGAATTTTTTTTTCTTGTATATGTATAAAAAATTTGACTTATAGTTGGACCCCAAGGGGCATCCAAATTTTGTACGATTGGATGAGTGTGTATCTTCAAAACAGTTTGAATGTTTATATTTTTTATGTCTCTTCATCATTTATAAAATGTACGATCCGATTAGTATTTGAGTCATTCATTCATACAATCCAGGGGAGAGAGAGAGAGAGAGAGAGAGAGAGAGAGATTACCTTGATTGTTTTATCCAGTTCCTGCAGTGTAAAGTGCTGCTACTGTTGGAAGAGTTCCGTTGTATCATGTCAGATAAAGTCACCATTAAACCGACGTGAAGTGCTACTACCGGTAGACGAGTTCCGTTATATCCTGAAAGATAAAGTCACCATTAAACCGTAAGTACACGTTCGGAATAAATATTATGTTAAGAACATTGAACAAAATTCAAGTCTCAGTATCGATCAGATTTAATTTTATATGTTTCAGTTTTTAGAATACAGATGGAACAACATAAACTTGGTGTTGTCCAGCATCAAACTTTGCCGAAATATTTCTTTGCCAATTAATTTGCCAATATGTGTCATTGTCGTTTTGAAAGTTTAGTAGGATCATCATCACTTAACCAAAATAAACAAATAGCTCCTACCATTTATTTCTAAGTTCTTTAGCAACCGGTTCTTGCTATCAAACATCATATTAATTGTAATTTTTTTTTAAATATAATTGTGTAGCTATCACTAAAGCAACTATGCCTCCGAAATCCTCGAAGGTTCAGCCCAAAAAACAAAGAACGATACTTACAAGATTGCATAGTTCCCACACTCAATATTTGTTTAAAGTATAATAATATATAGATATATATAGATATTTGACAAAATTTTGAATTTTTTTTTATATGTCCGATGTAACGTTTGAAATTTTGTACACGTTGTATTGTATGTCTTTTAGATCCACTGTCTTCCACTTTTACTATTTATAAATGGAAGAAATAATACGTTTTCGTGACTCGATTCACTGATCGTCCGTCATCCAGCCAGAATCTTACGTCTCTTTTCGATGACCACAATGATCGTTAAAGTTCGACGATATTTGACCACTTCGAATATAACAATGTGTTTCATAATAACATACCAAACTTAATATAAACGTGGAGTGTAGTGACCAAGTCCGTTGTTTTGTACATAAAAAAATAATAATAATAATAATTGAGAAAAACTAGCACCAAACACTTGATTAAAAATTGACGATACTCAATAGAGAAATATTATACATTGTTTATTATCTAGTGCATAATGATAATCTTCTTTGAAATGTACCTCTATGATTATGTTTGTCACAACCACTTTGACAACTAATCTTCTCGTACCTCCCAAATTTTTTTTTTTTCGATTCCTCCCATTGTGATCGGGTCTAATAGAGATTCCTCTTCATGTGACATGTGCATTTGAATAATACTTCTTTCGTACTATTTTTCTCCTTTGTACAAAAGTAATACAATTTTTTATATATAGGCTTTTTTAAGAGAAATGCGGATTGAAAAGGAAAAAGATACCGCCTATACTATTTTATAATAGGTTTATTTGCAATTACATAAACTGAATTTTTTTAGCAACTAAATATTATAAACTTTTTTTTAGCAACTAAATACCTTGAAGAATTGCTAGCAACTATAGCTACCTCTTGTTAGAGCACCATTAGTAAGGCTCATCTTCGGTTCCAATTTCTAGATTTAGAATTTAGAAGCTAATTTGGTTGATTTTTAGTTCCATCCCACCCATAGGACCTCAAGTTTGGGCCTTCCAATTTTTAGATTTTACGAACTTATTTTGTAGAATAGTAAGCCTTAATTTGGAGCTCCACTTTCTAAATTTTAGATTTTACATTTTTTTTCACATCAATTTTTGACCACACAATCTTTGGGACCGGAGCTCACTTTATAATATTTTACTATTCTCATACAAATCCAACCCATTCTATATTTTATCTTTTTTTTCTAAAAATTTTGGGTCTCAAGTTGCATTCTAGAGTTCTAACTACTGATGATGCTCTTAAAACTTTTTTACGATAAAAACCTCTTGTTAGAATTTGTTACGAATACCCATTTGACAAATTAAAAATAAAATAAAAAATACCTAATCCTAACATGTTGTTGGCCAACTCACCATCCATTTCCCATTTATTTATATATATTTTTCACATAAAATGTACAATATTTATTTTTGGGATTGCTTTGGCAGTAGAAAAAAAGTGAGAAGAAAAAGTAATGGAAGAGGAAAAAGTAAAAGAAATGATTTTTTTTTCTTCTCTACAAGTGGGTCTAAAAGTAAAATAAAAATAAAAATTTATATTAATTAACAATTATATTCTATATGAATTATATAATTTAAAAGTTATTCATGAAGTAAATGGTAAATAAGTATTTTTACTTAAAAATATAATGATAAAATCTGTATTTTTTTATTTTTTTTATGCAAAAAAAAAAAAAAAAAAAAGTGTTTATCTCTACTCCTTTTTATCCCTCCTATCCCATTAAACATAAAGAAAGAAAATAATCCTTCTTTTTTATATGAAAAGAAAATATATTTCAGATTTTTTTTTTTTCCTCTCTTGCACTTTTACATGGATTCTACGAAGCCATGACCATAATCTAGCTATCAAACTAACAAAGGAAGTTAGCAAGTTGGCAACAGTTGGACAACAAACTTTCCCATTCTGATCCACCACATGCATTCTCCACATGGCCCATGCAAATTTTTACCCAAAAGTTAATTTGAAGTTACCCTTGCACCTAAAAATAGTGAATGAAATTATTTTCAAAGACATTTCCCACACATACTTATTTTTTATAATTTTTTGTAGAGCAATAACACTTAAAGTAATAGTTCCTTATAACATTTTTTTGACAACATTTTAAGAACAAAAAAAAAAAGGTTACTTCCTTAGCCAATCATATATAATCTAGTCTGATCCGTGTTCCCAAGTCGATCGCATAACCGACTAGTATTTCAAACACTTAGTTATTTACTGTTATTTCTCTATTTCAGTTATTACCTGTTGTCACTACCAGTACCTGTTTACTTATCTTCCATCATAACTGTGATTTGATATCAGTCTTACTTACATTATGATTCCAGTATTCCTTATTCATCATGTATTCTCATTATTTACTGTTTTATAGTCTTTGTCAATTTAAATGGAATCGATGTTAGTTTATGTGCTTCGCTCCAATCCTGACTGAATAATATTTTTCAATGTTGACTTCGGAGTGATGCTATAGTCAGGACTACTTTGCATTATGGACCTAGAGGAGACCTCCGGTGAGATATATGCTAGTATTCTCTATCTCAGTTTCATGTTTGACATCATTTCTCTTAGATTGTTGTTTAGATTATTTTTTCATTGTTCATTTATTTCTTTAGTTTATTGTGATTGAGTACATGATATAATTAGTTGTATTAGTACGATTCCATTGAGGTCTAGACAACGTCTACCGTCGATGTCGTGGCGTAGGCTGGACGTATTCACGTACTCGTGTCCCGATCAAACGGCTACGGGTCGTGAGACATTTTTATGGTGGTCCATGCAGGTAAAAAAAGAATCTATAATATTATTGAAAAGTTAGATAGAAATTTAAATTATGTTAGAATATTTTAAATATGATTTGAATATATTTTTATTATAATTTATTATAAATATTTTTTTAGAATTTTGGATATGTGTTTAGTTAGATAATATCATTTAGTAGTTTAAATATAATTTAAATATTGATTATATTTTAGTATTTATACACGGTCAGGTAGTTAAAATAATTTTAGGTTTTTTATTTTATTTTTTCAAATACGTGGGGAGAGAACTACGGTAGTTAAATTTTTTAAATTAATTAGTGATGATATAAATACAGCTTAAACGACTCATTTTTAGCCATTTTTAAATCACATTATAATAAATTCACGTGCATTACACGTAAAATAATTTTTTTTCCTTATGATATTCATGTAAAATTGTTTAAATATATTTGAATTAAGATTTAGTATATATATGTTTATATTTTAATTTTTTTATATATTTGATTATATTTTAATTATAATTTATTATGGATATATTTTTACTTTTCATAAAGAGTTTTAAAAATGATTAGCAGTCTAAGCGTATATTCTGACGTAATTAAAAAATTAAAATAAGTAATTGTTTAACTACTTAATATTAATTTTATAAACAAACACCTCTTCTAGCTCATGTGGTTAAGGTAGGAGGTATTCTTGGTTGGTTGAGTTTGGATCCCTGGATAGTTATTTATAAAAATAAAAAAAATCTAACAATTTTATATAATATTAATTTTTTAAAATAATTAATTGATGATATACATACGGCTTAGACGACTCACTTTTGAGTTGTTTGAAGCCTTATTATATTATAGAAGATATACTAGTAACATGCACGTGCATAAAAAAATATTAAAAATTTAAATATAAAATAATTATAAATATTATTGTTCATAGGAATTGAACTATCAAGAAAAATATCTCTCACCTTAACCACTTGAGTTATAATTATTTATTTATAAATAAATAATATGACTATTTGATATTATTTCCCTCTTAGATTAAGTATATTGATATTACCACCATGTTAGATTAAAAATTGAGAATACCCCCTGAAAGTGTCGTTAAAAACCTGAAAGTGTCGTTAATGAGTGAGGGGGGTAATATCAAATAGCCCTAAATAATATTATGTAGTTAAATAATTAGTTATTTAAAAAATAGTTAGTAGAATATTTATATACGGCTTACACGGCTCAATTTTGACCCATTTTCAAGTCGCATTATAAGAGACTAGTTACCTCCACGTGCGTTGCACGTAAAAAAAAATATTAAAAAATTATATAAATATTTTAAATATTTTAAAATATTTAAAATGTAATTTGAATATATTTTATTAGAATTTGTTATAATATGTTTTTATAATTTTGGATATGTGAGTTAGATAATACCATGTACTTAATTCAAATATTTAAATATATTTTAATTAATATATGTTGTTACTTCCTGTTCCTGATATGCGTATTTGGAGCGTATTTTATTTCTTGTTTGCATACTAATTATGTTGCATGAGACTAAGTCCATTCTTTGGTTCATGGGTTTATTATGCGGATAGGACTTGGTCATGGTTTGAACCATAGTTCAACCAAACCCTACCCGTATATATAAATCAAAATCTCTCTCTCTCTCTCTTCATTCTTTTATTTCCTTTCTCTCTCTTTGATTTTTTCCCTCCCTCCATAGGCAAGCACACCTTGCATGAGAAATAGAAAAATTATTCATATTATTAGTCTATTATGCTTGTTGTGTGTTTCTCCATATATTTAGAACTTGGTATTTTGGGATTTGATGGATGGATTAGTGTAGATCTATATTTTTAAGTTATAGCTTTTCATGGATTACTGGAGTTTTTCTTAGTTTTGATCTATTAAAACTTGTTATTTTCAAAAATTAGTTATTCTATGTGATGGAGCTTTCCATTTCATACATTTTGGCTTTTGAATCATTTAATTTGGAGTTAAAATGAAGATTTTATGAAGGAAACAAGTTTTGGAGCTTTGTTCTGGACCTCTTTGGCAGGGACGATAAACAGTTGCCGAGCGCAGTTGTGTTTGATGATAAACAAAAAAAAAACTAGGTTTATACGAAACCCTTTCTTTGTTTACAAACAAGAAAAAAGAGTACAATTAATCCTATACGAGGATATTAAGTACAATAAAAATAATTCTGGGAAAAAAATGCTATAGGAGTCTGATCTGCGGTCGATCACTTTGTCCCTTGGACCACACGATGATGAAGATGTGATGTAGAAGAAGAAGAAGCTTCAAAGGTTGCAAGTGGGATTGAATTCTCGTTGTCGAAGTTGTCAATCGGCGCTCTCTGTCTATGCTCTCTGCTCCTCTTTTGATTCGATTCCTGATCTTGATCTCTTCTTTTCCACCTCTATCTCCTGTGACCGGAGGTCTCTATTTATAAAGATCACTCATAATAACTGTCTAGTCGGCGTAGAAGCCAAACTGTGAAGAGAGTTGCACCCTTTACGCGACGGTTATAATAACTGCTACCCACGTTTGAATGATCTCCTAAATTCGCGTATGACGCGTGTCCCATTATGAGGTAACGCGTATAACCGCTCCTCGAAGATCACGGCATACAAGCCACGTAGGCAACTGCCCCTCGCGTAAAGATGGTTGGCATAAAAGCCAAATAACTGTCTTGTTGGCATAAAAGCCAAATACCTGTCTTGGTGGCGTAAAAGCTAAATAGATGTCTTGGTGGCGTAAAAGCCAAATTCTGCGTAAAACTTGATACTGCATGAATAATAGATAACCAGCATAAAAATAGACAATTATCCATCACGACTGAGGTCTTGAGCGTATTCTGGGCTAAATAGCCTTATCACGTACCTTTGTAAATATAGCCTGAGTTGGCGTATTTCGAGGAGATAGCATACGGCGTACTCCTATAGTTGAAAATAGCCTTGTTGGCATAAAACGCAAGGATGGTGATGTGAGCGTATTAGTCACAGTTTTAGCTCTCCCAGTCATTAAAAATAGAATAAAATCTCGTGCATTAAATGCAGAGATCTACCCCCATCTCGTGCATTAAATGCAGAGATATGCCTCGAGCTCTATACGAGAGACAACTTTTGACGTGGCGTCTGATTTCGTCTCATCTCGAACGTAAAAACTCATCTCTGCCTGTGTAAAATAGGCACCGTATTTCTTGAATGCATAAAAATGACTTGTATCAAGGATATGTCACTAAACGACAGCCTGGGCCTCTGTGCAGAATCATCATTACAGCCGTCCTCTCGATCGTAGTGCAGTACTTTTGTCAGGAGTCAGGTTCACTGTTCTGTCTGACAGATTCATTCGAGGAATACGAAGAGTTCCTCGTATGACTTTACGTTGTATTAAAAACAAACACATTTTACGCCGGTGGGAGGTGTAGCAACCTTTTACGCCAAAACAGCCTTGAAGCGCTGCTTTACGCGGGCAGCTCTGAAGTCATATTTTATGCCACACAGCGCTGAAGCTCTGTTTTACGCGGACTTCATGTATGTTGGGGGTTTTACGCGTATAATTCCTCAGCGTATTTCATGCTTCTACAGCAGTGCGCCGCGCATAAAATTCTTACCACGCGCAGTGCCTCAAACATGGAATTCTTGCCACGCGCAGTGCGTCGTGCGCATTAACCCTCTCCACGCGTATCATTCCCTTGCCGCGAGCAGTGCGCCGCGCATAAAATTCTTGTCGCGCCATGGAATTCTTGTCCGGCGCAGTGCGCCACGTGCATCAACCATCGTCGCACGCATTGATGCGCCGCACGCATCATTCCTTCTCCGCGAGTAACTCGCCGTGCATGGAATTCTTGTCTTGCGCAATGGGTCGCGCGCATCACTCCTTGCCGCACAACAGTGCACCGTGCACAGAATTCTGGCCGCACACAGTGCGCCACACGCATGATGACCAGGATGGATATTTTTGCCCATTTAACTGATATTCTAGCTATAATCTTATAAAACTCAAAACATGAAAGTTGTAGATCTCTGTCTTGCCTTTCCAAATTTATTTGAATTACCTCATTTGAAGTTCGGATGAGAGAGTTATGCCTAGTTTTCTAAATATGTCAAATCTTGATTTTGGAATTTTTATTGGACCTTGTGATCTCATGTGTTCATTTAAGAAATTGCAAGTGTATATGGATTAAGTATAACTATATGCTTAATTAACCATGTATTAGACCCGATGTAAAACTCCCTTCCTAAAAATCGTATATACCCTTTATTTATTAATTATTAATTAAATTGTAGTAATTAGGGGCTAAATAGGAGAAATAGATTTTAATAATTTTTATGTTAGGTGTTTGGGCACTTAGATGATTTATGGGACCATCAGAAATTTTTCAGAATTTATTCCATGTAGGAGACCCCTTGACCAGTTGCTAGCCTAATGGTGTGCATTATTCTAATCCATGAATTTTCTTATGAGTATATATATAATATATATGTATACACAAATATATATATGTATATATATATTTAGAAAGGAAAAGAAAAGAAAGTAAAAGAATTAATTAAATAAGAATTTAATAATAATAATAATAATAATAATAATAACACAGCAACTACTTTCCTTAGTAATAACAAAGAAACTACTATTACATTCCTTAGCACTTGCTTATTAGACCCCTTCAGCAAACGAGCAACTTGCTGTGACCACCACTTCACCCCTAAGTAATATCCAGACCCGCCCCCTTTAGCTTTCAGCCAGCCTATTCGTTTCTTTTTTTTCATACGCGGTCGGACCAAACTTCTCTCTCTCTCTTCCTATCTTATATATATATATATATATATATATATATATATATATATATATATATATATATATATATTTATCTCTCAAAAATTCTAACCTAAATATCCAGACCCCCTCTTCTCATCTAGAGCCGTCACCGCAGCCAGAGAAGCCCCGCCAAGCCATCCAAACCATCCTGACGACTCCGACCTCGCGCACTGCAGATTCCCACACGAGGCACCTTCACTCCGGAATTGTTTTCCGTCGACTCGCTCAACCAAACACCGTTCCGTCTTCACCGGTATGCTCACCCCTTAACCCTCTTCCATATCTGTATTATAGCCAACCTCGGAAAACATGTACCCCTAGGCGAAAAATAGCGTCCAAAGTGGGCGCGAACAGACCCAATTCTGGAATCGCAGAAAACTGCGGTGACCACCCATATTGCCGAGTTCGTATCTCCCACCACAGAGATCCAAATTCGGTGATTCTTTTTGATACATGTAGAACACTTGACCTAGTTTATTTTCTGTTAAATAACCCTATGCTATTAGTTGCTGTGGACATAGTTAAATTTGTCACAAAACTGTGTGCACCTACTTTTTCCAGATTTCCAAAAGTTAGAAAACGGAGCGCGCCAAACGGGACCGCCCCGCCGTGTACCAAGTGTATCGAATGGTGCACGCAGCGTAACCGGACATGTGAAAATTCGTGAAGACTGATTCGGACGCGTGTGCGCGCCGGAATCAGGCTGTATCCGCGGACACACCCCGTATCGTAACTTTTGTGGAACTCGCGCGTATTTTCTGCACGCTTGTCAGATTGTGACGAAACTTGCGCCACTAGACTCGTGGTAACGCACTGGTCCTGTGACCCAATTTTCATGCAATTCTGAGACGGTTGACCAAATCGCCAATTGGCGGATCCCACAGTTGACTTTTTGGACAAAATTGTGTTCGGCTCATCGGAATTCACATTTGGACATACCGTTGGATTCGTATTGACATTTAGAGTTTTTTAACCTATAGTTTGTCCCATTTAGAGATTGTTACCCTCGGCACGCTTTTCGGTGCAAAGTGGGCCACCCGTGGACCCCACTTTTGCCCGAAATTACCATTTTGCCCCTCTGTCCAAATTGGACGAAAGGGATGTGCTTTTTAGTTATTTTGCTCATTCCGAAAATGTTGGTGATGTTTATTTCAGCATCCGGAGACGTTTGTTCGGAGTCCTTAGTTCCAGGTTCTGTGTCCTTGATATTTGGGCACGTACACTTTACAGATTTCTTGCCAGGCAAGTATACCTTGCCATTGTACTGTATTTACATTACATATGAGGCATGCATGTTTATTTTCTATTTATTTAGTTCATTTAGTTTAACTGCTATATAAACTGCGCGTCCAAGGAAACTTGGGTGCAACGACGGTGTCGTCGTACTATGTTTTATTTAGATATATGCATTGGACCTACTTTATGAGACTACCCCATTTTCATGAGGAATTTATGTTTCATTGGCCATGACACTATTCTTACACGAGTGTGAGTCACATGTAGGACACGAACTTGCATACTCGGCTGGTCACTGGTACGTATAGGTCGTGCGACGGATAGGGATAACTGCCAATAAAAACTTTGCATGCTAGTAGACCTGGCGGTTATTAGAGGTTTATCATGTCATGGACATGACATGCTTAGAGCATTGGGTGGGGAGAACAACAAGTACCGTATTTGAGCTCCTTTACACTTTTCTCCTGTGCACCCGGATTCTCCACTAGAGATATGGGCGGTGATGACCCATATTTATATATTATGTACATTGGCGGGCCTCCGCCGTTCAAAAGACGATGTGCCTTTGGGCCCCTGGATCTCCAAAAAAGAACCATGCCAAATCCCAGTTTTCAGCCAGATAGCTCACTTGTGGGGAAAGGTGTTCTTAACTGCATTCACTTAGACGGTTAGGTGATCCCATGGATGTTTACTTTCAGTATTTTATTGGCATGTGCTTTTTGTATCTTGTTACGTCCCTCTGAGGACCTGGTCCCTTCCAGATATAGGTGAGCAGGAGTCCCCGCAGGAGTATGGACCTGGACCTGACGCTACCTATCAGTCGGAGGCGATCTTACCTTCTGATTATATGTGATTCATTGCAGCTGTTTAGAGATTTTAGTTGCTATTCTTTTTTAGACATTTATTCTTATATTACAGTTTATTCTCTTCTCTCTTTAGTAGTTTATTATAGTCGATTTGCAGTGGATTTGTTTCCACCCGACTATCACACTTTGAGATTACTATTTGAGACTGCTTCTTTGATATTCAGTTATTGATTTCCATTATTCTATTATTTGTGCTGTGGATGAGATATAGAACTGCCTGTGACTTGTTGTGACATATATTACCACTGTGGATTGGATATTCATATACAGCGTACGTGTGTATATGATTTCCATATATTGGAGTTCGTATACATACGGCTGGCGTGTTACGTATTCCTAGTCCTACGTATTTTGGGACTGGGACGTTACATATTTTTGTGGTGGTCCATGCAGGTCAAGAATATATTGTCTCGGTTACGTAACTGTACCGAACAAGTCTGCGTATAGGAATAGAGTATAAGGATCTCATCCACGCTTGATTGAAATTCATCCTTCCTATTTAATACTTGCATCCTGTTTGATTCCTGTACTTTTTCTAATCGTTTCGTACATCAACTGCAGAGAGATGGATATGCAAAATGGATGTACTGCCGCCAATGGCGACACAACTTCTGGAGTCAATGGTCAGACTCAAGGAGGGACCCCAACGATTCCTAGGCTTCCGGGACCAGATGGACAGACTCACACCCCAGTTCCATCTGATCTTCCCGCTTCACCTATTGGGAACCTTCCACCTGTCCTAGTACCGCAAGATGGCCAAGCGCAGATGTTCCAATTCTTTCAGATGATGATACAGGAACAGAGGCAGCAGGCAGCCGAGCAGAGGCAGCAGGCAGTCGAGCAGAGGCAAGAATTTTTGGCAGCATTGGAGAGGATGGCTGCACATGCTACTGTACCAGCCCAAGCACTAGCTCCAGTACCTCGAGCTAGGGTTGGATCAGTAAAGGATTTTGTTCAGATGGGTGCAAGGCAGTACAAGGGCACTGAGAGCCCGGAGAAGACTACCAACTGGATCACTCACACGCAGAAGCTACTGGAGGCATCGCAGTTACCTACGGACCTATGGATGACGGGTGTACGGACGCTTCTAGATGGTAATGCTCATCACTGGTGGGAATCCATTGAGCGCCAGTTGGGTACTTACCAGACTTGGGAGCAGTTCTTGGAGTTCTTTGAGGGAAAGTACTTCCCGGACACTGTCAGGGATACCTTGTATGATCAGTTTCTTCACTTAGAGCAAGGAAACCGAACCGTGGACGAGTATGATGCCGAGTTTAGTCGACTCAGCAAATATAGCGCTGCTTTGATACCAAATGACTTGGCTAAGGCTAAGAGATTTCATCGAGGACTGACCCAGGAACTACAACATTATACAAGCTCGCAGTCCCGAGTCTCTTACGCTGAACTACTGACAGAGGCCAGATTTCAGGAAACCATTAGCAGAGGAAAAAGAGGTCAGCTGAGGACACAACAAGGATCAGCAAGGATACAGCAGGGACCAGCCAGGACACAACAGGGAGGACCTATCAGACGTCCTTTGGCACAACAGCATCAACAACACAGAGCCGGACCGTACCAGATTCTGGAGAAACCCCAATGTAATTATTGTGGGAGGATTGGACATATTTCGAGAGATTGTCGGACCCGCTTGGGTCAGTGTAGGAGATGTGGCTCTGGACAGCACATGGCGAAAGACTACCACATTCAGCAGACACTTCCACCGCCAGTTCAGAGATTAGCGCTTCCAGCACCAAAGCCAGCTCAGCAGATGACTGGACCGGGAGCACCTCGACCCCCAGCAGCAGGAGTATTTCAGAGAGGACCACCGCTACCCACTCAGGAGGAGCAGTATATGAGGACCGGATATGGACAGCCGCAGAGGAACGGACGAGCTTTTGTATTGGAGGTAGATGACCTGGATCATGAGGTGGATGTCATAGCAGGTATTACCCTTGCTTTTACTTTTCCTGCTGTGACATTATTTGATACGGGAGCCACCCACTCATTCATATCATCTAGTTTTATTGCCAAACACAATATTGCTTCTACACCATTATCTAGTTGTGTTAGAATTCTTACCGGAGGAGAAGTTGTACCAGTTAGTCGAGTTTGTAGATCGGGCCCTATAGTGATACGTGGCAGAGAGATGAATGCCCAACTCTTAGTCCTTCCTATGCCATCTTTTGATATTGTGCTTGGAATGGACTGGCTAAGCAAGTACCATGCTTTCTTTGATTGCTTTGGAGGAAGCATTCTTTTTAAGGTACCAGGCCAGCCTGAACTTGAGTTTGTCCGAGGATCCACAGAAATTCTTGATGGTATGCAGCTCGCAATGGACGATGTTGTCTATCACCCTATTATTTCAGAATTTTTAGACGTCTTTCCAGAGGATTTGCCAGGACTACCCCCAGACAGAGACGTAGAGTTTTTAATTGAACTAGCACCCGGAGCAGCACTTATAGCATCGCATGTTTACAGACTAGCGAAGAAGGAGATGGACGAGCTGAAGGCACAGTTAAAGGAGCTAGAGGAGAAAGATTTCATCCGACCAAGTGCATCACCCTGGAGAGCACCAGTGTTGTTTGTACCCAAGAAGGATGGGTCAGTGCGTATGTGCATTGACTACAGAGCCTTGAATGCAGTGACAGTGAAGAACAAATATCCATTGCCACGCATTGATGACCTGTTTGATCAACTCAGTGGAGCAAAGGTATTCTCGAAGATAGATTTGAGATCGGGATATCACCAAGTGAAGGTACGGAAGCAGGACATTCCGAAGACCGCATTCAGAACAAGATATGGGCACTACGAGTTTTTGGTCATGCCATTTGGTTTGACCAATGCTCCAGCGATCTTCATGGACTTGATGAATCGAGTCTTCCACCAGTACTTGGACCAGTTCGTGGTCATCTTCATAGATGATATACTTGTCTATTCGAAGAGCCACGAGGAGCACGAGGAGCACCTGCGGATTGTTCTAGAGACTTTGAGGAGAGAGCAGTTATATGCTAAACTCAGCAAATGTGAGTTCTTCTTGGACAGAGTTTCATTTCTTGGACATGTTGTTACAGGAGATGGTATTTATGTTGATCCAGAGAAGATCTCAGTAGTTGAGACATGGCCTGTTCCTAAATCAGCAGCAGGGGTGAGGAGTTTCCTTGGACTTGCGGGATATTACCGACGGTTCGTGGAAAACTTCTCAAGGATAGCGGCACCTATGACTCGTCTGACTTGTAAGGACCAAGAATTTATATGGACTGAAGAGTGTCAAGCCGCCTTTGAAGAGTTGAAGAAGCGACTGACTACAGCACCAGTATTGACGATTCCGTTAGGATCAGGAGGTTATGTGATCTACAGTGATGCATCAGGAAAAGGCTTAGGATGCGTATTGATGCAGCATGGCAAGGTGATTGCATATGCATCTAGGCAGTTACGAGTACATGAGAAGAATTATTCGACTCATGACTTGGAACTTGCAGCCGTTGTATTTGCTCTGAAGCTATGGAGACATTACTTATATGGGGAACGAGTGGAGATCTATACAGACCACAAAGGCCTCAAGTACGTCTTCACGCAGAAGAAGTTGAATATGAGGCAACGTCGATGGCTCGAGTTGATGAAAGATTTCGAGATAGAGCTACATTATCATCCAGGCAAGGCTAACGTGGTAGCAGACGGGTTAAGCCGGAAGCCAGCAGTTTACTTCTTGACAGCACAGAGGGAACTATTGGAGGACTTGCAAGAGCTTGGCATTGAAGTGATATTACCCGGAGCAGATGGGACACTAGCCAACTTACAAGTTTAATCATCATTGGTAGAGAGGATTAAGGCAGCTTTGCCTACAGATGCCAGATTCAGGAGACTGAAGGAAAGGACAGAGGCCGGAGAGCAGACAGGATTGCGCATTCACGAGGATGGGACATTACGATGTGGTGATCGTCTTTATGTTCCAAATGGAGAGATTTGACAGGAGCTGATAGCAGAGGCTCATTGTTCGATTTATTCTATTCATCCTGGAGGCACCAAGATGTATCCTGACTTACGATAACACTTTTGGTGGCATGGAATGAAGAGAGAGATAGCTCACTTTGTAGCTAAATGTCTGGTATGTCAACATGTGAAGGCGGAGCACCAGAGGACAACAGGATTATTGCAACCACTTCCGATTCCAGAGTGGAAGTGGGAGCACATCACTATAGACTTCGTCATAGGTTTTTCCAAGAGTCCAAGTGGGAGAGATGCAGTATGGGTAATAGTGGACTGACTCACCAAGTCAGCCCATTTTATACCTTTTAGAGTGGGTCAGTCTACAGAAGCTTTAGCTGACTTATATATGAGGCAGATCATGAGATTGTACGGCATACCAGTCAGCATTGTATCAGACAGAGATTTACGCTTCACATCACACTTTTGGAAGAGCATGCAAGAGAGTCTTGGTACTCGTCTGAAGTTCAGTACATCTTACCACCCGCAGACAGATGGGCAGTCGGAGCGTACTATTCAGACCTTAGAGAATATATTGAGGGCTTGCATGTTAGACTTCGGAGGATCATGGGAGGACCACCTACATCTTGTAGAGTTTTCTTACAACAATAGCTATCAAGCGAGTATTCAGATGGCTCCGTTTGAAGCATTGTATGGAAGAAAATGTAGGTCTCCTATGTGTTGGAGTGACGTGGGAGAACGTCAGATTTTGGGACCCGAGTTGGTGGTCAACACCGTAGAGACAGTCAAGAAGATTCAGGGACACTTGCGAGCAGCGCAAGACAGGCAGAAGCAGTGGGCAGACCTTCATCGTCGTCCCTTGGAGTTCAAAGAGGGCGATCACGTCTTCTTGAGGATATCACCGACCAGAGGCACCATCCGATTCGGAGGGCGCGGCAAGTTGAGTCCAAGGTATATTAGACCATTCGACGTGCTCGAGAGAGTTGGAGAGGTGGCATATCGACTTGCGCTACCACCTTCACTGGAGGGAGTACATGACGTATTCCATGTATCGCAGCTCAGGCGATATGTGGCAGACAGCAGTCATGCTCTCGACCATTCAGATATCACCATTGGGCCGAGCTTGTCATACCAAGAACAACCCGTGGGAATCCTTGATCGTCGAGAGAAAGTGTTGAGGAACCAGTCCATTCCCTTGGTTCGCGTAGCATGGAGGCATGGCGCACCAGGAGAATCAACTTGGGAGCGCGAGGACGACATGCGCAAGCGTTTTCCGAACCTATTCGCAGACCAAGGTTTGAATTTACATTGTTAATTTATATCTTATACCATCCTTGCATTCTATCGTGGCTTAATTTTAATTTCGAGGACGAAATTTTTACAAGTTGGGTAGAATATAAAACTCCCTTCCTAAAAATCGTATATACCCTTTATTTATTAATTATTAATTAAATTATAGTAATTAGGGGCTAAATAGGAGAAATAAATTTTAATAATTTTTATGTTAGGTGTTCGGACACTTAGATGATTTCTGGGACCATCAGAAATTTTTTAAAATTTATTCCATGTAGGAGACCCCTTGAGCAGTTGCTAGCCTAATGGTGTGCATTATTCTAATCCATAAATTTTCTTATGAGTATATATATAATATATATGTATACACAAATATATATATATGTATATATATATTTAGAAAGGAAAAGAAAAGAAAAGAAAGTAAAAGAATTAATTAAATAAGAATTTAATAATAATAATAATAATAATAACACAGCAACTACTTTCCTTAGTAATAACAAAGCAACCACTATTACATTTCTTAGCACTTGCTTATTAGACCCCTTCAGCAAACGAGCAACTTGCTGTGACCGCCACTTCACCCCTAAGTAATATCCAGACCCGCCCCCTTTAGCTTTCAGCCAGCCTATTCGTTTCTTTTTTTTCATACGCGGCCGGACCAAACTTCTCTCTCTCTCTTCCTATCTTAAATATATATATATATTTATCTCTCAAAAAACCTAACCTAAATATCCAGACCCCCTCTTCTCATCTAGAGCCATCACCGCAGCCAGAGAAGCCCCGCCAAGCCATCCAAACCATCCCGACGACTCCGACCTCGCGCACTGCAGATTCTCATACGAGGCACCTTCGCTCCGGAATTGTTTTTCGTCGACTCGCTCAACCAAACGCCATTCCGTCTTCACCGGTATGCTCAACCCTTAACCCTCTTCCATATCTGTATTATAGACAACCTCGGAAAATGTGTACCACTAGGCGAAAAACAGCGTCCAAAGTGGGCGCGAGCAGACCCAATTCTGGAATCGCAGAAAACTGCGGTGACCACCCATATTGCCGAGTTCGTATCTCCCACCACAGAGATTCGAATTTGGTGATTCTTTTTTATACATGTAGAACACTTGACCTAGTTTATTTTCTGTTAAATAACCCTATGCTATTAGTTGCTGTGGACATAGTTAAATTTGTCACAAAACTGCACACACCCACTTTTTCCAGATTTCTAAAAGTTGGAAAACGGAGCGCGCTCCGCCAAACGGGACCGCCCCACCGTGTACCAAGTATACCGAATGGTGCACGCAGCGTAACCGGACACGTGAAAATTTGTGGAGACTGATTCGGACGCGTGTGCGCGCCGGAATCAGGCCGTATCCGTGGACACATCCCGTGTCGTAACTTTTGTGGAACTCGCACGTATTTTGTGCACGCTTGTCAGATTGTGACGAAACTTATGCCACTGGACTAGTGGTAATGCGCTGGTCCTGTGACCCAATTTTCACGTAATTCTGAGACGGTTGACCAAATCGCCAATTGGCGGGCCCTATAGTTGACTTTTTGGACAAAATTGTGTTCGGCTCATCGGAATCTATATTTGGACATACCGTTGGGTTCGTATTGACATTTAGAGTTGTTTGACCTATAGTTTGTCCCATTTAGAGACTGTTACCCTCGGCATGCTTTTCGGTGCAAAGTGGGCCACCCGTGGACCCCACTTTTGCCCGAAATTACCGTTTTGCCCCTGTGTCCAAATTGGACGAAAGGGATGTGCTTTTTAGTCATTTTGCTCATTCCGGAAATGTTGGTGATATTTATTTCAGCATCCGGAGACGTTTGTTCGGAGTCCTTAGTTCCAGGTTCTGTGTCCTTGATATTTGGGCGCGTACACTTTACAGATTTCTTGCCAGGCAAGTATACCTTGCCATTGTACTGTATTTACATTCCATATTAGGCATGCATGTTTATTTTCTATTTATTTAGTTCATTTAGTTTAACTGCTATATAAACTGCGCGTCCAAGGAAACTTGGGTGCAACGACGGTGTCGTCGTACTATATTTTATTTATATATATGCATTGGACCTACTTTATGAGACTACCCTATTTTTATGAGGAATTTATGTTTCATTGGCCATGACACTATTCTTACACGAGTGTGAGTCACATGTAGGACACGGACTTGCGTACTCGGCTGGCCACTGGTACGTATAGGTCGTGCGACGGATAGGGATAACTGCCAATAGAAACTTTGCATGCTAGTAGACCTGGCGGTAATTATTAGAGGTTTATCGTGTCATGGACATGACATGCTTAGAGCATTGGGTGGGGAGAACAACAAGTACCGTATTTGAGCTCCTTTACACTTTTCTCCTGTGCATCCGGATTCTCCACTGGAGATACGGGCGGTGATGACCCATATATATATATTATGTACATTGGCGGGCCTCCGCCGTTCAAAAGACGACGTACCTTTGGGCCCCTGGATCTCCAAAAGAGAACCATGCCAAATCCCAGTTTTCAGCCAGATAGCTCACATGTGGGGAAAGGTGTTCTTAACTGCATTCACTTAGACGGTTAGGCGATCCCATGGATGTTTACTTTCAGTACTTTATTGGCATGTGCTTTTTGTATCTTGTTACATCCCTCTGAGGACCTGGTCCCTTCCAGATATAGGTGAGCAGGAGTACCCGCAGGAGTATGGACCTGGACCTGACGCTACCTATCAGTCGGAGGCGATCTTACCTTCTGATTATATGTGATTCATTGCAGCTGTTTAGAGATTTTAGTTGCTATTCTTTTTGAGATATTTATTCTTATATTAGAGTTTATTCTCTTCTCTCTTTAGTAGTTTATTATAGTCGATTTGCAGTGGATTTGTTTTCACCCGACTATCACACTTTGAGATTACTATTTGAGACTGCTTCTTTGATATTCAGTTATTGATTTCCATTATTCTATTATTTGTGCTGTGGATGAGATATAGAACTGCATATGACTTGTTGTGACATATATTACCACTGTGGATTGGATATTCATGTACATCGTACGTGTGTATATGATTTCCATATATTGGAGTTCGTATACATACGGCTGGCGTGTTACGTATTCCTAGTCCTACGTATTTTGGGACTGGGGCGTGACACCCGACCATGTGAAGACTTAGACCATGTGCCAAGTTGCTCTACTACCTATATGCATGGCATAAAAATGTGTTGAATAAAGACTTTGCATGAACTAGACTATGTGATAAGTGACTCACCAGCCATGTGCATGACATAAGCTACATATACAAGTGATAATGATTAATGTGACCAACTGCTATGTTTGGTAACCTCGACTCAATTTCTCGTATTTGTGCTGATATAATTATTGCGTGCTAAGCGTACATGATCTAAATATGCACTGAGGTACGACATAAAGTGTTATGTGTTAAGTGATTCCATGTTTAGGTTGTGCATCGAGAATGCCTCCTATAATTCATGAACGCGTGAAACTATATTATTTTTCTGCATCACGGGCATGATATGCGAGTCAAGTACCAAAGTGTGGCTAGAACATTAATTTCTGAATGTTGCATACACGCTCGGGTGAATCCAAGAATGAACTTTTGATCTTTACATGAATTCGTATCTAACGTGTCCATACTCTGTACGACATCTTAAAAAAAATTCTTATGCGGACACGCCTTGAGATTTTAATGTAATATAGGATTAAATTAGGCAACAAAAATCTGTAGATCATGGGAGGGAACGGTATCCCGAGCTCATGCCAATGAACCTTCCAGCGTCGGGCTGGCCACCACAAATACTGTATATCATCCGCCTTAGTGGAGTGCAGTATCTGACCTATTATAAATATGTCGAGCCATTGTCTTCCTATAGGAGCACTGTAATCGCTAATACCATGATCTAGCGCAGTAGCCTTATGGAGAACTGGTACAATTCTTGAAGTGCGTGTATAATAATTTATTGGCTCTGTTAGCCCATATTCGATAATGGCGTGATCTGAGGATACCTATTATGCATTATTTCTGAGATCGCCTCAGATTCCACAATAGCAAGCCGTACAATTGATTGGCCATTTATAATAACATGACTTGGTTGTGATTATATTATTATTCTATTAGTATTCTAGGGACATGGATTATCATAGTGTGATGGTTCAAACTTTGTCCTTGTTTGGTTGTAGGGTTGGGCCATTATGCTAGGATAGGCTGTGGACCAAGATTACGACACAGAACATATATATATATATTGCTTGGGTTTTGTTTCTCCATTTTGTG
Organism: Iris macrosiphon; assembly: GCA_036927795.1. Lineage (NCBI taxonomy): Eukaryota > Viridiplantae > Streptophyta > Magnoliopsida > Asparagales > Iridaceae > Iris > Iris macrosiphon. The sequence continues at coordinate 164,464,900 of JAYESA010000004.1, forward strand.
CCTCCTTTGTGGTACTTGCTATTTAGGGTATAACCCTACTGGTTTTGCTTGGCCAGGTTTTGAGCCAGCACCCGAGGATCCAGCGTACTTTTTTCTGACTTATGGAGCGCACCAGAAATATGACCGTTGAGAATAATGAGTGGGTTTCCTTATTTTCCGCTCGTCATTATGTATTTTACTATTTTGGGCATTTAGCCACCGGCACCTGTTAGCCGACATTTCTGGATATTTAGCTTCATTTTCATGACTGTATATAAATCAGACTGCAGCTGTTATATTGTCATATATTTTTGTTATTCTAGCAGCTTCTTATTTTATACATCTGGTCTCCAGAATATTTTGATGGAGCGTTGGGGACACCTTATTGCTTTATCATATATGCTCTTTGATTATTATTTTCTTGTTTGATTGACTGAGACATAGATGTTTGTGTGACCCTAAGTGACCTGATTATAGCATGCACCCTCCATGATCGATGTACGACGTATAGTACCTTGTACGATATAACTGGCCATGTCTGTCTCAATATTTTGGTACTGGGGCGTGACAATATTTTAGAGGTGGCCCATGCATGTATGTTCTTCAGACTTGTGGGGTGTCATGGTCATAGGAGTCTCAATCAAACATGATCCTTCTTGAAATCCCTGAATTCGTCCTCGTCGATACTCAGCATGAATTACCTAGTTGGTTGCTTTCTTGTTCCTTCTAGTCATGTACTTTATGTGTCTTGTGCTCTTCTTTAGGGTTCCCCCTCCCTCAGATGCTGCATCAACATGAGAGGCAGAGTTTCTAGTAGAACGAGGTGTAGAAGCATAAAAAATACGCTGGAAAAACTCTATGCAGCATATTGATGCAGAGCAGCGTAAACAGAGGCCTTCAGAGCCCTCAAGCGTACAAACAGAGCTTTCTCCGCTAAACACAGCATGAAGTATAAGCTCAAAGGACCATCCGCGTAAGTGCAGTACGTCCAAGCCGCTTCAGCGTAGACAGGGTTCTTCATTGCCTCCATGGCGTAAAACTCATCCGCTTTCAAAGCAGCGTTAAAGTGTACGAGAAACGCTTCGTTTTCCCCGAAATGAACCTGTCAAGTCACGCAGTACACCTGACCTCTGACTCCTGACAAAAAGTACTGCACGGCTACCCAGACGACGGCTGAAAACGATGGCAGACCACTCGGGACGCGTCCCACAATATGATGGCAGATCTCTGCATTTAATGCAGAGGATTTGGTTAAATATCACCGAACCGTCATTTACTGACATCTCCTCAGCATGAACTGCTCTTTCGCATACAAGGGGATACGCTGCCTTGTTTTACACAGGCAAACATGAGCTGTTTACGCTCCGCAGTAGACAAACCGCCTGCCACGTCAAAAAGCTGCACCTCGTATGGGGCTCGAGGTACGTCTCTACGTCTAAATCGAACAGAGCGGTGACAGTTTCTCTCAAAGCACGTCTCTGCGAAGGATGCACAGAAGGGCTGCAGACCTTCAAAATACGCCTCCGTATTTAATGCATAGGATGGTGGCAAATCTCTGCAAGAGATTTGATTATATCTTCAAAAGCCATAATTCCAGCTAAAGACGTCCACATCAGCACTCTGGTACGGTACGCAGTGGCTTCTACGCCCATTCAGGATCTGTGCTCATTCGGCTTTTATGCCCTCTCAGCTTCTGTGCTCATTCGGCTTCTACGCCCACCCGGCCTCTACGACCACTCGGCTTCTACGCCCTCTCAGCTTCTTTGCTTACCCGGCCTCTACGACCACTCGGCTTCTACGCCTGTTCGGCTTCTACGCCTATTCAGCTTCTACGCCGATTCGGTTTCTATGCCGGTTTTATAACTATTTGGCTTCTATGCCATGGTGACAGACATTTGGCTTCTATGCCAACCTCTTCTACACGAGGGATACCTACCTACGTGGCTTCTACGCCGTGATCTTCGCAGCAGATATATGCATTTTGTCCCCTTAGTTGGACACGCGTCACATGCTCACTCAAAAGGTCATCTATACACAGGCATTGGTTATTTTAACCGTTGTGTAAAAGGGTGCTGTACTTTCCACTCCTCGGTTTCTATACCGACAGAGTGGTCACTGTCACCAAAACTCTATAAATAGAGACCCCTATCAATGGGGAAAATAGGTCGACAAATTGGAAGGTCAAGAGAGAGAGAGAGAGAGAGAGAGTCCGGAGCTCAGGCAAAGAGTAGGAATCGACGACTTTGGCATCGTGCATCCACCCTCTTCTGCAACCTTCGAAGCTGCTACCTGTCTTCCACGGCACTTCTTTAACATCGTGTGGTCCAAGGGCTAAAGTGATCGACTGCAGATCAGACACCTATAGCAATTTATACCCAGATTAAATAAATTGTACTCCCACATCCTCGTATAGGATTAAATTGTACAAGTTTGTTTGTAAACAAAAGAAGGCGGGTTTCGTTCAAACCCCGTACTATACACATCTCCGTTCTTTCATTTAAAACCACAAACAAGATGGCGACTCTGCTGGGGAAGTCTTTCTCTTCTGATGAGGAAGTAATTGCTCAATACGATGCGGTATCTGTAGGAACCGTGAAGAAGACACTAGTCGTCCAATTCGACCAGTCTGCCTACGAAGACATGCTTCGAACCGGGGGTAGCTCTCACCCTCTCTCCGTCCAAGACAACAGGAAGCTGCGCAAAGTCTGGATGCCCAAGACATCCTCTACCATTCATGTGGACTCTCTGATCTCTCCGATCTCTTCGACCTCTCCGACCAATGAGGTTGTAGCCTTGCTCCCTCCGTGCCCCGCACGTAAAATTCAGTCTTCCGCTACGCGCGGTACCGACGAAACTTCGGGCAAAGCCTCAGCGCTAACCCAGAAGTATCTACTGCGCTCTACGTGTAAAATCCCCTTCCTAGAAAATCGTATATACCCTTTATTTATTAATTATTAATTAAATTGTAGTAATTAGGTCTAAATAGGAGAAATAGATTTTTAATAATTTTTATTTTAGGTGTTCGGGCACTTAGAGGACTTATGGGACCATCAGGAATTTTTCGGAATTTATTCTATGTAGGAGACCCCTTGAGCAGTTGCTAGCCTAATGGTGTGCATTATTCTAATCCATGAATTTTCTTATGAGTATATATATAATATATATATGTATACACAAATATATATATATGTATATATATATTTAGAAAGGAAAAGAAAAAAAAGTAAAAGAAGAATTAAATAAGAATTTAATAATAATAATAATAATAATAATAATAATAATAATAATAATAATAATAATAATAATAACAATGATAACAACATAACACTTATTTTCCTTAGCAAATTTGTTATTTCCATCCTTCAGCAAATTCCTTGCTGTGACCGCCCACTTAAAATTCCTAGCAAACTTGCTGCAATACAAAGACCCACCATCCCACTTCAGCAACTGTGCGTTAGCACAGACCCGACCCCCCCCTTTTGGCTGCTCCATCTCCTATTCTTTTCTCTCTTCTTATCTAATATATATATATATAAATATATATATATATATATATATATTTATCTTTCAAAAACTCTAACCTAAATCTTCAGACCTCCTCTTCTCATCTAGAGCCATCACCGCAGCCAGAGAGCCCCGCCAAGCCGTCCAAACCATCCCGACGACTCCGACCTCGCGTCCTGCAGATTCCCACACGAGGCACCTTCGCTCCGGAATTGTTTCTCGTTGACTCGCTCAACCAAACGCCGTTCCGTCTTCACCGGTATGCTCACCCCTTAACCCTCTTCCATATTTGTATTATAGCCAACCTCGGAAAACGTGTACCCCTAGGCGAAAAACAGCGTCCAAAGTGGGCGCAAGCAGACCCAATTCTGGGATCGCAGAAAATTACGGTGACCACCTATATTGCCGAGTTCGTATCTCCCACCACAGAGATCTGAATTCGGTAATTCTTTTTGATACATGTAGAACACTTGACCTAGTTTATTTTCTGTTAAATAACCCTATATTATTAGCTGTTGTGGACATAATTAAATTCGTCACAAAACTATACGCACCCACTTTTTCCAGATTTCCAAAAGTTGGAAAACGGAGCGCGCCCCGCCAAACGGGACCGCCCCGCCGTGTACCAAGTGTACCAAACGGTGCACACAGCGTAACCGGACACGTAAAAATTTGTGGAAACTGATTCGGACGCGTGTGCGCGCCGGAATCAGGCCGTATCCGCAGACACACCCCGTGTCGCAACTTTTGTAGAACTCGTACGTATTTTGTGCACGCTTGTCAGATTACGACGGAACTTGCGTCACTGGACTCGTGGTAATGCGCTGGTCCTGTGACCCAATTTTCACGCAATTCTGAGATGGTTGACCAAATCGCCAATTGGCGGGCCCCACAGTTGACTTTTTGGACAAAATTTTGTTCGGCTCATCGGAATCCACATTTGGACATACCGTTGGGTTCGTATTGACATTTAGAGTTTTTTGACCTAAAATTTGTCCCATTTAGAGACTGTTACCCTTGGCACACTTTTCGGTGCAAAGTGGGCCACCCGTGGACCCCACTTTTGTTCGAAATTACCGTTTTGCCCCTGTGTCCAAATTGGACGAAAGGGATGTACTTTTTAGCTATTTTGCTCATTCCGGAAATGTTGGTGATGTTTATTTCAGCATCCGGAGACATTGTTCTGCGGCCATAGCTTTTGATCCTATGCGTTTGACTTCTGGACAGTACACCTTGCAGCTTTCTTACCAGGCAAGATACCTTGCCAAATTATTTACAGTACTTTGCATGCTATTTATATTTCTGTTTATTTATTTCATTTCTGTATAGTTCTTGCATGTATAGTTTTTCTCCAGTCATTACTATGTATTAGATATGTTGACACACACATGGCACCTAGTATCATAGAGGACAATCATTAGGCGTATGGGCTTTTAACCACTCTGGTAAACCATAGTATATAGCTCGCACTATGGGCGTGTGTCGCGCTGGTCGCTACCCCCGCGGTATATCGATTTCTGGAGTCTCGCTGGTCGCTACCCCCGCGGTATGTCGATTTCTGATGTCCATTGACGTGCGTGTGAGTTGTGAGGTAGATCGAGTAGCTACCCTTGCCCATACGTCGAAAAGTTGTCCTCATTTGCATTTATATAGATTGTCTTGTACAGCGTACTTATTTATTTCCAAATTATATGCATGTTTACTGTATTCAAGTTGGCTCGTATTTTCTGTATCTTGTTACGTCCCTCTGAGGACCTGGTCCTCTGCCAGGTGTATCTATTCTTGAGTATTTACAGGAGCACATATTGGATGGCTATATATGTTTCGTGGACGTCCTCTCTTCGAGCCCGTGATTGCTAGATGGTGTTCTTATATGGTGTTGTTGTGTTGTACTTACTTTAATATTTGCTCTTACATTCGAGTTGGTAGTGGATTTGTTTCCATCCAACTATCATCCTTAGATACTTCTTATTGAGATCTAGTTTCATAGATACTGGTTATTTATTTCTATATGATTTTGGTGGATAAGTTTTAGATTTTACCCTGTGACTTGTATTATATTTTATACCACTTGTGGATTTGATATTCATATTACAGCGTACGTGTGGATTTGGTTTCCATATATTGGAGTTGCCATATCCATGCGGCTGGCATGCTTACGTGTCCTAGTCCTACATATTTTTAGGACTGGGGCGTGACATGTTTTTGTGGTGGCCCATGCAGGTCGAGAGCATATTGTCTCGGATACGTTATTGTACCGAACAAGCCTGCACCTAGGACTAGAGTATAGGATCTCATCCACAATTGACTATGATTCATCTTCCTCCTATCTGTTCTATTTGAACAATTGCATCCTGCTTGATTCTTGTACTCCCATAATAGTTCCTTTAGTATAGCCTTCTGCTAGAATATAGGAACCCCTGTTATTAGGATGATGATTATGGTAGCACACCTATTAAGAATACAACGAGAATATAGACACCCCACTAAGTTTAGAATAATTAAGTGAACCGTAAAATTCCTTATCTATAGATTGGTTTATCATTACCCCTTGATGTATTATGAAGACTTGAGAGTAGTATAGATGCTACTAGACTTAGTTAGAAGTTTTACCATAATATTTGACCCTAGTATAGAGGATACCCTAATAAGCACTCACTACGCTGGAGACATCTCTGAAACAAATACAATCCATAATGGAGAACATCCACCAGATGATGCTAACCCAGTACGCAACTGCCATGGCTCAAGCATCGATCCCGCCAACTCAGATACGTGTGGGGGTGGACTTACCACCATCCAACCTGAGCCAAGAGCCTGCTCTAGATCAAGAGTCGGCAGTTCCTCCGCTTCCTCACTCAGAGAATGCCTTACCTCCCGCTGGAGTTACAATACAACCAACTCCGTACTATACCGTAGTCCCGCTTTCGAATGAAAATTCGACGCAGGCAGTACGGGAGTTGAAAGCCCAGTTTGACGCCCTGAAGCACAAAGATCAGCTCAAGAAACTGGGAATCAGCAGCCTTACCCAGCTATCTGGGAAGAGGTCCCTTTCCCTCCGAGGTACAAACCTCAGACTATGGCTCTGTTCGAGGGAAAAACATCAACCGTCTGAATATCTACATCCTACGGTTGCGTCATGGCCTTTCGAAGCATGGGGTATGGATATCATTGGCCCTATTCACCCGTCTTCTTCCAGAGGTCACCGGTTCATACTGGCCATCACGGATTACTTCTCCAAATGAGTGAAAGCGATCCCTCTTGCTGAGGTAAAGGCGTCTAATGTGATCAGCTTCATCAAGCATCACGTCATATATTGCTTTGGGATTCCCCGAAGGATAATCCATGACAATGGGCCTCAGTTCATCAACCAAGCGTTTCATCGATTTTGCGATAAAAATCGGATACACAATATTGCCTCTACGGCATATTATCCAGCCGCTAATGGTTTGGCGGAAGCTTTCAACAAAACTATTATCAAACTCTTGAAGAAGTTTGTCTCTTCGAACAAGAGAGATTGGGATGAGAAGCTGGGCGAATGTCTCTGGGCATACCGCACAACGGTACGAACACCAACAGGTTGTACCCTATTTTTACTGGTCTACGGGAGCGAAGCAGCTCTCCCCATTGAAATCCAGATCTCGTCACTCAGAATAGCCGTGACTAATGAGCTGACTCAAGAAAAGAATGACCTGTTAAGGCTTCAAGAGCTAGAAGGATTAGACGAGAAATACCTCCAAGCTCAACAGCGCATTGCGCTCTACCAAGCACGCATTTCCAAAGCTTTCAATCATAAAGTAAAGGAAAGAGTGTTCAAAGTCGGCGAGCTAGTTTTAGTCGTAAGAAGGCCGATGATTCTTACTCACAGGAGTAAAGGGAAATTTCAGCCCAAGTGGGAAGGCCCTTATGTGATCGAGACAACGTTCTCGAACGGCGCTTACAGGTTAGCTCAGCCTAATGGAGACCTGCTAATGCTCCTATCAACGGTAAATTTCTGAAAAGGTACTATGCTTAATCTCCTCTGCTCAAGTGGGATATAGCGAGAATCTCAATTCTGACAAAACTACTTCCAGAACGCAATTAGTTGGGTTATATTCTATCATGTCCGTATGACCTCTGAATAGATATGTCCCGCTAAAAGTTTATCGAGAGTTTATCACGTCCATACTACCTCTGATATTACTCTCGCCCAAACCTGTCATTTATATTCTGAAATGATGGATCCACAAATTCAGAAAAGATTCGCTTTATTTATTCCCGAAAAGAGCAAAAGTACATCGGGAAAGCAAAAAGAAGAAAGGGTACATCATTGTGGGGGAGCGGTCAGATCGTGAATCAGCCGCGCCAGTGTAGCTATCCTCTCATCCCTGAAAACCAAGGCATCAGCGCAGGCCCGCTCCAGCCGTGCCTCGGGATTGTTCGTAAAGGACAGCTCGGCCATTGCCCGAAGAGAGCCAGCACGGGCAGCTTCTGCACGCTCCAGATCCCGTCGTGCTGCGCTTATTCGACCAGTCGCTACATCTAGACCTGCCAACGACTGAGAAGCCCACTCCTCTGCCCGAGCGAGTTTTTCCCTCAACTTGCGAGCCCTCGCGACGTTCCCTTCATGCTCGGATTGGCACTTCGTCTGAAGGGCAAGAGCCTCCTCCACGACTGCTTTTCTTTCATCCATCTCCAGCTTATGTGCTTTGATGGAGTCATCTAGGCTTTCCAGCTGTTTAGTGAGCCACGCAGTCATGAGGTCATACCTGACCTGGATCTCAGCTTCAAGGCTGCCCCGAGTCAGCTGCAAGTATTCGTTAATAGGTTGCTCCAAACCATTAACCATCGCCTCCAGGGCGTCAGCTACCCCAGAATCGCCGAACTCCCGGACAGCCCCGATCAAAAATTGAGAAGTCTTCTTCAGACGCTCGAAGTCTAGATTCTTCGCCAACACCATTGATATCATCATTTTCAAACCGGTATAAAAGAGGCTGGTATGTTGCTCGGTCAGCGCAACCAGATCCGATTGAATGCCAGGAGTGGTCACGATATTGGCGAGTCCCCCGCCAGGAATGACTGCAGGCGAGGTGGCCACAGCCGCCGCCTCGACAGGTGGTACGACCAAAGGAGGTGCAACGACGACGATCGAAGTCGTCGGCATACTCGCAAGAGGCGAGGTCACGATAACGGGTTCATCCTCCTCTTGAGGTGACGAAACTACTCCGGGCGAGCTGGCCCCCGAAGGTATTTCCTCCTCGAAGTCGAACGCCTCCGTAGCATCGCCAGGAGCCGAAGCAGAGCCAGAAGGCGCTTCAACACTATGCTCTCCGTGGGCGCCGTCCCCTGAAAAGAGGACAAGAAAGTTAATATCAGTATGATGGTAATCTTTCTAAAAGAGGAGACATAAAAGATGACATTTACCCATAGCCAAAGGAATATATGTCGTATCTGCAGTAGATGTAGCTATATCACGCCTCAATGACGCGATACGAACTGTCATACCTGGAGAAGGAGGTGGGCCAACCGACATCGCCAGAAGCTCTACCAGGCCTTCACCAAGACGCAGTCGAGGTTCGTCAGCTGGAATCTCGCTAGGCATGCGCACAGGCGTGGCAGGAACTTCATCCGTTGCCGATCTAGGGAAAGATTCCCCCATTTGCCTTGGCCACGCAGGCGACCTTGTTCCACTACCTGGAGCAGTAGCGGCAACAACAGCCTTCAGCGAAGACTCTCCGGCGCCACCAGCCGGAACTATAGAAGGTCCCTCTCTAAAAGGCGAGGAACCTCCAACCAAAGAATCATCCCTGACACGGGGAGATACAGGCCCACTCCCAGGAGCCTCAACACCAAGAATGCGGAGAGGACGAGCAACCGTCTCCTTCCTCCTCTTACGAAGAGAAGCCTCCTTGGAAACAGATGCCCTCCGCTTCCCAGGGACTACCAAAGCCCCCGCAGGCAGAGGCACTTCACACCTTGGCACCGACACCAGAGGCCCATCCGGAGTGTCAAACTCCTCACCCTCGTCAGAAGAAACCGAGGGGACTTCAACTCTTCCCCCAGGCTTGGGAGAAGGCACCCTAAAGCTTCCACGCATGTCGAAATCGCGATGGAAGGTGTTGATCGCCACGTAGAACTGGGCGTAAGAATGGAGGATACGTAGCTCCGTGGAGGTTGTAACAACTGGCACGATAAAGATGGCTCCCGTACAACCCATGATAAAATACCGCCATCCTCTGGCTCCATCAATGAGTCCGCCCCTGGACCTGAAGCTGGTGACGACATTGCCCACGTGCAGCTGATCGTACCCAAACTGTCGGGCGAACCGACTGGGCAAGTAAGGCTCAAAGAAGCAATAATCCTCGCTTCTGTACAGCAAATGGGAGGGTCTAATACAGACCAACCAATTAAAGACTTTCGGAGAAAGATTGGTCTTATCTTGACCTAAGTCCTCAAGCCTAATCCTCGACTGGTTGCGATGCACGGAGGGGACGATACAGAATAACTTCCACCCGTGACTGAGGTTCAACGCCAGCCGACAGTCTAAAACTGTGTTCACATTCCAAGGAGAGTCCTTGTAGTTTAGCAAGAAACTACCCACCGAACTACTGCCAGGGCCGGAAGACATCACCCGGGGATTGTAGAGAATTAACCATCCCATCAAGTACAGGTATGATAATTCTACCCTAGGAAAGCTATCACGCCGAGCTTCATCGACGAGCAGCCCATCAGTCATGGCCCTCAAGCCAGCCTGAATACGGTACACCATGGCAGGGAGCAAGCCCAGTCTTGCCCCAAAAACCAGACGAACGGCAGGCCACAGGACATTCCGGTGGATGCGATCCGCGGACGCGATGCCAGGCACCACAACTCGGCGCTGCCATATGGAGAGAAAGCCAGCCAGCCTGGCTTCCTTAGACAAAGGTCTGCGACAGCGCCTCAAGTAACTATAGGCCTTAGTGCCTTCAGGGTACTTTCCTACCCCGTCATAGAGAATCTGATCGGGAGCTTTAGCATCCTCCATAAGATCCTCAACGACCTGGGCACTAAGTGCGCCCAAACAATTCACGGGCTCATTCTTGCCCCCCGAAACTTTTCCCGACGTGGCGGCCCTGGCCCGGTGAAAGAAAAGGTAGGACATCCACTTAGTGGTGTGAGCCAAGTCAGAAGGCTCATTATAAAAAGCAGTACACGCGAAGTAGTGGCACATCAGCTCCTGATACACCTCCACAAACCGAGGGTCCGAGTCCTCTAACTCCCGATTGGTGGGAACATACTCTTCATATGGGGTATCCCCCATCGGCAGTCTCGAGATCACTGCCATCTCATGGAGGGCCAACCCCAACTCCCCCAGTGGAGTGGCGAAGGTCCCAGTGAGCGAAATGTATCGCTCCATCAGTGCCAGAAACAGGTTAGGGTTAGGAGGCAACCCAACACTCGTCGCACTCACAGCAGCATACAGCCCGATGACCTCCAGCTCGCTCCGAAAATGCTTTAAGGCCCAGTCAACTAGGCAAGTCCATCGGAGGTTTGTTGGGGTGATCCACCCATTACACCGAGGATTCTCCTTGGGGTATACCCCCCTCGCCCCATGAAGTCGTTACAGAAAGTCGACAACTGGACAGGCTGGATCACAGAACTGTCTTCACTTGGGACGCTACCCGGGCACAGTCCCCTGAACAGCGTCACAATGCCGGAAGGGCGGCTGACAAACGACCCCTGGTCAGCTCCTTTCAGATGAAAGATCTTCCCCGGCTTGCCGTGAAGATCGGGAGTCAGCGTCCATGACATCCTCCTGGAATGTGTCGGATGGGAGAAAGCCGAGATGGGATAATCTCTCGACATCGTTGGCAGATACAAGACCACACTCTCGGCGGGGAAAACCCAGGGTTCTCTCTTGGGCTTCATCTGGGACTGTTTGTCAATCATGTCCCCAAAAAGAAAAGCCGGCTTGATGTACTGGTCCCCGTCTATGTACGTCAGGGGCTCTCCGTTAATCATGTTCAGCAACGTCCGCTCACCCTGAGCCGATATCAAGATCCCCTTCCTTCAGGATACTGGGGTCCGAAGATAGGAAATGTCACGTGGGACAGATCCTCCAGATAGTTTGAGTGCTGCATCCCGGCAGCGGAACCCATCACCTCGGCCAGTGGAGACTCATGCAAGTTAACTGCAAAAGTGCAAGAAAAACGTCATTACAAAACCTTACAAAACATAAAAGACCAAGAAGCGACAGTCTGTGCTTTACGCCAAGACTGTACAAAATTTGGTTATTTTACGCCGAAAGTCACATCCAGAAGCGTAATGGGCGGTATACGGTCCGTGCTTCACGCCAGACTGCCAAAAATTCTAGTTATTACGCCGGAGGTCCCATCCACAAACGTAAAACTAAAATTTTTATAGTATACACCAAGTTTTCGACAGTCAGAGCTTTTACGCTCAAAACCACAAAAATATGGAGTTTTACGCTGACACATTAGAAATGTGGGCGTAAAAGATGAAAATGTCTCCGTGCGTCATCTTCCTCAAAGAGGCTATCAGCACCGAAGACGACCTAGCGCGATCACGTTCAACTTGTGCGAAAGATTTTTCGTCATTCTTTGTCATCCCAAAGGCTCTACCTCTAAGGCCGGGTGTGCTGCTCGTCGGCGGGATACTTCGCTCAGAAGAAAGTTCACCTTGCCCGACCGAAGACTCTCGCGCTGGGGCAGAAGAACGAGAAGAAGAACCTATACCCTTTCCCTTAGTGGAGGGGATTTGTTTCGGCGCCATTTTTGAAAACTCGGAGTGCTCGAAGAAAGAACGAAGGAAGAAACTCGAACAGTCGAAGGCTCTTTTTCGCAGAAGACGGATGAAAAGCTTTTTTCTCAAAAGCTTGGGATATATATAGAGTTCGGGTCGACGCCTCGAATCCTTGGACGGACTTCTCGAAACCCGAACCAACTCTCCTAATATTTGGTTATGATTGGGTCCTACGTCAGCCTATTATTCAGAGAAGGCGGACAGTCAGCGAATTCGAAAAGTTTTTCGTGCAAAGCAGTTCAGCGGTTCCTACGCTAAAGGAACTTTCTACGCTCGACAGCAACAGATCTACGGTTTTACGCTCGCAAGCTATAAGTCTATGGTTTTACGCCCGGATGCCTTTGTGTTCGGTAGCTTTTATGCTCGAGAGGCAGCAAACCTACGACTTTACGCTCAGCAGATACCAAATCGATGATCTCACGCTCGGTGGCGCTCAGTTTACGCTCAGAAGCAACAGATCCGCAAACTTCACGCTCGGAGAAATTTTCTTTTCAGAAGCTACAGATCTACAGTTCTACGCTAAAGGAGCTTTCTACGCTCGACAGCAACAGATCTACGATTTTACGCTCGCAAGCTATAAGTCTATGGTTTTACGCCCGGATGCCTTTGTGCTCGGTAGCTTTTATGCTCGAGAGGCAACAAACCTACGACTTTACGCTCAGCAGATACCAAATCGATAATCTCACGCTCGGTGGCGCTCAGTTTACGCTCAGAAGCAACAGATCCGCAAACTTCACGCTCGGAGAAATTTTTTTTTTCAGAAGCTACAGATCTACAGTTCTACGCTAAAGGAGCTTTCTACGCTCGACAGCTACGAATCTACGGCTTTACATTCGACAGCTATAAGTCTATGGTTTTTCGCCCGGATGCCTTTGTGCTCGGTAGCTTTTATGCTCGAGAGACAACAAACCTACGACTTCACGCTCAGGAACCACAAGTCTATAATTTCATGCTCGATGGTGTTTAGTTTATGCTCAGAGGCTACGGACTAATAATTTTGCGCTCCACGACTTCCCGCACATCTGAAAGATACGCCGGCCAGATTACGCGTACATCTGAACGGTCCCCAAAGCGGTCAATTACAAAGAGTTCACACAAAAGATACTCGTTCTTGACCCCAAAGTATCCCAAGTACCCGAAGCATACAGAGTTCAAGCATTGAGAAATTACTCTCCTCGGGTCAAAATTGGAGGTTCATCCAGACTCCAGTCTGAACATCTCGTCTATGGCAACTCAGTGTGACAGCCATCCCTCGACCCTGTTCCAAGGGAGTTTCGAGAGGTCATTCTTGAAGACGAAGTCTGAACAAAATTTTTGCTCATCAGAAGCAGTAGTTCAGAATTCTACACGGTCCCTCAGTCCTAGCAGCAGGACAGTTCTAAACGTTCAAGATACTCAAACAGCGTTCTATGGACTAATTCGCTATGCGTAAAGGACAGGGCCTAATACTCTTCTTATCAGAGTCAGCGTAGAGAATCAGACGTGTCGAAGCTACACACATTCAGACTTCACAGCAACGTATGGCAAAAATGATCATATGCAGAGAAGAAGACGATTTTGTTAAAGATTAAAATCATGATTATATATGAGGGAAATCCAATCTACAAGGGTTTTTTCTCTATTTTTCATAATTACATATGAGGGAAATCCCATCTACAAAGGATTCCCCCATCGTCGTCTGAAGGCTGCCCCCCCCCCCCGGAATCTGTTCGGACAGGTTCTTGCATTGGTGGAGATCTTCCTCTTCTTCGGTTCATCGACTACCACAGTCATGAACAAGAAGATCCTCCATACGCCATGGCCGATCCAGTTGAGGCTTCTTTAACCCAACTCGATCGAGGACGACAGATTACAGTTTGTCTAATCTCGTCTGCGGGGGTCTCAGGAGAAAATATACAGCTTGCAAGTTGTGTGGTCAAATACGACCCTTCCTCTCTCCTGGGCAAATGCCATATAAAGTTGCTGATTATCCCGAGCAAGGGAGGCTAAGATATCCTTCCATGATCCATCGTTGCAGTGGATATTTGCTCGAAGACGCCATCTTTTTCGGCTCCTTACACGCTGGAAGAACATGATCTCCTTCTTCCTCAGGTCGACCCGACGAACTCCGGCGATCATCTTTGCGTGGTGATGGGAATGTGGGGAGAACAGGTTAACCCCCCTAGCCTTTTTATAGGCGAAAGAGATCGCACCGGTCCCCAATAAATCCGCCATAAAGTCAGCATCGACCGTTTCAACGCTCCATTCAGAAACATTTCGAGTTATGAGGGGCCGTTCATGCTTCTTTCAAAGCGTTTCAAATTCCGAGAAATTTAAAAGCTTTGAAGGGGGTCTTGTAGAAGCATAAAAAATACGCTAGGAAAACTCTACGCAGCATATTGATATAGAGCAGCGTAAACAGAGGCCTTCAGAGCCCTCAAGCGTACAAGCAGAGCTTTCTCCGCTAAACACAACATAAAGTATAAGCTCAAAGGACCATCCGCGTAAGTGCAGTACGTCCAAGTCGCTTCAGCGTAGACAGGGTTCTTCATCGCCTCCATGGCGTAAAACTCATCCGCTTTCAAAACAGCATTAAAGTGTACGAGGAACGCTTCGTCTTCCCCGAAATGAACCTGTCAAGTCACGCAGTGCACCTGACCTCTGACTCCTAACAAAAAGTGCTGCACGGCTACCCAGACGACGGCTGAAAACGATGGCAGACCACTCGGGACGCGTCCTACAGTATGATGGCGGATCTCTGCATTTAATGTAGAGAATTTGGTTAAATATCATCGAACCATCGTTTACTGACATCCCCTCAGCATGAACTGCTCTTTCGCGTACAAGGGGATACGCTGCCTTATTTTACACAGGCAAACATGAGCTATTTACGCTCCGCAGTAGACAAACCGCCTGCCACGTCAAAAAGCTGCACCTCGTACGGGGCTCGAGGTACGTCTCTACGTCTAAATCGAACAGAGCGGTGACAGTTTCTCTCAAAGCACGTCTCTGCGACGGATGCACAGAAGGGCTGCAGACCTTCAAAACACGCCTCCGCATTTAATGCACAGGATGGTGGCAAATCTCTGTAAGAGATTTGATTATATCTTCAAAAGCCATAATTCCGGCTAAAGACGTCCACATCAGCACTCTGGCATGGTACGCAGTGGCTTCTATGCCCATTCAGGATCTGTGCTCATTCGACTTCTACGCCCTCTCAGCTTCTGTGCTCATTCAGCTTCTACGCCCACCCGGCCTCTACGACCACTCGGATTCTATGCCCTCTCAGCTTCTGTGCTCACCCGGCCTCTACGACCACTCGGCTTCTACGTCTGTTCGGCTTCTACGCATACTCGGCTTCTACGCCGATTCGGCTTCTATGCCGATTTTATAACTATTTGGCTTCTATGCCATGGTGACAGACATTTGGCTTCTACGCCAACCTCTTCTACACGAGGGATACCTACCTACGTGGCTTCTACGTCGTGATCTTTGCAGCAGATATACGCGTTTTGTCCCCTTAGTTGGACATGCGTCACATGCTCACTCAAAAGGTCATCTATACGCAGGTATTGGTTATTTTAACCGTTGTGTAAAAGGGTGCTGTACTTTCCACTCCTCAATTTCTACACCGACGGAGTGGTCACTGTCACCAAAACTCTATAAATAGAGACCCCTATCAATGGTGAAAAGAGGTCGACAAATTGGAAGGTCAAGAGAGAGAGAGAGAGAGAGAGTCCGGAGCTCAGGCAAAGAGCAGGGATCGACGACTTTGGCATTGTGCATCCACCCTCTTCTGCAACCTTCGAAGCTGCTACCTGTCTTCCACGACACTTCTTCAACATCGTGTGGTCCAAGGGCTAAAGTGATCGACTGCAGATCAGACACCTATAGCAATTTATACCCAGATTAAATAAATTGTACTCCCACATCCTCGTATAGGATTAAATTATACAAGTTTGTTTGTAAACAAAAGAAGGCAGGTTTTGTTCAAACCATGTACTATTGTAAACCCCCTCGACCAGATTCCAGTATTTTAGGAATATTTTTCACAATTTAGGATTTGTTGCAATAATTTATTTTATTTTGCTTACATATCCTATTGACTTGTGCACCTGTCCATCACCTAATTATTTGGAGCTTTACCTCGACAGTATTCCCCGAACGAAGTTCACATACCTCTCCTAGACTTGCCAGCCTACTATCCTGCACTTTGTGCAACTCCCAGATACTTAGTTTTGAGCCTCGTATGAGACGCACAAATAGCGTTACAAACGTCCGTATTTAATTCCTATTTTAAATTCCAGACCTGTACCCATCCCTGTTCCAATAGAGATTTGAGGCCCAATATGCACCTGTTTTGCCCAGACAAAAATACGTTAATTTTCTACACTGAGTATACTACATTTAGTGTATTGACACCGTAGAAAAATTATGGCCCTACCTGCCTCTAAATAATTAGAGAACACCGTACGCAGTATTTATTAATTAATTAAATACGATGGCCCGTATTACCCAGAAACCAGGCCCAGTCCCTGCCCAGACTCACCCCCACCCCCTCGGGACCCTCACACAGCTTTTTCCTTCAATCCTGTGAATTTTAGTATTTTTCGGAATCGGGTGTTTTCCCAGACAATTTTGTAATTGTGCAATTTCCCAAAACTAGGACTTTACGCAATTTATGAAATTACAGGGACTTTCCTGCAAATTGCAGTACGAGGTGTTACCCCCTCATTGGTCGGTGAACCTGCACCGTCCATTTGGAGACGGGACCCACCCGAAAAGATCCCGGAAATATCCCGGAAATATCCCAAAAATATCCTAAAAATATCCTAAAAATATCTATAGATATTTTTACTTATTTAAATAATATAATTTTCTCTAAAAAGAAAATAAAAGAAAAAGAAAAACAAAATAAAAACCTAACCCTAACCCTACCCAGCCCAGGCCGCAGCCACCCCCCCGGCGGCGAGCTCCCTCGCCGGAGCTCCGCCGACTCTCCCCACCCCGCGGCGAGCACCCCCCCGCCGCTGAAGCTCCATCTCCCTCTCTCCTCTCTCCCTCTTCCTCTCCTCATCCTCCCCGACCGGAGCCGAACCCACCGGCGAGCCGACCCCCGACCTTCGCCCGCCCCTTCCCGGCCTCCTTCTCCACCTCCTCCGCCACTCGCCGCCACTGCCACCCCCCTCTTCTCCTTCCTGATCTTCTCCTCCCCTTCTCGTTCTCCACCCCGACCCCTTCCCGACCCCGACCTCGCCGGAGCGGCGAGCCACGGCGAGCCACGGCGAGCCACTCCCCGCCCGCAGTCGGCCCCCGACCCCTCGGCCTCCTCCTCCTTCCCTGTTCCTCTCCTCCCAGAGCTCGCCTCGCCGGACCCCCACAACTCCGCCACCACCGCCACCCTCTGTGCACAGCCACTTCTCCCCTCGAGCTCGACTTCGTCCCCGAGCCCAGGCCGACCCCCCCATGGCCGAGATCACCCCTCCGACGAGTCTCCAGCAAGCTCTAGACACAGTTCGTGTCGGACACAGCGGACACAAGGACACGGCTCGTGTCAACGACTCACGGACACGTCTCGGACACGTGAAAATCAGCCTTCACGGAGCCCTGTTCAGGTAACGATTCCTCTCTCCCCGTAGCTCCATTTTTAATTTAGCCAGTTGTGACACGTAGTCTGTGTAACCATCTCGGTGCCCGTGCAACCCGCTCGGAGCATCGCGTCCTGTGGCGATCGCGAACCGCGATCCAAATACAGGAAAAACAATGACCCGATTCACCCCGGAACTGGGTACGCCCCGCCAAACGGGATGACTTGGTCGCACGCGGTCTTTACCAAAACATGCGCGACGTTGATACGGACGTGTAGGAGTTCGAAAAAGTTGATTTGGATGTGCGTGCACACCGGAATCAACGCGTATCCGCCGACACCGCCCCGTATCCGTCAGTTCTGGAACACGCTGCAACTTTGTGTACACACGTCGGATCGAGACGAAACTTGCGCCATCGGACTCGTAGCAATACGCTGGTCCTGTGAGCCAAGTTGGTTCGATTCTGAGAACGTTGGCAAAATTCCGTATCGTGGGCCCTACAGGCTCTACTTGACGGGCGATTTTGTGACCGGCTCATCGGAATCCAATTCTGGAAGTTCCGTTGGGTTCGTATCATCGTTCCTGACTTGTTGACACTAAGTTTGGCGAATTTGGAGACCTTTGATCCTGACACGTTTTCCGGTGCAAAGCGGCCCACATGTGGACCCCGCTTTGACCAGAAACTGTTATTTTTGCCCCTGTATCCAAATTGGACAAAAAGATAGGCGTTTCTAGCTATTTGATATTTTCTGAGACTGTTAGTGATGTTTATTTCAGTATCCGGAGACTTTTATTCTGAGGCCATAGTTTCTGACTTTTGGCACTTGACATCTGGACATTATATTTGCAGCTCTCTTGCCAGGCAAGTATACCTTGCCTTGTTGTACTGTTTAAATTCAGTTATTGTTAGTTACATGTTTTAATATTATATAAATGTGCGCGTCCGAGAAAGCTCGGGTGCAGTCAACGATGGCGTTGACGTTAGGACTTGTGTCTGACCTAGTGTCTAATAGACCCACATAAAGTTGTGAAGTTATTGATATAACTTCCCAGGCCTTGACACGTATCATTACACATCACAGAGTGAGTACATGTAGGGACGCGTGCCTCATGCGCGTCTGGCCATCAGTGTGAGCAACACGTGTAGGGGTATTTAGCTCAGTTGTTATTTTATTGAGACTTGCATCATAGTAGGAGGTGTCCACATCGTTTTCACGACTTGTACATCTATATTGGGCGGGGAAGACATCTAGTAGGCGTATGGGACACCCCCTTCATTGAGTCTTTATCCTTCGATCCATGCTCCTCGGAGATGGACGATTGCAGAGTTCCCTGAGTCGGGGGCATATGACACATATACTAGCCAGTCCCGACGATTGGTGAATTACGTCAGCATATGTCTAGCCACACATTCCCATGCGTACTACAAGGTCTTTAAATTGCATTCACTTAGATGGTTAGTACACCCCATTTATTTATTCAGTATTTACATTATGGCATGTCATTTTTATGTATCTTGCTATGTCCCTCTGAGGACCTGGTTCCCTGCCAGGTGTATATGTTCTTGAGTACTCGCAGGAGCACAGATCCGGACATGTTACGTATATCCCGAGGAGGTCTTCTCTTCGAGCCTCATGATTGTCAGATGTGGTTCTTATATGGTGTGTATCTGGTTTATTTTTATATTCTATTTCGGCAGTAAATTTATTTCCATCCGACTGTCATTCTTTAGATACTTATCATTGAGATCTAGCTACATGGTTATTGTTTATTCATATTTGATTCTGTGGATGAGATTTAGATATTACCCTGTGACTTGTGATTAATTATACCACTAGTGAATTGTTGTTCATTATACAGCGTACGCACGTATATATGGTTTCCATATATTGGAGTTGCCATATATACGGGCGGCTGGCATCGTTACGTATCCTAGTCCTACGTATTTTGGGACTGGGCGTGACATGTTTTTAGTGGATATTTTTAGGATATTTTTATAATATAATTTTCTATAAAAAGAAAATAAAAGAAAAAAAAAACAAAATAAAAACCTAACCCTAACCCTACCCAGCCCAGGCCGCAGCCACCCCCCCCGGCGGCGAGCTCCCTCGCCGGAGCTCCGCCGACTCTCCCCACCCCGCGGCGAGCACCCCCCCGCCGCTGAAGCTCCATCTCCCTCTCTCCCTCTCTCCTCTCTCCCTCTTTCTCTCCTCATCCTCCCCGACCGGAGCCGAACCCACCGGCGAGCCGACCCCCGACCTTCGCCCGCCCCTTCCCGGCCTCCTTCTCCACCTCCTCCGCCACTCGCCGCCACCGCCACCTCCTATTCTCCTTCCTGATCTTCTCCTCCCCTTCTCGTTCTCCACCCCGACCCCTTCCCGACCCCGACCTCGCCGGAGCGGCGAGCCACGGCGAGCCACTCCCCGCCCGCAGTCGGCCCCCGACCCCTCGGCCTCCTCCTCCTTCCCTGTTCCTCTCCTCCCAGAGCTCGCCTCGCCGGACCCCCACAACTCCGCCACCACCGCCACCCTCTGTGCACAGCCACTTCTCCCCTCGAGCTCGACTTCGTCCCCGAGCCCAGGCCGACCCCCCCAAGGCCGAGATCACCCCTCCGACGAGTCTCCAGCAAGCTCTAGACACAGTTCGTGTCAGACACAGCGGACACAAGGACACGGCTCGTGTCAACGACTCACGGACACGTCTCGGACACGTGAAAATCAGCCTTCACGGAGCCCGGTTCAGGTAACGATTCCTCTCTCCTCGTAGCTCCATTTTTAATTCCGTCAGTTGTGACACGTAGGCTGTGTAACCATCTCGGTGTCCGTGCAACCCGCTCGGAGCATCGCGTCCTGTGGCGATCGCGAACGGCGATCCAAATACATGAAAAACAACGACCCGATTCACCCCGGAACTGGGTACGCTCCGCCAAACGGGACGACTTGGTCGCAAGCGATCTTTACCAAAACGTGCGCGACGTTGATACGGACATGTAGGAGTTCGGAGAAGTTGATTTGGATGTGCGTGCACTCCGAAATCAACGCGTATCCGCCGACACCGCCCCGTATCCGTCAGTTCTGGAACACCCTGCAACTTTGTGTACACACGTCGGATCGAGACGAAACTTGCGCCATCGGATTCGTAGCAATATGCTGGTCCTGTGAGCCAAGTTGGTTCGATTCTGAGAACGTTGACAAAATTCCGTATCGTGGGCCCCACAGGCTCCACTTGACAGGCAATTTTGTGACCGGCTCATCGGAATCCAATTCTGGAAGTTCCGTTGGGTTCGTATCATCGTTCCTGACTTGTTGACACTAAGTTTGGCGAATTTGGAGACCTTTGACCCTGACACATTTTCCGGTGCAAAGCGGCCCACATGTGGACCCCGCTTTGACCAGAAACTATCATTTTTGCCCCTGTGTCCAAATTGGACGAAAGGACAGGTGTTTTTAGCTATTTGATATTTTCTGAGACTGTTAGTGATGTTTATTTTAGCATCCGGAGACTTTTATTCTGAGGCCATAGTTTCTGACTTTTGGCACTTGACATCTGGACATTATATTTGCAGCTCTCTTGCCAGGCAAGTATACCTTGCCTTATTGTACTGTTTAAATTCAGTTATTGTTAGTTACATGTTTTAATATTATATAAATGTGCGCGTCCGAGAAAGCTCGGGTGCAGTCAACGATGGCGTTGACGTTAGGACTTGTGTCTGACCTAGTGTCTAGTAGACCCACCTAAAGTTGTGAAGTTATTGATATAACTTCCCAGGCCTTGACACGTATCATTACACGTCACAGAGTGAGTACATATAGGGACGCGTGCCTCATGCGCGACTGGCCATCAGTGTGAGCAACACGTGTAGGGGTATTTAGCTCAGTTGTTATTTTATTGAGACTTGCATCATAGTAGGAGGTGTCCACGTCGTTTTTACGACTTGTACATCTGTATTGGGCGGGAAAGATACTAGTAGACGTATGGGACACCCCCTCCTTATATATTTCTGTTGCCTGATACCATACTCTTCGGAGATGGGGTATTCCTGTTGCCTGATACCATACTCTTCGGAGATGGGGTATTCTTGTTGCCTGATACCATGCTGCTCGGAGATGGGGTATTGGTTTTCTTGTTTCTGTTACCATGCTCCGAGGAGGATGGGGTACTGCTTGTGCCCTGACGACGGGGGCATATGTGGCATATACTAGCTGGTCATGACGATTGGTGAATTACGTCAGCATATGTCTAGCCGACACATTCCCATGCGTACTACAAGGTCTTTAAATTGCATTCACTTAGATGGTTAGCACACCCCATTTATTTATTCAGTATTTATATTATGGCATGTCATTTTTCTGTATCTTGCTATGTCCCTCTGAGGACCTGGTCCCCTGCCAGGTGTATTTGTTCTTGAGTACTCGCAGGAGCACAGATCCGGATAGGCTACTTATTTTCCGAGGAGGTCTTCTCTTCGAGCCTCGTGATTGTCAGATATTGTTCTTTATGGTGTGTATTCTGGTTCCTTTTATATTCTTTTTCGGCAGTAGATTTGATTTTATCTGACTGTCATTCTTAGATATCTGTATTGAGATCTAGTTACATGGTTATTATTTATTCATATTTGACTTCTGTGGATGAGATTTAGATATTATCCTGTGACTTGGAGTTAGTTTTACCACTTATGAATTATTGTTCATTATACAGCGTACGCACGTAGATATGGTTTCCATATATTGGAGTTGCCATATATACGGGCCAGCTGGCATGGTTACGTGACCTAGTCCTACGTATTTTGGGACTGGGGCGTGACATGTTTTTAGTGGTGGCCCATGCAGGTCAGAGCATATTGTCTCGGTTACGTTACTGTACCGAGCAAGCCTGCACCTAGGATTAGAATATAGAATCTCATCCAAAATTGACTATGACTTATCTTCCTTCCAGTCTGTCCTACTTACATAATTGCATCCTGCTTGATTCATGTGCTTCCCTGATAATTCTTTTAGTATAGCCCCTGTTAGAATATAGGGATCCCTGTTGATAGGATGATACTTAGGGTAGTATTCCTATTAAGAATACCACTAGGGCATTGACATATCTTTAAGTCAGACTACTTAATGAACCCTAGTCTTCCGTATTACCTAATGAACCCTAGCACCACCTACCTATAGAATAACTTACCCTTATCCCTTGACATATTTATGTATGACTTGAGTATAGTATAAACACTACTAGGATTAGTTAGAGATTGACCATAGTATTGACCTTAGTCTTAAGAAACTAATAGAAATTCAAGGTTGGATACTAGGACAGAAACCTCATCCTATGTAGGATAACTAGAGTTTTACGCCAGAGACCCTTTTACCCTTGTTGGCGTAAAACCAATTGACCGTTGTTGGCGTAGAAGCCAATTGACCGTAGTTAGCGTAAAGGCCAAATGACTTTCCTGATTAGCGTAAAAGCCAAATTATGTAGAAGCTTGTCCC
The DNA here is from genome assembly GCA_036927795.1 of Iris macrosiphon. Classification (NCBI taxonomy): domain Eukaryota; kingdom Viridiplantae; phylum Streptophyta; class Magnoliopsida; order Asparagales; family Iridaceae; genus Iris; species Iris macrosiphon. The sequence continues at coordinate 164,488,208 of JAYESA010000004.1, forward strand.
CTTTACGCCGCCCTTAGTCTTCCTTATCCTGCGTATGACGCATCATGCCAGCCACGTAGGTAACTGCCCTGCGTAAACCTGATGATTCATAGATAACCAGCGTAGAGTAACCTGTTTAGGCGTAACATAAGAATAGGATGTTAGCGTATTTGTTACAGCCTTAGCTTTCCCCAGGCACGACCAAATCCTGCACAGAGATACGCCTCGAGCCCTGTGCAAAAAGAAACAGCTTTTGACAGGACATCTGTTTTTGTCTTATCTCAAGCGTAGATGACTGGTATCCAATAAGTCACTAACGACAATCTGGATCTCCGTGTAAACCATCATCAAACCATCCCCTCGATCGTTGTACAAGTACTTTTGTCAGAGGACAGGATTCATTAACTTGACTGACAAACTCATGAGTTTCTTATACAACTTTACACTGCAACGTATGCTAGACTTTTTACGCTAGCAGATTTTATGCAACCTATGGATATACTTTACCCGCAGACTTTTACGCAGATTTCTGCGCAGATCTTACGCAGGAAGAATAGCAATCTCTCACGCACAGACTTTATACGCGAACAGCCCTGAAGCTCTACCTTATGCTTCTCTGTTTACGCGGATAACTCTGAAATCTGCTTTTCGCCGATAGTCTGAATCCCTGTTTTACGCCAAACTACTTTGGATCCCTGCCATACGCTAGATAATTTGAAATTCTGTTTTACGCAGACAGTTTCGGATTTATACCTTACGCCAAATTATCTTACCTCTGCATTACGCAGACAACCTCGAACCCCTACTTTACACAGACTTCCTGGAATCTCTGTTTTAGGCGGACAACCTATAGTGTATAGTTAGATTGTAGAACTTAGAAGGCCATACCTCTTTTGGGTCAACTAGCGTCTTAGACAAGGAGTTAGAATAATAACTGTAGAGATTGTAGGGTCTTGTCTGTTTGTGATTTTGAATTGTTTTGAGATTTCTCACATCATAATCTAGCGTACTTATATTTACCGTACTACTTTGACTTATGCCGCTATTATAGCCTAGTTTTGCAAGCTTATTCTTTATCAAGCTTGTTCTTGAGATATGTATTATTGGAGTACTACACTAATATATTTCAGAATCAGTGTATTACGGTCTGATCAACCATAGTGCACTTGGTTCGCCCTTCGCATAATTACTTTACGTGGATTGAGATATATAGTAATTAGTAGACAGATGTACTTGCCCTCTAGATATGTCTGAGCATATCGTATCAGTTACCTAACTGTGCTGATACGAATATGAGAATAGGGATTACCAGAATAGAATTTCAATCCACAACTGTTTTGACAATTCTCGTTGAATTCTTTAAACTCATTGATCCCCACACTTCTAATCTATTACCTTCCCCTTGAACTCTTGACTACTATTTTCCGTCTTCCCTTATTTCGGAAAGGCGAAACTTCGTGCTTAGTATAAATACGAAAGTGTATTGTTTCTGTAGCTATTCCTGTTTGTTTCTTGGGTAATTACCAAACCCTATTATTAGATTGGATTGCAGTTTAAAAACTGTGCTATCCCTAGAATGACCCTACCTACCTACCTACCTACCTACCTACCTACTTTCCTGATACATGCATCATTATGACAGCATGGAATTTTGCCTCGTAACTTGGGTCAAGTTCAGAACTCAAGTATTACGATGAAGAATATATCATTTTGCTGACAGGAGTCTAAAATGATTTCACCTGGAGGAACAATTGATCGATTCCTGAATGGATAGCAGCACCTATGACTAGGTTGACTTGTAAGGATTAAGAATTCCTATGAACCAACGAGTGTCAAGCCACTTTCGAGAAGTTCAAGAAGCGTCTGACCACAACACCTGTATTGACTATTCCATCCAGAGCAGGAGTTATGTGATCTACAGACGCATCAGGAAAAAGTTTGAGATGCGTATTAATACAAGATGGCAAGGTAATGACAGATGCATCCAGACAATTATAAGTGCATGAGAAGAATTTAGAACTTGCAACCATCGTAATTACTCTGAAGCTATGGAGACATTACTAATATGAGACAAATCGTAAGATTGCACGACATACCAGTCAGCATTGTACCAGACAAGGAATCGCGTGACCAGAGCTGGTGGTCAACACCGTAGAGACAGTTAAGTATATGCAAGGACACTGGCAAGCAGTGCAAGACAGACAGGAGCAGTAGACAGACCGTCATCATCGTCCCTTGGAATTCAAAGAGGACGATCATTGCCTTCTTGAGGAAGTACTTGCTGTATTCCATGTGTCGTAACTCAGGCGTATGTGACAGACAGCAGTCAGGTTCTCAACCATTCGGAGATCACCATTAGGCCGAGCTTGTCGTATCAGGAGCAGCCCGTAAAAATCCTTGATCATCGAGAAATGGTATTGAGAAATCAGTCTATTTCCCTTAGTCCGCGTAGCATGGAAGCATGACGCGCCAGGAGAATCTACTTGGAAGCGTATGAACGACTTGCGTAAACGTTTTTCAAACCTATTCGTAACCCAAGATATAAATTACTTGTTAAATTATATCTTATGCCGACTTTGACTTCTACCACGGCTTAGTTTTAATTTCGAGGACAAAATTTTTATAAGTTGGGTAGATTGTAAACCCCCTCGACCAGATTCCAGTATTTTAGGAATATTTTTCACAATTTAGGATTTGTTGCAATAATTTATTTTATTTTGCTTACATATCCTATTGACTTGTGCACCTGTCCATCACCTAATTATTTGGAGCTTTATCTCGACAGTATTCCCCGAACGAAGTTCACATACCTCTCCTAGACTTGCCAGCCTACTATCCTGCACTTTGTGCAACTCCCAGATACTTAGTTTTGGGCCTCGTATGAGATGCACAAATAGCGTTACAAACGTCCGTATTTAATTCCTATTTTAAATTCCAGACCTGTACCCATCCCTGTTCCAATAGAGATTTGAGGCCCAATATGCACCTGTTTTGCCCAGACAAAAATACGTTAATTTTCTACACTGAGTATACTACATTTAGTGTATTGACACCGTAGAAAAATTACGGCCCTACCTGCCTCTAAATAATTAGAGAACACCGTGCGCAGTATTTATTAATTAATTAAATACGATGGCCCGTATTACCCAGAAACCAGGCCCAGTCCCTGCCCAGACTCACCCCCACCCCCTCGGGACCCTCACACAGCTTTTCCCTTCAATCCTGTGAATTTTAGTATTTTTCGGAATCGGGTGTTTTCCCAGACAATTTCGTAATTGTGCAATTTCCCAAAATTAGGACTTTACGCAATTTATGAAATTACAGGGACTTTCCTGCAAATTGCAGTGCGAGGTGTCACCCCCTCATTGGCCGGTGAACCTGCACCGTCCATTTGGAGACGGGACCCACCCGAAAAGATCCCGGAAATATTCCGAAAATATCCCAAAAATATCCTAAAAATATCCTAAAAATATCTATAGATATTTTTACTTATTTAAATAATATAATTTTCTATAAAAAGAAAATAAAAGAAAAAGAAAAACAAAATAAAAACCTAACCCTAACCCTACCCAGCCCAGGCCGCAGCCACCTCCCCCCGGCGGCGAGCTCCCTCGCCGGAGCTCCGCCGACTCTCCCCACCCCGCGGCGAGCACCCCCCCGCCGCTGAAGCTCCATCTCCCTCTCTCTCCTCTCTCCCTCTTCCTCTCCTCATCCTCCCCGACCGGAGCCGAACCCACCGGCGAGCCGACCCCCGACCTTCGCCCGCCCCTTCCCGGCCTCCTTCTCCACCTCCTCCGCCACTCGCCGCCACGCCACCCCCTCTTCTCCTTCCTGATCTTCTCCTCCCCTTCTCGTTCTCCACCCCGACCCCTTCCCGACCGCGACCTCGCCGGAGCGGCGAGCCACGGCGAGCCACTCCCCGCCCGCAGTCGGCCCCCGACCCCTCGGCCTCCTCCTCCTTCCCTGTTCCTCTCCTCCCAGAGCTCGCCTCGCCGGACCCCCATAACTCCGCAACCACCGCCACCCTCTGTGCACAGCCACTTCTCCCCTCGAGCTCGACTTCGTCCCCGAGCCCAGGCCGACCCCCCATGGCCGAGATCACCCCTCCGACGAGTCTCCAGCAAGCTCTAGACACAGTTCGTGTCGGACACAGCGGACACAAGGACACGGCTCGTGTCAACGACTCACGGACACGTCTCGGACACGTGAAAATTAGCCTTCACGGAGCCCTGTTCAGGTAACGATTCCTCTCTCCTCGTAGCTCCGTTTTTAATTCCGTCAGTTGTGACACGTAGGCTGTGTAACCATCTCGGTGCCCGTGCAACCCGCTCGGAGCATCGCGTCCTGTGGCGATCGCGAACCGCGATCCAAATACAGGAAAAATAACGACCCAATTCACCCCGGAACTGGGTACGCCCCGCCAAACGGGACGACTTGGTCGCACGCGGTCTTTACCAAAATGTGCGCGACGTTGATACGGACGTGTAGGAGTTCGGAGAAGTTGATTTGGATGTGCGTGCACACCGGAATCAACGCGTATTCGCCGACACCGTCCCGTATCCGTCAGTTCTGGAACACGCTGCAACTTTGTGTACACACGTCGGATTGAGACGAAACTTGCGCCATCGGACTCGTAGCAATACGCTGGTCCTGTGAGCCTAGTTGGTTCGATTCTGAGAACGTTGGCAAAATTCCGTATCGTGGGCCCCACAGGCTCCACTTGACGGGCAATTTTGTGACCGGCTCATCGGAATCCAATTCTGGAAGTTCCGTTGGGTTCGTATCATCGTTCCTGACTTATTGACACTAAGTTTGGCGAATTTGGAGACCTTTGACCCTGACACGTTTTCCGGTGCAAAGCGGTCCACATGTGGACCCCGCTTTGACCAGAAACTGTCATTTTTGCCCCTGTGTCCAAATTGGACGAAAGGACAGGCGTTTCTAGCTATTTGATATTTTCTGAGACTGTTAGTGATATTTATTTCAGCATCCGAAGACTTTTATTCTGAGGCCATAGTTTCTGACTTTTGGCACTTGACATCTGGACATTATATTTGCAGCTCTCTTGCCAGGCAAGTATAGCTTGCCTTGTTGTACTGTTTAAATTCAGTTATTGTTAGTTACATGTTTTAATATTATATAAATGTGCGCGTCCGAGAAAGCTCGGGTGCAGTCAACGATGGCGTTGACGTTAGGACTTGTGTCTGACCTGGTGTCTAGTAGACCCACCTAAAGTTGTGAAGTTATTGATATAACTTCACAGGCCTTGACACGTATCATTACACGTCACAGAGTGAGTACATGTAGGGACGCATGCCTCATGCGCGACTGGCCATCAGTGTGAGCAACACGTGTAGGGGTATTTAGCTCAGTTGTTATTTTATTGAGACTTGCATCATAGTAGGAGGTGTCCACGTCGTTTTCATGACTTGTACATCTGTATTGGGCGGGAAAGATACTAGTAGACGTATGGGACACCCCCCTCCTTATATATTCCTGTTGCCTGATACCATACTCTTCAGAGATGGGGTATTCCTGTTGCCTGATACCATACTCTTCGGAGATGGGGTATTCCTGTTGCCTGATACCATGCTGCTCGGAGATGGGGTATTGGTTTTCTTGTTTCCGTTACCATGCTCCGAGGAGGATGGGGTACTGCTTGTGCCCTTGCGACGGGGGCATATGTGGCATATACTAGCCGGTCATGACGATTGGTGAATTACGTCAGCATATGTCTAGCCGACACATTCCCATGCGTACTACAAAGTCTTTAAATTGCATTCACTTAGATGGTTAGCACACCCCATTTATTTATTCAGTATTTACATTATGGCATGTCATTTTTCTGTATCTTGCTATGTCCCTCTGAGGACCTGGTCCCCTGCCAGGTGTATTTGTTCTTGAGTACTCGCAGGAGCACAGATCCGGATAGGCTACTTATTTTCCGAGGAGGTCTTCTCTTCGAGCCTCGTGATTGTCAGATGTTGTTCTTTATGGTGTATATTCTGGTTCCTTTTATATTCTTTTTCGGCAGTAGATTTGATTTTATCTGACTGTCATTCTTAGATATCTGTATTGAGATCTAGTTACATGGTTATTATTTATTCATATTTGACTTCTGTGGATGAGATTTAGATATTACCCTGTGACTTGGAGTTAGTTTTACCACTTATGAATTATTATTCATTATACAGCGTACGCACGTATATATGGTTTCCATATATTGGAGTTGCCATATATACGGGCCAGCTGGCATGGTTACGTGACCTAGTCCTACGTATTTTGGGACTGGGGTGTGACAACTATACACATCTCCGTTCTTTCGTTTAAAACCACAAACACGAGGTCCTGTAGGACTTCAGCCAGGGATTCAAGTTAAGCCCGTAGTAGGGTCGATAAAGCAATAGACTCCAGATATTCATGTACCTCCAGTAGTACCGACAGTACTAGATACCCCAGCCTTGTTAGAGATTATTCGGGGAATATTTGCTGCCCAACAGCACCAGTTAGGGGTACAGCAGAAACAACAACAACAGCAGCTTAAGCAGCAAGTGTTACGCCCTAGAATCAGAATACTAGAGAATGCGGGCGGACAAAGCCAGCTACGTATACCAGAGTATTCTATACCTCGAGATACGGTTATGGCTGTCTAGACATGTGAGGGTTTACTCTACAATCCAACGGGCATTCCTGGGTTAATAGTCATAGTTGTCTCAATCTCAAGCAAGCAACAAGTTACAAGAAGTATAATTACCAAACATATAATAGTAAGGCGTACCAAACTATGCATGCATAGATGATCATGAAGCTAGTTACCAAAATAAAGAACTAGCAGAGTGTAATATTATATTATCAACTCTAGCTATAGTCAAGAATATGCTTTAGATGTAGGCCCATAGACTAGAATGTCAAGTATCGAAACACGAGCTAAACATGTGTTCGGTGGCTAAATGCTTCAAAAGTATAAGTACAAGATCAGGTGGGTGATGAAGAAAAAATCCACTCAAGTCCTCGGGTGTTCCTCGTATTCACCATCTGGAGGCAGGATGTACGGAAGATCCTACAGTGTTGCTCTAAAATTTGGCCATACAAAACCAGTAGGGCCAGACCCCAAAAACAACAAGTACCACAAGGGAGCCAACTTAAGAACTAAAACCAGCATGCAATCATTCAATAGAATAAAAAAATATAAATAAAAGCAATATGTAATTAAGCAGTTAAGTAGTTAAACAGTTAAGCAGTTTCAGGAATCTGTAACGGGTACAGTTCAGGATTAGTAGCTGGGTGATCCAAGACGAGACAAGACTAGAAAATATGCAATCACGGCCAACCATGACCTACGACTTACTATCATTAACTAACTAGGGTTATCACAATCCTGATTACTAATAAATACAGTTAAGATTTCGCACAGCCACATGCCCTGCAGACAATCTGGGTTATCCAGATTTAAGAGTACATAGAATAGATTAATTAAGTATATAGTATTTTTCTGGTAAATTACAACACTCGATGGTATGCTAGAAGTGTGCCCCTCCCGACGGAGAGCTCCAAATCCATCAGGTGTCGCTGGGATACCGAGATTGTATGTAGCCAAAAAATCTCTCTAGATACTTCTAGATAATTATTCTAGTTATTAACTTAGGCAAGTTATCAAGGATTCCTGACCATGGTGCTCAGAAATCTGTCTTAGATATGATGCAAGACTGGACTTTAGCTTGACAAGTACAATCAGGACAGGGACAAGAAATCAACCACGGGAGTTATCTTATCTGTACAAGCATTTCAGTTCTGGAGATTCTAGCATGTCAGGAGTGAGCTACGTCGAGCCACTATCAGGTTTATTAGTACATATCAGGTATCTGGAGTCAGGGATCAAGTTCATTCAGTACAAGTCAGGTATCTGGAGTTCTCAGTTTAACAGTGACATTACATTCCATGTTCCAGGTATTCCATGTAACGCCCTACTCCGCGCCGGCGTTATGTATCAAGGTGAGTGGGCAGAACTTCGTTCTCTGATTCTTGCACGCCTTAATAATAACCTGAGTTTTTTGCTTACAATGTTTTCTTAAGAGAATGATAGAACCTGCCTTGCATGTTAATGAACGAACTCACCTAGCTTGTCTTTGAAACAATGCCTGCTTAACGAGAATCCTGAATCGCCTGCTTAGAGTGCATGAATATGTTCACTATCGTCTATGCTTCGAGAGAACCATACTGTGCCTGAACGTGTTCAAGTGATAAGTCGGATTGCCCCGCAACAATGAGTGTATTCTGATGGTTCGTCTCGTCTGCATACTAGAGTTTATTTGATAGTGTTCCATGCATTCGCACGCGATCGGATAATGGCTTTTGGTGGAGAGCTGAACTGCATGCGTTATAACCACCATGGGTCACAGCTGCCATTAGCTTCAGAGAATGAGTCATTGGTATGCTGTTCCACCAGCTGCCGATCCTGAATACTCGGGGACCGCCCTGCATATACCTAAGTCATTGTGTTGGCTTGGATAGTGACTGCCCCTAAGAATGTGCATTGTGTGTCTAGCTTTGCATCAGACCCTCGAGTCGTACGAGACACGCTGTGCACACCCTGAAACATGAACGGTTTGCTTGCTTGCATATTCAATATGAAACTCTGTTTCCAAACATGTTTCTAAACAAGTAAATCGACTCTGCTAGAACTGCATGAAACGAACCTAGGTAAAACTAGAATGATCACTAGTAATGTAATATTTTATAACATGATTACTTAGTGCCTGTTTGAGTGAATGCTTATTTCTGTTCAGTTGATTTATCTCACCAGTACTTGTATAAAGTGCTGACCCACCAACAGTTTACTTGTTCGCAGGTACTGGATCGTCCGAGGGAGCGATAGGCGTGCCACAGTCCCGAAGACCCGAAATCCTGGTTTCGATTGTTGCCCCGAGAATGCTATCGTATAAGGGGGCATAATGTATGGAACGAACGTGTGCCTTTGCTAAAGGAAACCCAAGTTGCCTCGATTGTCCCGAACACTCAGTTGGCTAATGCATTGTATTGCAACAAGTCTCTTTCCGCTGCTTACTCGATTGATGCGATGATAGCCAACTATCAACTTAAACGATTGGCCTTGCACGGGCGCAACCCCAGGCCCGTGCGGTATCACGTCCCCCGAAAGCTCGAACGGGCCATTCGCATGGCTCCCTTCCTCCCTCGCACCCGCGGGACGGGCGCGGTGATTCGCGTCCGGCGCGCCGAGGCACGGTGATACGTGTCCGGTTCGTTAATTCTCGGCCGCACGGGCGCGGGGCAGGGCGGAGCGGCGGCCCGGGTGGGACCGGGGCGTGACATTCCATGTTATGGTAAGTGTAGCATCCAGGTTATAAGCAATTAGAAATAACATGCATCATGAGAATTTAACTAATTGGACTAAGCACAACGAGTAAATAATCCATAAGAGAACAAATAACAAAGAAAAATATTGCTACTATAAGTACTATAAGTACAGGAGATGAGCTGGCCGTGTAACCTCCGTGTCCTGAAATTCTAGCTTAAATGTTATTTTTAGGTTAATTTGGGGCTAGTGGGATTTTTCCATAATTTTTAGTTAATTAAAAACTAGTAATCCTAATTTCTTAGGACTTTCAAGAACTTATTTTAGGGTCAAACATAATTAAAAATATTCCAAAATTTTATTTTAGGTTCTAAATAATAAAATATATTTTCTAGAATTTTATGGGAATTTTCTGAGTATTTTTAGTATTTATTGGGAGTTATTTAGACTAATAACTAATTTTTAGGACTTGTAGAATTTATTGTGCAATCCCAGGAATATAGAATGGATCCACATTATTTTTTAGGGTTTATAATATTATTATATATTTTTTGAAATTATTTCAGAATTTTTGGAATAATTTTAGTATTTATTTTTAGTTAAATGGGTAAAACTAATGTTTAGAGCTTCTCCTAATTATAGTAGAAAACCTATGAATATAAAATTGTCCCAAATATTTTTCTAAGGGTTTTAGATTCAAAATATATTTTTTGTAATATTTTCAGATTTTTATGATTATTTTTAATATTTATTTTGAGTTATTTAGATTTAAAATGACTTAAATAATGTTTTGATAAAGGCAAATCAAAAATAAATAATATAACAAAAACCATCCAATCAGATTCTGACACGTGTCAGCCTATAAATATCTATTCAGCCGCAGGTACATCCCTATTCAGCCGCAGGTACATTCATATATATATATATATATTATTATAACCCTAATTATCCCATTATTTTAGAGAGAGAGATTTTGGAGAATTGTCATCTAGGATTCCTTCATCTTCCACAAGCCATTGTGCATAGCTCCGGACTCCAAACGATGCCTAGTTTCTTGTGTTAGAAAGATATTGAGGTTAGCTTTTTGATTATATAATTTTTTTATGAAATTATTAGTATTAAATTCTGGAAAATTCGTAGAGCACAGCATGTCCGAAAATAGACATATTTTAATATTTTCACGATTTCGGGAGAACCAGGGATCAGAATCATGAACCGTTTAAAGTTTCGAAAAGTTAATGTCGATATAATTGACATATGTTTTTCCTAGAATTTAATTCGAAGTATTTATATACTGTTAATTATGTAGAACTTCTAGGTTAGAATTTAACCATCGGTGCACAATACAAAATTTGTATGTGCCATAATTCCCAAAGAATTTGAATTCGGACGAGCCATAAATTCCAGCATATTTTGATGATGAAATCTATAGGAAATCATGCATGAAAGTCGAGTTTGTGTCGGTTGACTTTTCGGTCAATAGATCGCCTCGATTTGCGTGCCATGAGTCCCGAGTCGATATAAATTTAGTTTCTTTTGGGCAAAATTAGGTTTTGACATAAAAATCAGAATAATAAGATTAAAATAAGATTTTAGAGTAATTATTCCAAAATTAAATAAATTAAAATAAATTATATTTTGACATGGTAAAATTGTAATACATAGGTTATTTGGACTGTGACTTGGACTCTGATTCATACCAGCAAAGGACCACAGACGAATATATTCTCTGATAGTTTTTTAATTATGATATCCTCTATGTTCATTGTATCTAGTATAAATATCCATATTTCTTGACACGATGGTTACACGGATTGGTATATCCGGATCTCGTCATGAGATGTTATTCCTTGTTCATGGTGTATCTTGTACAAGTCTTGTTTCATTGGTTATCTTGTGCATGTACAGACACTGATTCTCGGGGAGACTTGCTACCTTCCTAGAGAATTTCGTGCCATAGCGTACCATGGTTGGATCTACTATACCAGTCGAGTATTTTAGTGTAGATATGTGATCATACCCTTCATGTACAAGTCTTGTTCTCATGTTAGTGTTGGTCATACACCGCACGTATGACTAGCCAGGCCCGTACTCGTGTACAAGTTCCCAAGCCGATCACATGTTAAAGCTAGTACTCACACACTTAGTCATAGTATTCTTCTTCATTGACATATTGTTCCTTCCTGCATTTATTTACAGTATTTTCCAGTATTTCCTTTATTCTATATATCTCGTACATATATATGCATCTTGTATGTTTTCATCTATTTACTGCTACATAGTTTATATTATTGATGTAGAACTGCTGTTAGAGATGTAGTTTGCTCCATCCTGACTGGAAATATTTTTCCAGACTATGCCTTAGAGGACGGGTATCCGATATTTTATGGACCACAGGGAGAGTAGCTGCTGACTTGGACCTTATAGCCAGGTGTGATTCCGGGAGGTCTAGCTGGGATCAATAGTTATTTAGTTAGTTTTTATTAGCAGTTTATGGTACCGGATTTGTCTCCGGCATACTTTGTTGAGACTTGGATATTATTGTTGAGTTAGATTATTCTATTTAGACTTGTGTTGTAATTTGGTTTATTTATTTCTTTGATATCTTATCGTGCTTTAGCTATGTGATTGAGTATTGTTAATATGATATGGTGCTATCTGTGACTCCTTATGGAGTTGGATGCTCGTGTAAGAATGATTAGATAGCATTGTGACCTAGACAACGTTCTACCGCCGATGCTGCGACGTAGGCTGGACATACCCACGCTTTCGTGCCCCTATACCGGGTGCGGGTCGTGAAACGTTTTTAGTGGTGGCCCATGCAGGTCAGACTTCGCAATTAGAGCGATGTCGTGGTAGTGTGACATCTTAGTTGTATTACTGCGTGCCTGCAATAGGATCTAGGATATAGCATACTAGGATGAGAGCGAATACTCAATCACAACTAAGAATATTTCTAATCTATTATCTTGTTATCCTTATTTTCCTTTTGTTCCTTTCTTCCTATTTGATTGATTGATTAATTCCTTAGTACCGTAGTTTGTATTCGTGATTTTCTTGTTAGAATGTAGTTAATAGTACACCCTGACAGAGACTGCAATACCATGACAAAATAGACTATAATCATACATGTTTACTCTAGATTGCATGTTGTATGATTGTAGGTAGAATTCTCTAAGACTTTGATTGTTGAGGATTTGACTGTAGTAAAGATTAACGAAGAGGTTATGACTTGACAAAGAGAGACAAGGTGCCTTAAATTTCGAGGATAAACATTAATGAAGAGTTTAGAACTTAATATGGCAGAATTGACGATTTGTTAAAATCATAGATTTTATGAAGATTAGGATATGATTGAAACTGTCATTAAAATATGAGAAATTTAAGAAGATTATCATTGTACTTATTTGACTGCAAGATATAAATTTAAGATGTAAATTGAATGCGGTATTTGAAGATTCTATAAGTATTACATTGATGAGTGTTGTGTGAAAAAAGAATAGAGGAGTAAATCATTAATAGATTAGTGTTTGAATTCAAATTTTGGGATGAGACTTTAGATTTTATAAATATACACCGATTGAATTTAAATTAGAGGATTGGATATTAATTTTTTGAGTATTTAATCATTAACTTAAAATTTTGAAGGAGATTGTAATAAGAATAGAATTTAATTTTTATTTCGAGGATTTTCAGGAATATGATATTTTGAAAATTTTGTGAAATAACAATGTGGATTTACTTCATGATTATTTGGTATGATGAATTTAATTTTGATGGTAATAAATAAATAAAATAATTGAGAATTTTAAATTTCGAGGACGAAATTTTTTTTTAGGTGGGTAGACTTGTAACCTCCGTGTCCTGAAATTCTAGCTTAAATGTTATTTTTAGGTTAATTTGGGGCTAGTGAGATTTTTTCATAATTTTTAGTTAATTAAAAACTAGTAACCCTAATTTCTTAGGACTTTCAAGAACTTATTTTAGGGTTAAACATAATTAAAAATATTCCAAAATTTTATTTTAGGTTCTAAATAATAAAATATATTTTCTAGAATTTTATGGGAATTTTTTGAGTATTTTAGTATTTAATGGGAGTTATTTAGACTAATAACTAATTTTTAGGACTTATAGAATTTATTATGCAATCCCAGGAATATAGAATGGACCCACGTTATTTTTTAGGGTTTATAATATTATTATATATTTTCTGGAATTATTTCAAAATTTTTGGAATAATTTTAGTATTTATTTTTAGTTAAATGGGTAAAACTAACGTTTAGAGCTTCTCCTAATTATAGTAGAAAATCTATGAATATAAATTTATCCCAAATATTTTTATAAGGTTTTTAGGTTCAAAATATATTTTCTGTAATTTTTTCATATTTTTATGATTATTTTTAATATTTATTTTGAGTTATTTAGATTTAAAATGACTTAAATATTGTTTTGATAAAGGCTAATAAAAAACAAATAATATAACAAAAACCATCCAATCAGATTCTGACACGTGTCAGCATATAAATATCTATTCAGTTGCAGGTACATCCCTATTCAGCCGCAGGTACATCCCTATATATATATATATATATATATATATATATATATATATATATATATATATATATATATATTATTATTATAACCCTAATTATTCCATTATTTTAGAGAGAGAGATTTTGGAGAATTGTCATCTAGGGTTCCTTCATCTTCAACAAGTCATTGCGCATAGCTCCGTACTCCAAATGAGGCCTAGTTTCTTGCGTTAGAAAGATATTGAGGTTAGCTTTCTGATTATATATTTTTTTTATGAAATTATTAGTATTAATCTGGAAAATTCGTAGAGCACAGCATATCTAAAAATAGACGTGTTTTAATGTTTTCACGATTCCGGGAGAACCAGGGATCAGAATCATGAGCCGTTTAAAGTTTCGGAAAGCTAATGTCGAGATCATTGACATATGTTTTTCCCAGAATTTAATTCGAAGTATTTATATACTGTTAATTCTGTAGAACTTCTAGGTTAGAATTTAACCATCGGTGCACAATACAAAATTTGTATGTGCCATAATTCCCAAACGAATTTAAATTTGGACGAGCCATAAATTTCAGCATATTTTTGATGATGAAATCTATAGTAAATCATGCATGAAAGTCGAGTTTATGTCGGTTGACTTTTCGGTCAATAGATCGCCTCGATTTGCGTACCATGAGTCCCGAGTCGATATAAATTTAGTTTCTTTTGGGCAAAATTAGGTTTTGACATAAAAATCAGAATAATAAGATTAAAATAAGATTTTAGAGTAATTATTCCAGAATTAAATAAATTAAAATAAATTATATTTTGACATGGTAAAATTGTAATACATAGGTTGTTTGGACTATGACTTGGACTCTGATTCATACCAGCAAAGGACCACAGACGAGTACATTCTCTGATAGTTTCTTATTTATGATATTCTCTATATTCATTGTATCTAGTGTAAATATCCATATTTCTTGACACGTTGGTTACACGGATTGGTATATCCGGATCTCGTCATGAGATGTTATTCCTTGTTCATGGTGTATCTTGTACAAGTCTTGTTTCATTGGTTATCTTGTGCATATACAAACACTGATTCTCGGGGAGACTTGCTACCTTCCTAGAGAATCCCGTGCCATAACGTACCATGGTTGGATCTACTATACCAGTCGGGGTGGGGAGTATTTTAGTGTAGATATGTGATCATACCCTTCATGTACAAGTCTTGTCCTCGTGTTAGTGTTGGTCATACACCGCACGTATGACTAGCTAGGCCCGTACTTGTGTACAAGTTCCCAAGTCGATCACATGTTAAAGCTAGTACTCACACACTTAGTCATAGTATTCTTCTTTATTGACATATTGTTCCTTCCTGCATTTATTTACAGTATTTTCCAGTATTTCCTTTATTCTATATATCTCGTACATATATATGCATCTTGTATGTTTCCATCTATTTACTGCTACATAGTTTATATCGTTGATGTAGAACTGCTGTTAGAGATATACTTTGCTCCATCCTGACTAAAAATATTTTTCCAGACTATGCCTTAGAGGACGGGTATCCGACATTTTATGGACCACAGGGAGAGTAGCTGCTGACTTGGACCTTATAGCCAGGTGTGATTCTGGGAGGTCTAGCCAGGATCAATAGTTATTTAGTTAGTTTTTATTAGTAGTTTATGGTACCGAATTTGTCTCCGGCATACTTTGTTGAGACTTGGATATTATTGTTGAGTTAGATTATTCTATTTAGACTTGTGTTGCAATTTGGTTTATTTATTTCTTTGATATCTTATCGTGCTTTAGCTATGTGATTGAGTATTGTTAATATGATATGGTGCTATCTGTGACTCCTTATGGAGTTGGATGCTCGTGTGAGAATAATTAGATAACATTGTGACCTAGACAGTGTTCTACCGCCGATGCTGCGGCGTAGGCTGGACGTACCCACGCTCTCATGCCCCTATACCGGGTGCGGGTCGTAACAGGCCGCAAGCAAGAAACTAGCCACATGCATCAAATTGGCCGCATGTAGGAAGCTGGCTGCATGGATCAAAACTGGCCCCATGAATCAAATTAGACACATGGATCAAACTGGCTGCATGAATCATCGCAAGGTCCACTCCTCGGGACAAGGGTTGAGGGACAGAAAATAAATACAAGGCCAAAAAGTGACTAAAGCGACTAGAGCGTGTCAGAGAAGTGACCGATGTAATTGGCCAATAATGCATGTCAGAGAAGAAAAGACAAATTCAGAGGAAATCGTGCCAAGGTGGCGCTGAGTCACGCATTGGGAAAGGAACACATAGCTCGGGGTCGCATGGACAATTTTGGCCGCATAGGTAATTTTAACCGCATGCTCCTCTGGGCCGCATGGAATCAGGAACTTAGAAAATTTTCTTTCGTTCAAGTTTCATGCATTTGGTCAAGGGCACATGTGCAGATTCATTCATGCATCCAACATGATGGTCGTATATTGAGTTTTAGAGCAAGGAGTCCAGATCGCATACAAAGCGGGCCGTATGGAGCTCCTTTGTCCCAGAACAACAAGTTTCAGTCATGGAAAAGCTCCAAGTCCTGAAAATATGATTCTCCCTGAAATTCTCATTTCTAGCTCAAATCTAGAGAAGTAAAGTTCTAAACCACTTGAAATCAGCTGCTCTATCACATAGAACAACTAGTTTTGAAAAATAATAAGTTTTAAGAGATCAAAACCATAAAAATGCCAAGAACACATTGAACTAAAAATGTAGATCTATTCCAACCGAGCTATCAAAACCAAAAATACCAAGAAGTAAACATGCATAGGAGTTCATAGAGCACAATATAGACCAATAAAATACAAGAAATCCACAATAATGTAAAAGTGTAAGTTTTTATTATTGGCAAGATGTACTTGCCTAAAACCACCACTAACTACTACCACTACTACCAAGGGAAAGGGGAGGGGGAGCCGGTCCAGGGCTGCTCTCAGCTAGGGAGGAGGGAAGAGAAAATGAGAAGAAAATAAAAAGAGGAAAAAGTAAAAGAATGGGGAAGACAGGGAAAGAGATGAGTTATATATCAAGGGTGGTTAACACTATTCACAAATCTAGAAATTATATGAGAGCAGCTAGAGAAATCCAAAAAAATATACGGGAAGTATATACAACAATAGCACACATATACAAGATATAAACATGGAAAATACGTAATAGTGAGACGAGTCTCACGTCTCTCACCTCCTTAGAAAAATTTTGTCCTCTGAATTTCAATAAGGCACAGGATCTAGTAAGGAGACTATGGGAATCATGCAATAAAACAAGCATCATGGTACGGATGTCAATCACAAGCAATGAGCTATCTAGAACAAGGTAAGCATGCACAAGACAAATCAAGGTATGTGATATACGAACAAGTATACCTCACAAGTCAAACAGATACGGGTATCGAGCTTGGATATCATTCCTGCGCTCCAAAGTTGACTCGCCCGGTGAGTGATGCCCCCAAGCAACTCGGACTAAACGAATGGTCCGATTCTTGAGAATTTTCTCTCTCCGGACTAAAATTGATACAGACCTCTCCTTATACGAAAGGTCGGTACTAACAACCAATTCTGAATGATCTAGAAGATGGTTTGTATCTGGTATATACCGTCGTAGCTGGAATATATAAAAAATATTATGTATCTCACGAAGCGATGGCTGAATAGCAAGACGATAGGAAACATCTCCTACTCACTCAAGAATATCAAACGGACCTATATATCATGGACTAAGCTTTCTCCGTACATCAAATCTGATAACTCTGCGGGTAGGCAAAATTTGAAAGAATATATGGTCGTCGACAGAAAACTCAAGAGGTCGCCGATGCGAATCGGCCCAATGACGCTGGCGATCTTGTGCTACTTAAATATGATTCTGGACTTGCTTGACTACTTCAACTATTTGGGCTATCATCTCGGGACCAAGCAATTGCCTTTCGCCAATATCATCCTAAGCTACAGGAGATCTGTACTTCCTGCCATACAGTGCCTCGAAGGGTGCCATCTGGATACTGGCCTAAAAATTGTTATTGTAGGAGAACTCTACCAGGTGTAAGTAATCCTCCCACGAACCACCAAAATTAAGGGTACATGAACGAAGCATATCTTCTAGAGTCTGGATGGTTTGCTCCGGCTGACTATCTGTCTGGGGGTGATAAGCCGTACTGAACTTCAGGCTGGTGCCTAAGCTCTTTTGAAGACTCTGCCAAAAGTGAGAAGTAAATCTTGAATCTCTATCTGTGACTATGTTGACTGGCACTCCATGTAGTCTAACAATCTGTCTCATGTATATCTCGGCTAACTATTCTGTGGAATGGCCAACCCTGAAAGAAAGAAAATATGAAACTTTCGTGAGTCGATCCACTATTACCCAAATAACATCCCTGCATGCTGGGGACCTAGGTAGACCTATCACGAAATCTATGGTAATATGTTTCCACTTCCACTCCGAAATTGGTAAAGGTTAAAGAAGTCATGCTGGTCTCTGATGCTCAGCTTTAACTTGTTGGCATACTAAACATCGAGAAACAAACCGAGCTATCTCGCGCTTCGTTCCATTCTACCAAAAATAATGACGAATATCTCTGTACATCTTGGTTCCTCTGGGATGCACTGAATATTGTGAACTATGGGCCTCCGACATAATCTCACGATGAAGGTCTCTGTTAGGCACACAAAGACGATTCCCAAAATGGAGAGTTCTGTCATTGGGAATGCTAAGTTAGGGTCTATGTCCTGCCTCACATTTTGCTCTGAGTCGCTAAAGCTTGGCATCTGCTGTCTGTGCTACCTTGATTCTTTCCACTATACTGGACTGAACTTGTAGACTTGCTATCAGTACTGCATTGTCAGGCAATACTACTTCTACACCCATCTCTTGAAGATCTTTAAAAATCTCTCGCAACAAGAAAATAAGTTCCTGCTCTCCGGCTCAAGCCATCCGCTACCACATTGGCCTTCCCATAATGATACTGAAGGTCAAGATCATAGTTTGCCATCAACTCCAGCCATCTTCTTTGCCTCATGTTAAGATATTTTTGGGCAAAGACATACTTCAAACTCTTGTGATTGGTATAAATCTTTACTCGATCCCCATATAGGTATTGTCTCCAAAGTTTGAGTGCGAAAATAACTGCTGCTAACTCCAAGTCGTGCGTCGAATAATTTTTTTTATGATCCCGAAGCTACCGGGATGCATAAGCTATAACCTTGCCATGCTGTATTAGAACGCATCCCAGTCCCTTGCCGGATGCATCATAATAAATTATGAATCCACCTGTCACATCCAAAAGCGTCAAAATAGGTGATGTGATCAATTTCTGCTTAAGCTTCTCAAAATAGGTCTGACAAGCATCTGTCCAATCAAAGTGCACATCCTTTCGTGTTAGCTGCGTCAAGGATGCAGAAATTCTAGCAAAGTCTGCCATAAATCGTCGGTAATATCCTGCTAATCCTTGGAAAATACGAACTTCTACAACTGTTTTGGGTTCTGGCTACGTTTCAACGGCTTCTATCTTCTTGGGATCTACCTCCACTCTACCTCTGGAAATGATGTGGCCTAAGTAGGATATACGATCAAGCCAGAACTCGCATTTGCTAAACTTTGCATATAGCTTATGCTCTTTGAGAATTTGAAGAACTGCTCGAAGATGCTGCTCGTGCTCTGCTTTACTCCGACTGTACACCAAGATGTCGTCGATGAACAATATCACGAACTTGTCCAAGTAAGGCACAAAAATATGATTCATAAGATCCATAAATACTACTGGCTCATTGGTTGCTCCAAAGGGCATCACTAGAAACTTCCAATGGCCATATCTTGACCTGAACGTCGTCTTGGGTATATCTTGCTCTCTGACTCTGATCTGATGATATCCAAACCGTAAATCAATCTTTGAAAACACGGTCGCTCCACTAAGTTGGTCGAACAAGTCATCTATTTGAGGCAATGGATACTTATTCTTGATGGTTACCACATTGAGGGTATGATAATCTACACATAATCGTGACGTATCGTCCTTCTTCTTCACAAGTAGCATCGGAGCTCCCCAAGGTGATCTACTAGCACGAAAGAATCTCTTGGTTCTTAATTCTTCAATTATTCGGTACAAGGCTTCTAACTCTGAAGGTACCATCTTGTAAACTCTCTCTGATACTGGGGCTATTCCGGGAAGTAGATCGATGGTAAACTCAATTTCTCTTTCTAGTGACATGCCTGAAAGTTCTTCTGGAAATACATCTGGAAATTCATCAACAACTATGGGGAATCGTACTTCTTTTGCTACTGCCATTCTCATGGTTGCTGGTGAAGACTCTGTCTCGCCTCTAGAAAATAAGAATTCTTCTTCTCAAGGAATACGAAAGATAATCTTGCCAGCATGGCAATCTATCATCGCGTATCGAGCACTTAACCAATCCATGCCTTAGACGACATCATAATCTTCCATAGAAAATTCTATCAATCTGGCAAAAAATCCTCGCCCATATACTACAACTCGACACGATGCATAAACTCTATCGACTGCCATAATACTGTTACCAGTAAGTATATTGAGTCTTACTAATAAGGATTCGGGTTCCAAACCAACTCATGTAGATATAAAATAATGTGATGCATCTGAATCAAATAATATTGGGTCGGCAAAGGCCTGCTACTACTTTACTTGAAGCTAACTGCTCTTCCACAGTGAGTGACATTGCCTGACCTCGTCCTCTCGGTGCTGGTCCTCTCTGTTGCGGACCACCTTCTCTGGCCTGTGCTTGAGCTTGGGCCTGCGCATACTGTTGTGGCCTTTGTTGCTAGTATACTTGATATTGGGTCGACAAAGGCCTCTGACCCTAATTTTGCTGAGCCGGCACTGGAGCCCTATATTGTGGTCATGCCGGGGAAGACGATGATGAACTGGCTCTGTGTGGACAAGATCCCACTCTGTGTCCTGGAGCTCCACAGGCTAAACACAATCCTTGTGCTCTGAAAATACGTGCCCAGGTTTTCCACAATGAGAACACCCTACTGAAGAAGCTGTTCTCTGCTACTGGGGTCGGGTTGGTGCCGTTTGCTGGACCGAGGCTGTTGATGCTAGCCTCCTCGGAGATCCAATGGTTAAGGCCCTAACTGTCGGGGCTGGTGCTGAAGACTGGGAGTAAGAACCTCCTTAGGTGTGGGTCCTCTTCCTTCCTCCAGTTCTATCCATGATTGTAAACTCCCTTGACCAGATTTCAGCATTTTTAATTAAATTAGAATTATTTAATGCAAATTAGGATTTATTACAGCAATTTAAATTTATTTTGCTTACATATCCTATTGATTTGTGCACATGTCCATCACCTCAATATTTAGAGCATTACACTGACTGTTATCCCCAAACAAAATTTACATACCTCTCCTAGACATGCCAGTCTACTATTCTAAACTTTGTGCAGCTCAGAAATACGCTGGCATGAGTCTCATTTTAGTCGCAAAAATATCGTTACAAACGTTCGTATTTATTTTCAATTAATTTCCAGACCTGTACCCTTGTCCCTTCCAATCAGAATTAGAAGCCAACAGGCACCTGTTTTGTCCAAACAAAAATACGTTATTATTCTACTTTGAGTATACTACAATTAGTATACTTACACCGCACTGAAATTCTGGCCCTACCTATTTTTAAATAATTAGAAAAAACCGTGCGCATTAATTATTAATTAATTAATACGGTGACCCGTATCACCCAAAACCAGGCCCAGCCCCTGCCCAGACTCACCCCACACTCTCAATGCCCTCCCACACCTTTCCTCCTCAGTTCTGTACATTTCAGCAATAAGGTATTTTTCCCAAACAATTGCATAATTGTGCAATTTCTCAATTTTATAGGACTTTTATGCAAATTATGAAACTGTAGGGGTTTATGTGCAAAATGGTATGTACGAGGTGTCAACCTCCCATTGGAGGGTGATCCTACACCGTCCATTCCAAAAGGAGTCCAGATTTAATGTATTTACAAACCTAAATATCTAATAAATATCTAAGATATTTATTACACCTATTTACCAAAATACCCCCAACCCTTAACCTTAATTACTAAACTACCCCTAACCCTAATTTCTATATAAACTCAGCCCCCCCTTCCCGAACACCCATTCCTCTCTCACCTCAGCTCAGCCCCCTCCGACCACTCCTCGACCGCCTCGCCACCCCCTGACCTCCTCCCCGGCCGCCGCACCACCTCCCTGGCCACCGCAGCCGTCGCCGACAGCCCCCACAGCATCCTCCCCATCATTCGCACCAAAACACCACCACCACTCCCAACCTCCCTAACCACCACCACCCACCGCCTCAGACCACCGCCCCCATCCTCTTCGTCGTCGACTCCTCCGTCGAACCGACCCATCCCCGCCGCCCCACGACCACCGCCCCGACCACCAGCTCCGCCACAGCAACCCCCGACCACCCCGACCACAACCCGAGCACCCCACCCGACTCCCTTAAACTCCACCCCTGGCCGCCGTTAACCACCACTACCACCTTCGCCGCCCCCTCCTCCGCCGCCTTGACCCCCTGCACCGCCGCCTCTGCCGCTGCAGCTGCTGCAAGCTACTGCTGCTGCTGTTGTTGTTGCTGACTGCAACTGCTGCTGCTGTAGCCGTTCCGGCCAGCCGCCTGCCTGACCGCCGCCCTCCACCCGCCGGCGACGACGAGGTGGGCCCACCTTACGTGTCAGGTACCCCACCCCCCTCTCTCTACGTATATACATATATATATATATATATATATACATATGTATGTATGTATAAATACCTATATATATGTATAATTATATATATATTTATATATATTATAATATATATATTTATATATATTATTTATAATATATAATTATAATATACTTAAATACAGTATATATATACAGTATATATCAATATATTATATTTAAATATGTATTAATATATGTATATTTTATATATATATATATATATATGTATATTTATATATATATATTTATATATATTGTATTATATAATTATATATTATATAATTATTATTATATTATAGTATATAATATATATTTATATATACTAATATAGTATGTATATAAATATATATGTATTATTATTATATATATATTATATATTTATATGTATATATATATATCTATATATGTATATATGTACATTTATATATATGCCTTTATTTTTAATTATTACAAATATGTATATATATATATATATATATATATTATTATATAAATATAAATATATATTGTTAAGTATATAAAATAGCATATATATATTTTATTATTTTTCCTTGCAATTTATATATATATTATATATATTTATATATATGTATATATTTATATTAAGTATATAAATATAATATTTATATATTTATATTATATGCTTTTAATATGTACTATATATATTAATTATGTATAATTATATATATAGTTATAATGTCTTCTATATATACATAAGTATAAATATATCCTATATTATTTAAGATACGCATTGTTTAAATATTAAATTCACGAACCCTATACGTCTTAAACAGAGTGCACCTATAACGCAGTCAGTGACCCCAGGTCACAGGATCCCTCAGACACAACTGCAGGAACAGGTTTTTGGCACGCCCAACTCAGAGACGTAGGCAAGTATACCTTGCCAAGTTTTACTATTAAATTCTTAAACTGTTGTATGTTATTTTCAGTAAACTTATATATAACTGTGTGTGTCTGAGATTGCCTCGGGTACCGTCAACAGATAGTTGACAAGTAGTATAACTGACTTAGACTTTAGCAGACTTACCTGCAGTTGCGAGGGTATCCTAATATCCTCGTAGACCCTGACACTGGTACACGCAATACGGTTACAATTCATATTGGGATGCGAGTTTGCGTACTCGATTAGCTACCAGTGCGTGTGACATGCATCACGGCTTAGCACGAAATCAAGAAAATTCAGGAAAGTTATGACTTGGCATATAGCTACATTGGGCGGAGAAGACAACTAGTAGGCGTATGGGACACCCACCTCCTTGAATGTTATACCTTCGGATACCATGCTCCTCGGAGATGGCCGATTGCAGAGTGCCCATGTGTCTGGGGGCATATGTGGTATATATTAGCCAGTCACGACGATTGGTGAATTAAGTCAGCATATGTCTAGCCTACACTTTTCCATACGTACTATAAGGTCTTCACATTGCATTCACTTAGATGGTTAGCACTCCCTTATTTACTTTATTCAGTATTTACATATGGCATATTTTATGTATCTTATTATGTCCCAATGAGGACCTGGTTCCCTTCCAGATCTAGACGAGGCGTACTACCCCTTAGTATACGGACCCGGACAGGAAACAAGGTACACAACTGAGGAGGAGTTAGAGGAACTGCCATCAGAATCTGTCTGATCTTTAGTGGTTTGTTCACCTGGAGAGGAGCAGAAGCCTCTTTCCTACTGCTCTTTAGCAGTATATTCATCTAGAGCTGGAGTCTCATTACCTAGCTAGTCGAGGCACTAGTCTTGCTATATTTCTGCACTTTTATTATCTTTTGCAGTGGGTTTGTTCCCACCAGACTTATCTGATTTGTACTATAACATTTCAGACATCAGCACTTATATATATTCAGCACTCATTTCAGTATTCCTTGATATTTTGTGGATGAGATTAGACTTTACCTGTATCAGACTTGTTAGTATTTTAGGACAGCGTAGCACGTCTCTTCGGGTCCATTAAATTAGGTAATCCCTTAGTGACGTGTCAACTGGCCAATGCCACGTGGCCTGGTTCCATATATTTTGGGACTGGGGCATGACATGGTTTTAGTGGTGGCCCATGCAGGTCTGGTTAATTGCTAGTGGTATGATGACATGCCCAGCAAGCCTGCAATAGGATATGAATACTAGGTCTCATTCACTCTGACTTTACCCTCGAAATATTTTTTTTTGCTTCTTGCTTGATTATTGTATTATTCCTTTCGTGCTTTTCTAATTATTCTATCTTCTTCAGAAATATGGACATACCCAGTGGACACGCGACTGTTGGGGTTGATCAAGCAACAGACCCCTCGCTAGATGTCCAAAGGACCCCAACCACCCTACGAGACCAGTCCCCGAGAAGGACACTGGTCTATCCGACGACCCCGTACCTTCACCAAAATCCTACCCAGGAAACTACGCCAGCCCAACAAGAAGGGCAAACTTCCCAGGCACAGACACCGCAGGCGGAGACACCTTTGCCTCCACCTCCAGCCATGATGCCACAACTTGAGGGACAGCCTCAAATGTTCCAATTCTTCCAAGCTATGTTGCAGGCACTGTGGCAACAGACTGAAACCCTGAGACAGAGCTTAATGACAGCTCTGGAGAGAATAACTGCCCCGACACCAGCACATGTCCGACCAGCTGGCACTGTCCGAGGCTTTCGCCAGATGGGCCCGAGAACCTTTTCGGGCAGCGAAACTCCGGAGGAGATCTCAGACTGGATCTCCAACACAAAAATGCTACTGGAAGGTTCACAACTTCAACCAGACTTATGGATGACCGCAGTGAGGGCCCAACTCTTAGGCAACGCCCATCACTGGTGGGATTCCATCGAACGCAGCGTCAGCAATACCCAGACTTGGGAACAATTCTTGGAGTACTTCAATGCAAAGTACTTCCCAGCCACGGTCAGAAATGCCTTGTACTCCCAGTTCCTGCATCTGGAATAAGGGAATATGACCGTCGACGCCTATGACGCAGAGTTCAGTCGACTGAGTCGATTCGGTGCCATCCTGATACCAAACGAGCTGGAGAAGGCCATAAGGTTCCATCACGGCCTTACCTTCGAGCTCCAAAGGTATACTACGGCGCAGTCGAGGATCTCCTATGAGGCAGTTCTTTTAGAAGCAAGGATACAAGAAGCCATTGGCCGAGGAGCAAGACGCTCTAACCCAACCATACCGGCCAGAAACCAGCCCGGAGCAGAAGGACCAATCCGTCGTCCGGGAAACCAGACACAGCAAAAGACGGGGCCATATCAGCACAAAGAACTTCCGACTTGTCATCATTGTGGCAAGAAGGGACATTATGTCCGAGACTGCAAAAAAAAGCAGGGACTATGCCTGATATGTGGAGCAAGTCAAAATATGGCCAAAGACTGCCCACAACATAGAGAGGCAGCACCCCAGAACGGGCAAAGACCAGGAGCACCAGCCCAGAGGATGCTACCCTCAACTGGAGGCCAACATCCCTCAACATCTGGAGGATATCAGAAAGGACCTCCCCTGGCCACACAGGAGACGCAGTTCAAGCAAGCCAGGCAGCAAACCGAAGGGCAAAGGCACGGGCAGGCCTTTGCACTAGCTGTAGTTACAAAAAAGCCGGAAGGTGAAACTATTACAGGTACCATTTTAGTTGCATTATTACCTGCAACCGCATTATTTGATTCTGGCGCTACACTGTCTTTCATATCTAGTAGTTTCGTAGCCATGCATAAACTAGCCACTTCCCCATTGCCTAAATGCTGGAAAATTCTTACCGGAGGAGGCATCGTGCCGGTTACCAGCACTATGAAAACATGCTCGGTAATCGTTTGTAGTAGAGAGCTGAGAGCGCAATTTTTGGTACTTTCAATGCCAAACTTCGACGTTGTCTTAGGCATGGACTGGTTAAGCCAGTACAATGCTATACTAGACTGTCGGAAGGGTATTATCATCTTTAGACCCCCAGGTCACCCGGAGTTCGAGTATATACGGGGCACCATCGAGCAAGGAGTAGGCCAGACACCTAGAGCTTACATGGTGATAGAGACAGCACCCCCAACAATTGTAGCAGAGTTCGAAGATGTATTTCCGGAGGAATTGTCAGGCCTACCGCCTGACAGAGAAGTGGAATTCACCATAGAGTTGATACCCGGAGCTGCGCCAGTATCCTCAAATGTGTACCGATTGGCAAAGAAGGAGCTTGACAAACTGAAGCTACAACTAGAAGAACTACAGATTAAGGGATTTTTTCGTCCTAGTACATCACCCTGGGGAGCACCAGTATTGTTTGTACCAAAGAAGGATGGAACATATCGTATGTGTTTTGATTACAGAGCCCTTAATGCTTTGACAATAAAAAATAAGTACCCCCTACCGCGGATTGATGATCTGTTCGATCAACTGACAGGAGCAGTGGTGTTCTCAAAGATAGATTTGAGATCAGGCTATCATCAGGTAAAGGTACGGAGAGAAGACATTCCAAAGACAGCATTCAGGACTTGTTATGGTCACTACGAGTTCCTGGTGATGCCTTTTGGACTGACAAATGCACCTGCCATATTTATGAACCTGATGAACAGAGTCTTCCACCAATATCTGGACCAGTTCGTGGTAGTCTTCATCGACGACATCTTGGTGTATTCGAAGAGCCACGAAGAGCATAAAGAACACTTGAGACTGGTGCTAGAGACAGTAAGGCGTGAGAGTCTATATGCTAAGCTGAGCAAGTACGAGTTCTTCCTTGATCGTGTCACTTTTCTTGGACACGTTATCACAGGAGAAGGCATCTCGGTGGACCCAGCAAAGATCTTATCTGTGGAGACATGGCCAACCCCTACCAACGTCTCAGAGGTGAGAAGCTTTCTAGGACTTGCCGGATATTACCGGAGGTTCGTAGAGAACTTTGCAAGGATCGCAGAGCCAATAACCCGTCTGACCCACAAGGAGCATGAGTTCATCTGGTCAGAGGAATGTCAGATAGCTTTCGATAAACTAAAAAAGCGTCTGACTACTGCCCCCATCTTGACCATACCATCTGGATCCGGAGGATTCATAATATATAGCGATGCATCCGAAAAAGAATTAGGTTGTGTCTTAATGCAACATAGGAAAGTTGTAGCCTATGCCTCAAGACAACTGAGGACCCATGAGAAGAATTACCCCACTCACGACCTGGAGCTTGCCGCAGTCATCTTTGCCCTGAAGCTTTGGAGACATTATCTATACGGCGAACGAGTGGAGATATTCACTGACCACAAGAGCCTGAAGTACGTCTACACCCAGAAGGCCTTGAACCTGAGACAAAGGCACTGGCTCAAAGTGATGACAGACTTCGAGATTAATCTGCAGTACCATCCCGGGAAGGCTAATGTGGTAGCTGATGCTCTAAGCAGAAGACCCACGGCATTTTTTCTGATCACCCAACCAGATCTATTGAGAGATCTAGAATAGTTGGGTATAAAGGTCATTATGCCAGAAGTTGATGGCCAATTATCAAACTATCAGTTGCAATCAACATTGGTTGAAAGAATCAAGGCTGCACTGCCAACAGATACAAGATTCCAGAGACTTCGACAAAGAACAGAGGCTGGAATCCAGACAGGATGTCACATACATGAAGATGGGACTTTAAGATGTGGAGAACGTCTTTATGTTCCAAATGGAGAACTTCGTGAGGAGCTGATGTCAGAAGCTCACAGCTCAACATACTCTATCCATCCAGGTGGCACAAAGATGTACAGAGATCTGAGACAATACTATTGGTGGCACAGAATAAAGAGAGAGATAGCACACTTTATGGCCAAATGCCTGGTGTATCAGCAAGTCAAGGCTGAACATCAGAGATCAGCAGGTCTACTTCAACCCCTTCCAATACCCGAGTGAAAATGGGAACACATTACGATGGACTTCGTTACAGGCTTCCCAAGAAGTCCCAGTGGTCGTAATGCTGTATGGGTGATCGTAGATCGACTCACCAAGGTTGCTCATTTCTTACCCTTCAGAGTCGGGCAATCTACAGAAGTCTTAGCAGACATGTATATGAAGAAGATCGTACGTCTGCACGAAGTACCAGTCAGTATAGTATCTAACAGGGATACGAGATTTACATCTTACTTTTGACGAAGTATGCAAGAAAGTCTTGGTACCCGCCTAAAGTTCAGCACCTCGTATCATCCGCAGACAGATGGCCAGTTCGAACGCACCATTCAGACACTGGAAGATATGTTGAGAGCATGCATGCTTGATTTCAGTGGATCATGGAAAGATTATTTATATCTGGTGGAATTTTTCTATAACAATAGCTATCAAGCGAGCATTCAAATGGCTCCCTTTGAAGCATTGTATGGTAGAAAATGTCGTTCCCCAGTATGTTGGAGCGATATAGGCGAAAGGCAGATCCTAGGACCAGAATTGGTCGTTCGTACGGTGGAGAAAGTAAAGAAGATCCAAGGGCATCTACGAGCAGCGCAAGACAGACAAAAGCACTGGGCAAACGTACATCGACGACCTCTAGAATTCCAAATGGGAGAACATGTATTTTTGAAAATCTCACCCACCCGAGGAACTATCAGATTTGGAGGAAGAGAAAAACTGAGTTCGAGGTACATCGGACCCTTAGATGTGTTGGAACGCATCTGAGAAGTTGCTTACAAGCTAGCCTTACCTCAGACATTGGAATGAGTACATGACGTCTTCCACGTATCTCAGCTAAGGAGGTACATTCCAAATCCAAGTCATGTGCTGGACCACTCAGAGATCACTGTCGGCCCAAGTTTATCATACCAGGAGGAGCCTGTAGATATCCTAGACAGAAGCGAGAAGGTGTTGCGAGGTCAGACTATCCCTCTAGTTCGTATTGCATGGAGACATCATGCACCAGGCGAGTCAACCTGGGAACGAGACAAGAATATTCGACAACGTTTCCCCCATCTATTCCAAGGCCATGGTATGTCCTAATATTTCAAATCATTCTATAGTTCTCATTATATGTCTATTTTAATTTCGAGGACGAAATGCTCTAAGGAGGATAGATTGTAAACTCCCTCGACCAGATTTCAGCATTTTTAATTAAATTAGAATTATTGAATGCAAATTAGGATTTATTACAGCTATTTAAATTTATTACAGCTATTTAAATATTGATTAATTTATATATATATATATGTATATTTATATATATTGTATTATATAATTATATATTATATAATTATTATTATATTACAATATATAATATATATTTATATATACTAATATACTATGTATATAAATATATATGTATTATTATTATATATATATTATATATTTATATGTATATATATGTATATATGTATATATGTACATTTATATATATGCCTTTATTTTTAATTATTACAAATATGTATATATATATATATTATTATATATATATAAATATATATTGTTAAGTATATAAAATAGCATATATATATTTTATTATTTTTCCTTGCAATTTATATATATTATATATATTTATATATATGTATATATTTAAATTAAGTATATAAATACAATATTTATATATTTATATTATATGCTTTTAATATGTACTATATATATTAATTATGTATAATTATATATATAGTTATAATGTCTTCTATATATACACAAGTATAAATATATCCTATATTATTTAAGATACGCATTGTTTAAATATTAAATTCACGAACCCTGTACGTCTTAAACAGAAAGCACCTACAACGCAGTCAGTGACCCCAGGTCACAGGACCCCTCAGAGACGACTGCAGGAACAAGTTTTTGGCACGCCCAGCTCAGAGATGTAGGCAAGTATACCTTGCCAAGTTTTACTGTTAAATTCTTAAACTGTTGTATGTTATTTTCAGTAAACTTACATATAATTGTGTGTGTCCGAGATTGCCTCGGGTACCGTCAACAGATACGTTGACAAGTAGTATAACTGACTTAGACTTTAGCAGACTTACCTGTAGCTGCGAGGGTATCCTAATATCCTCGTAGACCCTGACACTGGTACACGCAATACGGTTGTAATTTATATTGGGATGCGAGTTTGCGTACTCGATTAGCTACCAGTGCGTGTGACATGCATCATGACTTAGCACTAAATCAAGAAAATTTAGGAAAGTTATGACTTGGCATATAGCTACATTGGGCGGGGAAGACAACTAGTAGGCGTATGGGACACCCACCTCCTTGAATGTTATACCTTCGGATACCATGCTCCTCGGAGATGGCCGATTGCAGAGTGCCCATGTGTCTGGGGGCATATGTGGTATATATTAGCCAGTCACGACGATTGGTAAATTAAGTCAGCATATGTCTAGCCTACACTTTCCCATACGTACTATAAGGTCTTCACATTGCATTCACTTAGATGGTTAGCACTCCCTCATTTACTTTATTCAGTATTTACATATCGCATATTTTTATGTATCTTGTTATGTCCCAATGAGGACCTGGTTCCCTTCCAGATCTAGACGAGGCGTACTACCCCACAGTATACGGACCCGGACAGG
Organism: Iris macrosiphon; assembly: GCA_036927795.1. NCBI lineage: Eukaryota > Viridiplantae > Streptophyta > Magnoliopsida > Asparagales > Iridaceae > Iris > Iris macrosiphon. Next base: position 164,519,289 of record JAYESA010000004.1, read on the forward strand.
AAACGAGGTACGCAACTGAGGAAGAGTTAGAGGAACTGCCATCAGAGTCTGTCTGATCTTTAGTGGTTTGTTCACCTGGAGAGGAGCAGAAGCCTCTTTCCCACTGCTCTTTAGCAGTATATTCATCTGGAGCTGGAGTCTCATTACCTAGCTAGTCGAGGCACTAGTCTTGCTATATTTTTGTACTTTTATTATCTTTTATAGTGGGTTTGTTCCCACCAGACTTATCTGATTTGTACTATGACATTTCAGACATCAGCACTTATATATATTCAGCACTCATTTCAGTATTATTGATATTTTGTGGATGAGATTAGACTTTACCTGTATCAGACTTGTTAGTATTTTAGGATAGCGTAGCACGTCTTTTTGGGTCCATTAAATTAGGTAATCCCTTAGTGACGTATCAGCTGGCCAATGCCACGTGGCCTGGTTCCATATATTTTGGGACTGGGGCGTGACAATAATTATTTTGGAGGTATACTCATGTCTCCTTGCTGCCCATAATACGACATCGAATGTCTGGAACTCATGTTGTTCTACTGTCAATATGATCTCCAGGTGAAGTCCCTATTGGAACCTCCTAGCTCTATCCAATTCGGTCATCACCAAGGTGGGAGCAAACCGACTTAGTCTGCAGAACTATGCCGCATAGCCGTCGACATTCTTGTCCATCTGCTTCAAGTTGTTAAACCTTTGCTGAAGGTCATAATGCAATACCGCATCAAAGTACCTCTTCTGGAACCTCTCGCCGAATATAGCCCAAGGGACGGGTACTGTTAGAGAAATCATCTGTGCTGCCAACCAGTCTCGGGTCAAGTCTAGCAACTATAGTCGAACTACTGATACTTGCTCTCTGTTAGGCACTCATGTTGCCTCTAGGATAGCTTTAGTGTTCTAAAGCCACGCATCTGATGCAATCGCATCTTCGGTACCATAAAAATATGAAGGTTGGAGGCGCTTGAAATTGCTTATTGTGTTTGGGGCACGATGCCCGCCTCTCTCTAATGCCTATTGTACTGACTGGGTGAGAGCGTTACCCCGTTGCTCTTGAAATGCTAGTAACTGTCTGATGATCCCCATCAGGGCCTGTGTATCACTTTCTGTATTGGTTGGTACTGGCAGGACTGTCACTATAGGTACAACTGGTGGTTCTAGCTGGACCTGTTGTTCTACGACTTAAGCCATTCTGGACTCTACTTCAGAATATTGTGGCTGAACCGCAAAGAGATGCTGACCGACTGGTGGTTTTTCTGCTACAGGTAAAACTCTAGCTGGCTGATCGAAAGGACTAGGAACAGTGTCCCTAAAAGATAGAGAACACTATGCTCAAATCGGAAGGACATGATAGATCGAGGATCAAAGCAGATATTGAATCAAGATTTATGGGATATAAATTCGATGCTGGAGAAGATCACAGAGTAGCATGATTTAGACATCTAAACAATGATAAACCCCCATACTTCTAAATTTTTAGACCTGTATGGGCCACTACTTAAACCGTGTCACACCCCAGAACCAGAATACTGAAGAGCGGGGGCGGACAAAGACAGCTACATATACCAGAGTACTCTATACCTCGAGATATGGGTCATGGCTGTCTAGACATGTGAGGGTTTACTCTACAATCCAACGGCATTCCTAGGTCAAGAGTCATAGTTGTCTCAATCTCAAGAAAGCAACAAGTTACAAGAAGTATAATCACCAAATTTATAATAGTAAGGCGTCCCAAACTATGTATACATAGATGATCATGAAGCTAGTTACCAAAATAAAGAACTAGCAGAGTACAATATTACACGATTAGCTCTAGCTATAGTCTAGAATATGCTTTACATGTAGGCCCACAAGCTAGAATATTAAGTATCGAAACACGAGCTAAACATGTGCATGGTGGCTAAATGTCTCAAAAGTATAAGTACAAGATCAAGTGGGTGATGAAAAAGTAATCCACTCAAGTCCTAGTGTGATTCTTGTGTTCACCATCTGGAGACGGGATGTACGAGAGATCCTACAATGTTGCTCCAAAATTTGGCCATACAAAACTAGTGGGGTCTGACCCCAAAAATAATAAGTACCACAAGGGAGCCAACTTAAGAACTAAAACCAGCATGCAATCATTCAATAGCATAAGAAAATATAAATAAGAGCAATGTAACCTCCGATTTCCAAATTTCCGAAATATTTAGATTTTTATTTTATTTTAAAATATCAAGTTTATAAGATATTTCTCCTTGAATTTTAGTATTAGATTTTTAACAATGTTTGATTTTTTGTAAGTGATTTGAAATCTTTTATAAAATCATTTTTCCTAAATGTCGATTTATTATAAATTAATAAATAATGATATATATATAATACTCTAGCTTCGAATATTTATTGGCTTAAAATTATAAATTTATTTGTTTAATAAAATTATTGAAGGACTAGTTGTTTTCATAATAAATTTTCATATCCATTTTAGAATAGTAAATAAATAAATTATATAATTTCTAGGGTTTTGAAATATGGGTTTAATTAGTAGCTAATTTGGAATCAGTTAGCCTTGGAAGCCTCTTAAAATATTTTCTTAAATTATAATTTTTTCTATTAAATTTACAAGTTTACCATCTCCCATTCACACCCTCATTTCCCACATGAAAAACTTATTTATATATAATCTTGGGCCATTCATTATTTGGGCCAATCCTCACCCTTTATCCCACACCCTCTCTCCCTATTTAAAGTCTCTCACCACACCATTCCCAAGAAACCCTAGCTAGCCCTCACAAATTCCCACAAGCCAACAAACCATCACCATTGATTTGTGTGCTCGTGTCCGTGTGTCCAGCATTACCGTGTCAGCCGTGTTGGCCTCGGGTCCGACCCCGGGTGTTCTACCGTATCCATTCATTTCTTGTGTCCAGATTTATAACGTTACAACCAGATTTTCGTGTCCGACACCATCTGGACACAACCCCCCACACTACAGTACATTCAAACCCCTGTGTCCAACACCCGGACACGTCCACAGTACATCGAATCCATCGTGTCCAGCCCCGGACATGATCCAACCCTGACTCGTTCACAGAAATCCCAAAAACCCTAACCTAGATCTCGACCGTCGTCGGCGACTGGGACCTCCTCACCCTCGTCGAGCCGTGGCCGCCTCGGATCCGTCGATCGCCGCCGCTCTCGAGTTTCCGCCGCCGCCGTCGAGACGAACGTCGACCGCCGCCGAGCTTCGACCACAGCAGATCCGCCGACCGTCGTCGAGCTCCGCTGCCGCCGCCGAGTTCGACCGCCGCCACAGCAGATCCGCCGCCGAGCTTCGACCGCCTTGGCCGCGTGACCCCGGCGAGACTCCTCCGCCGACGCCGGAAGACCCCATCGTGAGCCCCTCTTTCTCTTTCCCTTTCTTCTGTTTTAATGAGTTAGGTTACGGGTTGTTTTAATCAGTGAGTTAATTAATCAGTTAGTTAATATATAATAGATTAGTTAGTTAATTAGATTAGTAGTTAATTAAATATAATTAGTTTAGTAATTTCATGTAATTAGTTTAGTAAATAAAATATAATTAGTTTTATTGTTTTTAATGTATGAATTTAGTTATTTATTATGTGTAAATTTAGTTATGTATTATATATAAGGATTTGGTTATATTAATATGCAATTAGTTAGTTTTTATGTAATTAGTAGTTGCGTAATAATTATAAGGGTTTGTGATTATGTAAAAATATAATAATTTGTTGGGGTTTATATTATTTAAGAAATAGTTTCAATAATAAAAAAATTTGTTCAAAATTGGTTATTTGGACTGGTAACCGAATTTACTATAGGTATAAAAATATATTGGCTTCTCAGTAAATTCTAGATTTTTTATAAATAAACTTTTATTTGAAATTATTGTTCAAAATAAATTCAAAATAATTTTCATTAAATTAAGGTGTTACCTTAATTACAAACAAACGACCCTTTCCCCTATTAGCCTGGTATCCTTATCCCGATTTTCGTGCCGAACTCCGATCTTGAACTTCTTTATATAGTTTCTAGCTAATTGGACTGCTCCGGACCCATTGGAACTAACTGCTATTTTATTTGGGATCACCTTGAGGAGGGTGGCATTATGTACATTTTTTGATTTGTTAATATACATATATAAAAATATTTGATTGATATATATATACAAATATGTATTTTGGTGTATAAATATATATTTATATACATCTATTTAGTGTATATACACACATACGTATTTTGTATAATTACTAATAGACACTTATATATATATTATATACGTTTTTATTGGTATATACTTTGAGTGTAAATGTGTATTATATACGTATCCCTACTAGATGACCCTAGTTGACTAGAGCCATGCCTGGCATAGCCCTGAGGCCAGGGTATTTCTATTGTGTGTTATGTAGCATCTGATACAAGTGATATTATTATATATTTATAGGACTGTCGGATTCTCCAGACGATACTCTGGGACAGGACATTGGTATTGACAACTAAGGACCCAAGGCGAGTACATTCTCTGATTAGTTTCTAATTTATGATATCTCCTATGGTCACTGTATCTAGTGCAGATATCCATGCTCTTGACACGTTGGTTACACGGATTGGTATACATGGATCTCGTCATGAGATGTTATTCCTTATTCATGGTGTAGCTTGTACAAGACTTGTTTCCTTGTTATCTTGTGCATGTACAGATACTGAGACCCGGGTAGATTTGCTACCTCCCTAGGGAATCCCGTGCCATAGCGTACCATGATTGGATCTACTATACCAGTCGGGGGTTGGGGAGTATTTTAGTGTAGATATGTGATCATACCCAACTTTACATGCATCATAGCTCACCCCATATCTCACGTCGGGTGCGGCCTGACCATTTACATGCTTCATAGCTATTATGTGTGATTAGCCTGACCTCTACATGCATCATAGCTAACTAACGGTTAGCCTGACCTTACATGAATCATAGCTAATCACATGTAACCAGCCTGATCAAGTTCCCAAGCCGATCACATGTTAAAGCTAGTACTCATACACTTAGTCATAGGTTCTTGCTCATGGACATATTATTTTTTCTCCTGCATTTACTTACAGTATTTCCAGTATTTCTTTTATTTCTCGTACCTATACATGCTTCTCGTATATTTCCATCTAGAACTGCTACATAGTTTATATCATTAATATAGAACTGCTATTTAGAGATGTACTTTGCTCCTTCCTGACTGGAAAATATTTTTCCAGGCTGTGACCTTAGTAGACTGGTTTCTGACACACTTGAGGATTGGAAGTTAATGATTGCAGGTATAATTATTTTGTCGTTAGACTTGTCTTGTATTTCTTGCTTGCCTTGATATCTCATCGTGCTTTAGTTTATGTGATTGAGTATTTCTAACATTATTTTATGATATCTACGTCTCCTTATGGAGTTGGGTATTCACGTGAGTTTGATTAGATAGTTACATGACCTAGATAGTGTTCTACCGCCGATGCTGCAGCGTAGGCTGGACGTACCCACGCACTCGTGCCCCTAAACCGGGTGCGGGTCGTGACACGTTTTTAGTGGTGGCCCATGCAGGTCAGACTTTGCTAGTTGTGCGATGTCGTAGTAGTGCGACGTCATAGTTGTACTACTACGTACCTGCTATAGAATATAGGACATAGGATACTAGGATGAGAGAGGATGCTCAATCACAAAATTCTTGAGAGATTCCTGGGACGACCCCTTGAGAATTTTATTAAAATTTCTAATTTTAAATCCTTCGCCTTGTTTTCGTCCGTCCTCACTCATTGATATTGAATTTGATTATTGTTGATCAATTATTAAAATTTGAATCTTGGTTTCATTGTAGAGTTGATTTCATGCCGAGATGAATTTTACGGACTAAATTTTTCGATATCATCTGATGACATATATGGATGAGAACAGTGAGAAAGGTGAAACGTCTGCTTGGGTTATGGAACCTAGAGTTATCGCAGCCGTACCGGTTAACGAAGATTCTAGATGACATGACTGTAGGGTTGCGTACTTTAGTTACGGAACCTGTCGTTTATCGCACCTATGCTCACTAGCATGGCGAGGATTCACAGCGTCATGATTTCTGACCGACGTGTATGATTATCGGGTTGTGTCTTAAAATTTGTTCTTAAGGTATCATCTCAACACTTATCTATTACTGTTATACAAGACTTTATTCCATCGTCCTTTTGGTTGCTAGCAGTAGAAACACCTTCAGTCCTCAATCCAGACTTTTGAGCTCCTATTCTTTGAGGATTCCTTGTTAAGTATGATAATTAGTGACTTATAATTATGGCTGTGTCTTGAGTGTTAGTATTGGTTGAGTGTTGTTAGTGAGTTATAAGTGTTTTCTAGTTGGACATATGAGCAATAGGCTTTAATCTAGAGTTAGCCCTTAGCATAGTACCTTGTAACAATGGTTCTGGGATAAGTGTCATTAGCGACTGAGAGTAGAAGGAGAGTATAGAGTATCAGTGATAGTTCTTAGAGTTAGTATCAAAGCCAATTACCCGTCCTGGATAATCATGATTTTGTAATTAAGTGATCTATGTAAACAATTAGGTATCAAGGAATTGTGTTAAGAATTAATGGAGCATAACGTTCAATCGGATGATTGATATCGGGCGTGTTAAAGGTAAAGAAATTTATATGCATGAGGAGTTATAATGAGGTGTCATGAGTAGAAAAATATCAGAATCGGTAATGAAGATGGTGAAGCGTATCACAGATTAGTGTAACAGGCTATGAAAGGTTAAAGGGAAATACATATACATCAATTGAGATGAGGAACCATACACATACCCATGAGAGTAAAGAAACATGAGTATAATAGAGGATTCAGGTGATCATGAGTTCTAATGAGCTTGATGAGATAATCCATTAATGCAACTAGTGATATAATACCAAGAGTGCTAATGGTTCTATATCGAGGATTAGTCAAGAACGACGCTCAAAACAGTAAGCACTCTGCGTGATGATAATCGGATGATATACCAGTTGACATAAATTAAAATCATGAAAGAAATTACAGGTGATGATAACTTTGATCATTGGAGGTAATAGTGCAAGTGATTCGGGCAGTACAAATTTAGTACACAGTTGTAGACAATAGAGGTATTGAGTGCACCTCGAGTATTAGAGACTACGAGCACTTATATGTAAATTGGTGGGTTTATAAATTAAAGAGTGGAAATAAATTTTTACTTTGAGAATTATTGAGGAGTTGAGATTGTGTCATAATTTTTTTAAGGATTTCAAATATTGATTCAATAAACATGGTCGAGGCTACAAAGATTTTAGAAATAATTAAAATTTTATTTCGATGTTGAGTATCTGACCTTGAGGAGGCATATACATTTATTTTAAGTTGATCGAGAAGTTAAACCTTGATGATTATTTTGAGGATTAATTTAGGGTAGATGAGAGATACGAATATTAATATATGAGTAGATGATATACATGTATAAGGATCTGGTGACTTGAGCATGATTGAGGTGGCACCGCAGACTGACTTGGGTGTCCATCTAGAGTTGTATTAGAAAGGGTTTAGCACTTAGTATGGTGTGTTACACTTGGTGTGCACTTGAGTGATAAGAACAAATAGTATGGACAATTGTAGTAGGAACGAGAACTAGCAGTGGGGGTACTGAAGTAGAACAGGGGTACCTAAAGAGATAGAGGTATCAAACTTTACATGCACCAATTGACCTATAATCGTGTTAGAGGTTCTTGGTATCAGATTTTGGTATTAATAGACAGGTGTATGCAATACGGATATATTCATGGATCTTGTGGATTAATGATTAGTTGATATGGGTACCAGTGTACATGAATAGGAATTAGTTAGTGAATGTGCTAGAGTTAAGTGTTTGTTAGAGATAGTAGATACTACAAGTAATACGTTAGCAGGTTCTTTCTTTCCCTCCTAATGATTCCTTCTTCCGTCTTTCGATTGATTGATTTTCCTAATACTGTAGTTCGTATGCATGATTTCTTGTTAGAATAAAACTAGTAGTACACCCTAACAGAGACTGAAATACCATGACAAAAGACACATGACCTATATTTTCTTAAATTGCATGGCTGTAGGTAGAATTTTCTTAAACCATGATCATTAGGGTTTTGACCATAGCAAAGATCTATGACAAGGTTATGACTGACAAAAAGAGACAAGAGGATTAAATTTGTGGATGAGCATTAATTTAAATAAAGAATTTAGGGGTTGTTATAACGGAGTTGATGGATCATTAATTTTACGAAAATCGAGGTATGATTGAAATTCGAGGATAAACATTAACTTAAATGGAGAGCTAAGAAATTCACAGGGCAAAATTGAGGATTTATTAATTTTAGGAAGGTCTTGATATGATTAAATTGATTATTAAAATTTGAGAAAATTTGAGAGATTATCATTTTATCTATTTGATTGCAAGATAGAAATTTTATATTTTATATTGAAGATTCTGAAGGTATCGCATCGTTGAGTATTTGAGGAAAAAGAAAATCGGAAAATAAAATCGTTAATGGAATGGTGTCGAATTCAATTCTCGGGGGGAGAATTTAGATTTGAATAAGCATCAATTAAAATTGAGTTAGAGGAGTAAGATGATTGATGGATTAGTGGTTAAAATTTAAATTTTGGGGCACGATTTTATAAATATGCATTGATTGTATTTCAATTGGAGGATTGGATATTAAAATCCTTGAGTATTTAGATACAAACTTAAATTTTTTTTGGAGGAGATTATGACAAAGGGGATTTGATTTTTAAACTTGAAGATTTTCAGGAATATGATGTTATAAAATTTTGAAAGGTTGTGAAATAGCAATATGAAATTACTTCATGATTATTTGGTTTGAAATTTAAATTTTGATAGAAATAATATGATGAGTAAAGGCAATTATTGAGGATCTTAAATTTCGAGGACGAAATTTTTCTAAGGTGGGTAGACTTGTAACCTCCTATTTCCAAATTTTCAAAATATTTAGATTTTTATTTTATTTTAAAATATCAAGTTTATAAGATATTTCTCCTTGAATTTTAGTATTAGATTTTTAACAATGTTTGATTTTTGTAAGTGATTTGAAATCTTTTATAAAATCATTTTTCCTAAATGTCGATTTATTATAAATTAATAAATAATGATATATATATAATACTCTAGCTTCGAATATTTATTGGCTTGAAATCATAAAATTATTTGTTTAATAAAATTATTGAAGGACTAGTTGTTCTCATAATAAATTTTAATATCCATTTTGGAATAGTAAATAAATAAATTACATAATTTTTAGGGTTTTGAAATATGGGTTTAATTAGTAGCTAATTTGGAATCAGTTAGCCTTGGAAGCCTCTTAAATTATAATTTTTTTATTAAATTTACAAGTTTACCATCTCCCATTCACACCCTCATTTCCCACATGAAAAACTCATTTATATATAATCTTGGCCATTCATTATTTGGGCCAATCCTCACCCTTTATCCCACACCCTCTCTCCCTATTTAAAGTCTCTCACCACACCATTCCCAAAAAACCCTAGCTAGCCCTCACAAATTCCCACAAGCCAACAAGCCATCACCATTGATTTGTGTGCTCGTGTCCGTGTGTCCAGCATTACCGTGTCAGCCGTGTTGGCCTCGGGTCCGACCCCGGGTGTCCTACCATATCCATTCATTTCCTGTGTCCAGATTTACAACGTTACAACCAGATTTTTGTGTCCGACACCATCTGGACACAACCCCCCATACTATAGTTCATTCAAACCCCTGTGTCCAACACCCGGACACGTCCACAGTACATCGAATCCATCGTGTCCAGCCCCGGACACGATCCAACCCCGACTCGTTCACAGAAATCCCAAAAACCCTAACCTAGATCTCGACCGCCGCCGGCGATTGGGACCTCCTCACCCTCATCGAGCCGTGGCCGCCTCGGATCCGTCGACCGCCGCCGCTCTCGAGTTTCCGCCGCCGCCGCCGAGACGAACGTCGACCGCCGCCGAGCTTCGACCACAGCAGATCCGCCGACCGTCGTCGAGCTCCGCTGCCGCCGCCGAGTTCGACCGCCGCCACAGCAGATCCGCCGCCGAGCTTCGACCGCCTTGGCCGCGTGACCCCGGCGAGACTCCTCCGCCGACGCCGGAAGACCCCATCGTGAGCCCCTCTTTCTCTTTCCCTTTCTTCTGTTTTAATGAGTTAGGTTACGGGTTGTTTTAATCAGTGAGTTAATTAATCAGTTAGTTAATATATAATAGATTAGTTAGTTAATTAGATTAGTAGTTAATTAAAATATAATTAGTTTAGTAATTTCATGTAATTAGTTTAGTAAATAAAATATAATTAGTTTTATTGTTTTTAATGTATGAATTTAGTTATTTATTATGTGTAAATTTACTTATGTATTATATATAAGGATTTGGTTATATTAATATGCAATTAGTTAGTTTTTATGTAATTATTAGTTGCGTAATAATTATAAGGGTTTGTGATTATGTAAAAATATAATAATTTGTTGGGGTTTATATTATTTAAGAAATAGTTTCAATAATAAAAAAATTTGTTCAAAATTGGTTATTTGGACTGGTAACCGAATTTACTATATGTATAAAAATATATTGGCTTCTCAGTAAATTCTAGATTTTTTATAAATAAACTTTTATTTGAAATTATTGTTCAAAATAAATTCGAAATAATTTTCATTAAATTAAGGTGTTACCTTAATTATAAACAAACGACCATTTCCCCTATTAGCCTGGTATCCTTATCCCGATTTTCGTGCCGAACTCTGATCTTGAACTTCTTTATATAGTTTCTAGCTAATTGGACTGCTCCGGACCCATTGGAACTAACTGCTATTTCATTTGGGATCACCTTGAGGAGGGTGGCATTATATACATTCTTTGATTTGTTAATATACATATATAAAAATATTTGATTGATATATATATACAAATATGTATTTTGGTGTATAAATATATATTTATATACATCTATTTAGTGTATATACACACATACGTATTTTGTACAATTACTAATAGACACTTATATATATATTATATACGTTTTTATTGGTATATACTTTGAGTGTAAATGTGTATTATATACGTATCCCTACTAGATGACCCTAGTTGACTAGAGCCATGCCTGGCATAGCCCTGAGGCCAGGGTATTTCTATTGTGTGTTAGTGTAGCATCTGATACAAGTGATATTATTATATGTTTATAGGACTGTCGGATTCTCCAGACGATACTCTGGGACAGGACATTGGTATTGACAGCTAAGGACCCAAGGCGAGTACATTCTCTGATTAGTTTTTAATTTATGATATCTCCTATGTTCACTGTATCTAGTGTAGATATCCATGCTCTTGACACGTTGGTTACACGGATTGGTATACACGAATCTCGTCATGAGATGTTATTTCTTATTCATGGTGTAGCTTGTACAAGACTTGTTTTCTTGTTATCTTGTGCATGTACAGACACTGAGACCCGGAGAGATTTGCTACCTCCCTAGGGAATCCCGTGCCATAGCGTACCATGATTGGATCTACTATACCAGTCGGAGGTTGGGGAGTATTTTAGTGTAGATATGTGATCATACCCAACTTTACATGCATCATAGCTCACCCCACATCTCACGTCGGGTGCGGACTGACCATTTACATGCTTCATAGCTGTTACGTGTGATTAGCCTGACCTCTACATGCATCATAGCTAACCAACGGTTAGCCTGACCTTACATGAATCATAGCTAATCACATGTAACCAGCCTGATCAAGTTCCCAAGCCGATCACATGTTAAAGCTAGTACTCATACACTTAGTCATAGGTTCTTGCTCATGGACATATTGTTTCTTCTCCTGCATTTACTTACAGTATTTCCAGTATTTCTTTTATTTCCCGTACCTATACATGCTTCTCGTATATTTCCATCTAGAACTGCTACATAGTTTATATCATTAATATAGAACTGCTATTTAGAGATGTACTTTGCTCCTTCCTGACTGGAAAATATTTTTCCAGACTGTGACCTTAGTAGACTGGTTTCTGACACACTTGAGGATTGGAAGTTAATGATTGCAGGTATGATTATTTTGTCGTTAGACTTGTCTTGTATTTCTTGCTTGCCTTGATATCTCATCGTGCTTTAGTTTATGTGATTGAGTATTTCTAACATTATTTTATGATATCCACGTCTCCTTTAGAGTTGGGTATTCACGTGAGTTTGATTAGATATTTACATGACCTAGATAGCGTTCTACCGCCGATGCTGCGGCGTAGGCTGGACGTACCCACGCACTCATGCCCCTAAACCGGGTGCGGGTCGTGATAAGCAATATGTAATTAAGCAGTTAAGTAGTTAAACAGTTAAGCAGTTTCAGGAATCTGTAACGGGTACAGTTCAAGATTAGTAGCTGGATGATCCAAGACAAGACAAGACTAGAAAATATGTAATCGCGGCCAACCATGACCTATGACTTACTACCATTAACTAACTAGGGTTATCATATCCTAGTTACTAACAAATGCAGTTGTGATTCCATATAGCCACATGCCCTGCAGATTATCCAGGTTATCCATATGTAAGAGTACATATCATAGATTAATTAAGTATATAGTATTTTTCTGATAAATTATAACACTTGACGGTATGCTGGAAGTGTGCCCCTCTCGACGGAGAGCTCCAAATCCATCAAGTATCGCTGAGATACCAGAATTGCATGTAGCCAGAAAATCTCTCTAGATGCTTTAGATAATTATTCTAGTTATTAGCTTAGGCAAGTTATCAAGGATTTCTGACCGTGGTTCTCAGAAATCTGCCATAAACATGATACAAGACTAGACAATAGCTTGACAAGTATAATCAGAACAGGAATAATAAATCAACCATGGGAGTTATCTTATCAGTACAAACATTTCATTTCTGGAGATTCTAGCATGTCAAGAGTGAGCTATGTTGAGCTACTATCAGATTTATCAGTATATGTCAGGTATCTGGAGTCAGGGATCAAGTTTATTCAGTACAAGTCAGATATCTGGAGTTCTCAGTTTAACAGTGCCATTATATTCTATGTTTCGGGTATTCCATGTTCTGGTAAGTGTAGCATCCAGGTTATAAGCAATTAGAAATAACATGCATCATGAGAATTTAACTAATTGGGCCAAGTACAAGGAGTAAATAATCCATAAGAGAACATACAACAAAGGAAAACATTGCTACTATAAGTGTTAAAAGTGCAGGAGATGAGCTGGCCACAGGCAAGAAACTGGCCGCAGGCAAGAAATTGTCCGCATGCATCAAACTGGCCGCATGCAGGAAGCTGGCCGCATGGATCAAAACTGGCCGCATGAATCAAACTGGCCGCATGGATCAAACGGGCTGCATGGATCAAACTGGCCGCATGAATCATCACAAGGTCCACTCCTCGGGACAAGGGTTGAGTGATAGGGAATAAATACAAGGCCAGGTAGTGACTGAAGTGAATAGAGTGTGTCAGAGAAGTGACCGATGTGAATGGCCAATAAAGCATGTCAGAGAAGAAAAGATAAATTTAGGGGAAATCGTGCCAAGATGACGCCGAGTCACGTATTGGAAAAGGAACACGTAGCTCGGGGCCGCATGGATAATTTTGGCCGCATGGATAATTTTGGGCCGCATTGAATCAGGAACTTAGAAAAAAATCATTCAAGTTTCATGCATTTGGTCAAGGGACGCATGTGCAGATTCAGCCATGCGTCCAACAAGATGGCCGCATGCTGAGTTTTGGAGCGAGGAGTCCAGACCGCATACAAAGCAGGCCACATGGAGCTCCTTCAACCCAAAATAATAAGTTTCAGTCATGGAAAAGCTCCAAGTCCTGAAAATATAATTCTTCCTGAAATTCTCATTTCCAGCTCAAATCCAGAAAAGTAAAGTTCTAAACCACTTAAAATCAGATGATCTCTCACATAGAACAACTAGTTTTAAAAAATAACAAGTTTTAAGAGATCAAAACCATAAAAATGCCAAAAACACATTAAACTAAAAATGTAGATCTAGTCCAACCGAGCTATGAAAACCGAAAATACCAAGAAGTAAACATGTATAGGAGTTCATAGAGCACAATATAGACCAATAAAATATAAAAAAAATATAATAATGTAAAAGTACAAGTTTTCCATTATTGGCAAGATTTACTTGCCTAAAACCACCACTAACTACTACCACTACTACGAAGGGAAAGGGGAGGGGGAGCCGGTCCAGGACTGCTCTCGGCTAGGGAGGAGGGAAAATAAAAGGAGACAAAAATAAAAAGAGGGAAAAGTGAAAGAATGGGGAAGAGAGAGAAAGAGAGGGGTTATATATCAAGGGTGGTTAATATTATTCATAAATCTAGAAATTGCATGAGAGCAGCTAGAGAAATCCAGAAAAATATACGGAAAGCAATATACAATAATAGCACACATATACAAGATATGAACATAAAAATATGCAATAGTGAGAAGAGTCTCACAGCAAGAACAGAATATTCTGTTGAACCAAGGGTTGCTAACGGTCCTAGCACGAGGCGGGAGAACAGATTCTGGGCATCTGTTAGATTTTGTATACTGAACTCCAGATATTTTGATAGGACGGAGGATACAATCACCGCAGATGACTGGCTCCAGGATATTGGGACCATCCTAGCAGCGGCTAAGGTTCCGGCTGAGGAATAGATCGACCAGGTCCTCTTACAACTTCAGGATCTTGCAAGGGATTGGTGGTCCTCAATGGAGGTAGGATTAAGGCGCTCTATTTCATGGGACAGTTTCAGGACCTGGTTCAGGGCTAAATACTTTGGAGTTGTAGCTCAGTATAAACTACAACAAAGATTCATCAAGCTCAAACAGTCCGATAGGACTGTGGACAACTATGCCACATAGTTTTGTCGACTGAGCATGTTTACTCCAACCATGGTGGCAATAGAGTTGGACAGGGTGATGAGGTTCCAGTAGGTACTTCACTTGGATATCTTACACATGGTAAAGGTACACACTACCAAACTTTTGAGGATGTATTGATAGCGGCCAAAAAGGTCGAGCTTACCTCTCAGAGGATGGCATCAAGAAGAGTAGACATGAAGAGGCCTCACAAATAGAGCAGTGAGGAAGGACCAGTACCAAGAACGTCAGCACAATCCTTTAGCATTCTCATCCATGATGTAGAATAAATGAGGCCAGTGACCTCAATAATGATAGAACCAACTCAGCAACAGCAGCCAAGGGAGCAACAACAATAACAACGATGGGGAGCACCGACTGGTTGTACATATTATGGCAAATAAGGCCATACCCGGGATGTTTGTCGGGCAAAAAATGGACTATGCTTGAAGTATGAAAGCCTAATCATAGGGTTGCCAGTTGCCCATCGATACCGAGGCCAGGAGGGCCGGTACAACAGTTTTCCGCATTGCCAGCTCCAGGGATAGTGCAACACGGAGGTCCATTAGTAGCGGTGTGGCCTTTAGCTCAGCGATAGTTGCCGACGTAGGCTCAATTGTACCGACAAAAGCAACAGCAGAATCAGCAAGGACCGTAACAACGACACTATGGAAGGTAGCAACAGGGAACTCGTCGAGGCCAAGGGGAGGCATTTACCTTATCTTTGGAGGAAGAGGTGACGTAGTGGCATATAATATTCAGGAGCTTCGAACTCATTTATATCAACACAATTTGTGACACATATTGGGTTAAAGTTTGAGGCATTGTCAGAGAGGTTAAATATATTCACTGGCAATGTGATCGTAGAAGTTAGTAGAGTGTTGTAACGACCCACACCCGGTATAGGGGTACGAGTACGTGGGTACATCCAGCCTACGCCGCTACTACTAGACCTCACCCGGTATAGGGGCATGAGCCATAAATGTACTAAATATGATGATCTAGGTCGAGACTAGGTCATAAAGCCATTTCTAAGTCAAAATAGTCAAACTAGGTCAACTCTAGGTCAAACTAGTCAAACTTAGTCAAACTAGCTATTTCTAGGTTGTATGAGTCCATCTCTAGGATATTGGATCCATACACTATGTAACTAGGCTATACTAGCTATGTTAGGATAGTAGGATACCAACACTATACCGTATCATAAGATACGTAAATTATTAGATATGAAAATACAATAGTATATATATATACAAGATAAAAATATATAGTACCCCTAGCTAAACTAATGCTAAGTGGATACCTTGGCTTTGAGCCAAATACGGTATCATTTACCTACACACCCCTCTTGATACACAAACTCAATACCTTGAGTATAAACCAATATCTTGACATTACCTTGGTATCACAAGGTAATCCAATATCTAACATTTAACTAACTAGCCATTCATACCCCACTATACTTTAACATGCATTTATACTCATAACTTATATCAATACTATACCAAACTAACATACTAACATAACCATTGGGTATTCAATACATATATCCCGCTATACCTCAACTCTCATTACCTTGGTGTAACTCAAGGTAAAATATAAATAATACCAACCAATGCTAACGAGTGCTTATATATATATATATATATATATATATATATATATATATATATATATATATATATATATATATAAACTTATTAACTTATCAATATATATAATTAACTTATCAAAATATACACGAACTTATCAATATATACAACTAACTTATCAATATATATACTAACTTATCAATATATATAACTAACTTATCAATATATACACTAATTTTTTGATATATACAACTAACTTATCAATATATACAACTAACATATCAATAGCTTAATCATTAAGCACGGCTTACTGCTGCTGCTTATGGCTTCTGTTGCTGATGCTGCTGCAGCTTATTGCTTTCTGCTGTAGCTTTCTGCTTTCTGCTGCTGCCTATTGCTGCTGCTGCTGCTGTTGCTTATTGCTTTTTGTCGTAGCTTACTACTTTCTGCTGCTGTTGCTTATTCACTGCTTTTGCTGCTGTTTATTCACTATTTTTTTAATGCTTCTCATTGCTTTTCTTACTGCTTCTCACTGCTTTTTTGACTGCTTATTCCTCCCCCCTGGATCACATGCACACATACACATACACTCACTCACATATATCTATACACATACACTCACTTTTATACACATACACACACACACATTATATGATATATATATATATATAACAATTATAAATATAATACTATAAGGTAAATTAAATTAGAATACAAAGTATCAAACACGTGGAGTGCACCGCACCCGTATCATACTCAATCTATGATACGCTTACGATACGGCTTCACCACACCACCAAACGTATTCCGAAGGACACGAGCAAGTCTGGAATCACAATTAAAAGCAACACGAGGTGTTAGCTACTCATCTACATGCTCATATCAAAATATGACATGCTCAAACTCCCGTGTCAAAAAAAACTCCCAAATCAACCCGTATTGCCAAATTATCGTGATACGGCATATACGTATCCAATTGTGGATACGTACCTAGTCTCACACAACTAAACACATGTCAATTTGGTCTAATTGACCAATTAACAAACATATTATGTGCCAATCTCGAAATTTCCCAAAAATTGACATAAAATGTAATACCCCGTTCCGCTCAAGCGGACTGCCGTTTCAAACAGCAATAGTACAACTGTCCCGACCCACTTTGCCTCAAACGAGAAGCAAAGGATATCCAGACTTGTCCCTACAAGAATCTGACTTAGGCTTTCAGAGGCTCGCTTGACGTATCGCTCTACCGAGGCGAATCATCGCTAAGGTGGGTGGCTACGGTGAACTTGTCTTTGCTTAGCCAGCACACATAAAATCTGGAATATTTATGCTAGTCGCTAGGTGATTCACCCCATGCATGCTAATAAATCCAACGCACCTAGCTAAGGGAATAATCCCAACTTGTATTGCTTGCTAGAACATGAAAATTGAAATACTGCTTATATTCAGACCCTCGCATGCTAAGTCCCTTAACGGTTTCATCTCTCGGCTTACCTTCGGGTCCGAGCAAACGTGTTTACTTATGCCCCTTAGAAACGCATGCTTGTCTGCTTGAATGTTGCCTTATTTTCATCCAAACCCCGGAAGACTACTAAGTAGTCGTTCCGTGCATGATTGAACCTGCAAGAATCCGGGACCGTTAGGTCACCAGGCAGCCCCGAACCAGGGGAATGCATCAAGGCAAGATATTCACTGTACAGAATCAAGATTCAAGTATCCCGTGTACTCGTGTACTCGTGTTCCCGTGCACTCTTGTTCTCGTGTTCTAGTGTACGCGTGTTCTCGTGTTCTCGTGTATCTCGTGATAATTGGAAGACCCCAATTATGCATGTCGCGGACTAGTTCCACGGACGGTCACCGGGGCACTGGGGCCGATCCGGTCCGGATGGAGCTCGTGTGTAGTCGTCGTGTTCGGGACTGGGTAGCTTGCAGCGCCTCGTGTACTCTCGTAGCATGCTATACTTGTCCTCGACTACGTCCAGTAATGGCTCTGCCAGCGACTCGTGTTCATATAGATAAGTCATCCTCGCTTAGCAGCTACCCGCGTGCGAGTCATTGCATCGCATCAAGAAATAACTGAACACCTGAATGATCATGTTAAAATGACCCTCGTTTTTGCATATGCTATGTCCCTGAATGTTTATACTTGCCCGTGCTTGAATTAACAATGTTTGCCTCAATGTTTGCCTTGGACAGGGAAGAAAATGGTAAGTTGGTAAGTCTCGCCGTGTTTCCTCTCATGTTGCACGGCGTACTGCCCGACACGTTAGGCTATTCAATATTTGCATGAAATTGATCCTAAGGCAACTAGAAAGACAACTTAATAGTTGGTGCACGGAACTTATATTACGTGTTTGGATTTGTCGAGCGGGCGAGTAGCTTCCCCACCAGTGCATTCAATGTACTGATAATCCACCAGTTCGTATGCAGGGTGCGGGAGAACCTCGTTTGGTACGGATGCCTCCTTTGTGCGTGTTAAGGCGTGAATATCACTCCGAAGCAATGGTGCGTCCGGAACTGAAGCACATATACAAGACATAATATTGTGAACATAGCCCGAACTTGCCTGAACATCGCCTGTACAATCATTCCACAGTTGTAGCCACTTGGCACACTTTTACTGTTTCAAAGAGAGAGGCTTGAGCGACTTGTAATCTCGGCTATACGCCGCCTGTAACACTTGTTCAGATCAATAAAAGAGCTTGCTTTACTTCAACTTGTGTTTTAATGCTTCTGCTATATTGTCAGCTCAGTGAACCTGTTACCGATCGCCTATGCGTTCATGACTCCGCTGCACTCGGACAATCTGTGCGACTATGTGGCTTAGAACTCTTACCGCCAGCCAATGAACCATGGCCTTGCACGGGCGTAGCTCACGCTCGTGCGGCATCACGCCCGGATGGGTCAAGCGATCGTTCTGCGGGAACGCTGACGAGGATGATTCCCGCCTAGCAGGAACGGCCGATTTAGCCTGCGGGAACGCTGGCGAGGGTGATTCCCGCCTAGCAGGAACGGCCGATTTAGCCTGCGGAAGATCGGGGCGTGACATATTGGTATCAGAGCCTGGCTTCTACGCCTTTGGACTTGATTCAATATCTCAGTTTTGAAAGCTCGTTCGTGGGTTATGTGCACGCTCTCTCTTAATGCCTCGATGGGATATTCCAACAATAAGCTAAATACATTCAAAATATGTTTTGAATGATATGCTTGCTTGTATAATGTTGTGCTGCGAGTGGCCTTTGTGCCAACCTGTGCGAACCCTTGAGAGTATCGCTAGTAGCTTGTCCGATTTCACTAACTCTAAGTTTGGTTGAATGCATCTATTCGAGGGACGCCTTGAACTAGTGCACCATCCAAGACTTAAGAAAATGTAAAACTCGAGTGCTAAGACTTCGCTATCACTAAGCTGGTTGACGTGCTCACGCTAGAAATACATTTCGAAAGTACGCACGATCCAGTCTAAGCGATATGCTAATTTCGACGCTTGTGCAAGGGAATATCCAAATAAACTAGTACAACGACTTGTCTAGGATTGCCTCAACCCTAGAATACTGCTTGTCCTCAGTAAGTCTCGAGGACAAGACTTTTTTGAGTTGAGTAGGATGTAACACCCCGTTCCGCTCAAGCGGACTGCCTTTTCAAACGACAATAGTGCAACTGTCCCGACCCGCTTTGTCTCAAACGAGAAGCAAAGGATATCCAGACTTGTCCCTACAGGAATCCGGCTTAGGCTTTCAGAGGCTCGCTTGACGTATCGCTCTACCGAGGCGAATCAACGCTAAGGTGGGTGGCTACGGTGAACTTGTCTTTGCTTAGCCAGCACACATAAAATCTGGAATATTCATGCTAGTCGCTAGGTGATTCACCCCATGCATGCTAATAAATCCAACGCACCTAGCTAAGGGAATAATCCCAACTTGTATTGCTTGCTAGAACATGAAAATTGAAATACTGCTTATATTCAGACCCTCGCATGCTAAGTCCCTTAACGGTTTCATCTCTCGGCTTACCTTCGGGTCCGAGCAAACGTGTTTACTTATGCCCCTTAGAAACGCATGCTTGTCTGCTTGAATGTTGCCTTATTTTCATCCAAACCCCGGAAGACTACTAAGTAGTCGTTCCGTGCATGATTGAACCTGCAAGAATCCGGGACCGTTAGGTCACCAGGCAGCCCCGAACCAGGGGAATGCATCAAGGCAAGATATTCACTGTACAGAATCAAGATTCAAGTATCCCGTGTACTCGTGTACTCGTGTTCCCGTGCACTCTTGTTCTCGTGTTCTAGTGCACGCGTGTTCTTGTGTTCTCGTATATCTCGTGATAATTGGAAGACCCCAATTATGCATATCGCGGACTAGTTCCACGGACGGTCACCGGGGCACTGGGGCCGATCCGGTCCGGATGGAGCTCGTGTGTAGTCGTCGTGTTCCAGACTGGGTAGCTTGCAGCACCTCGTGTACTCTCATAGCATGCTATCCTTGTCCTCGACTACGTCCAGTAATGGCTCTGCCAGTGACTCGTGTTCATATAGATAAGTCATCCTCGCTTAGCGGCTACCCGCGTACGAGTCATTGTATCGCATCATGAAACAATTGAACACCTGAACGATCATGTTAAAACGACCCTCGTGTTTGCATATGCTATTGTAAAGTGTAACTAAATGACATTAATTGTATGCTAGCAAAGACACAGTGTTTATTCAGACAATAGAATTTAGAGGTCCTTGCCCCCATTTGGTCGACTAGCGACATAGACAAGGAGGTTGTATGATAACTATAGATATTTGTAGAGTCTTTATTATTATTGCTTATTTTGTTTTTTTGTTTTTGTTTTTGTGAACTTGAATTAACTTGTACCTCCTTTCATCATCATCTAGCGTACTTATAATTGTTGTACCACCTTGACTTATGCCGCTATTATAGCCTAGTTTTGCAAGCTTATTCTTTCATCAAGCTTGTTCACTATATATGTATTAGTGGATGCATACATTAATATATTTCAGAATCAGTGTACTACGGTCTGATCAACCATAGTGCGCGTGGTTCGCCCTTCGTATAACTACTTTACGTGGATTGAGATATCTAGTGATTAGTAGATGAATATACTTACCCTCTGGATACGACAAAGCATATCATATCAAGTACATAACTGCACCGATGTGAGCATGCGAATAAGAAATTACCAAATAGTGTTTCAATCCACAACTGCCTTGACAATTCCTATCTGAATCCTTTAAACGCTTTGATTCCCATACTTCCATTCTATTACCCCTCCTTGAACTCTTTACCATTGTTTTCCGTCTTCCCTTATTTCGGAAAGACGAAACCTCGTGCTTGGAAATAAGTGATACACTGATAGTGCTAGGTACACCCCATAGGCTAATCATATGACTTGGTGACTCTCTGTTATAAATGATTAAGGGCATATCATAGATGATATGTTTGGTGTTAAAAACTTTGAGGATTCAATAACATGATTAAATAATTTGGGGCATAGCTTTCTTAGATGTATAGCCTTAGATGATAGATGGGTAAATTCTAAGTTGGTTAGAGACCGCAATGTTCACTTGAGAGGAATTCTTTAGACTGTAATCAAGTGAGATTTGATAGAGAGACCATACCCTAGTTTAATTTCGAGGACGAAATTGTTTTAAGTTGGGTAGATTGTAAACCCCCTCACCCAAAATAGGTATTATGTGTGTATTTTATATTATTATATTTATTATAGATTATTTTAAATATTGCATTACTTTAGAGTATTCTCTTAGTTAATTAGAAAATAAATTTCTTAGTATATTTAATTATGTAAATATTTATTT
Organism: Iris macrosiphon; assembly: GCA_036927795.1. NCBI lineage: Eukaryota > Viridiplantae > Streptophyta > Magnoliopsida > Asparagales > Iridaceae > Iris > Iris macrosiphon. The sequence continues at coordinate 164,541,621 of JAYESA010000004.1, forward strand.
AGAATCATTTTTAGGCTATTTTAGATTTTTTGGAGATTTTTCTAAAATTGTTAGGTAATTAAAACATAGGGAACCTAAATTTCTAGGACTTTCATGATTTACTACGAGTCCATACTTGCATATTATTTCTACCAAATATTTATTTTAGTTTAAAATATTTAATTATATTTTTCTGTAATTTATTTAGAATTTTAAGGAATTTATTTAGATTTTTGAAATTATTTAGGATTTATTTGGATATATATAGTCTTAATATTAGATAGATGCTAATTTAGTGTTAATAGATATTAATAAGATTATATATAAAATATTTGAATTATCTTTAATTTTATTTAAGATTATAAATTATTGAGATAAATTCAAACTCTATTTTAAATTAATTCAAATCCTGAACCTACTAGGAAATCAACTTCATGCATATCCTATCCTTATTTAAATTCATCATAATCCTATCCAAATTAACCAATCCTAGTCCTATTTAATTAAGTAGTGTCCACCATTATAAATACCTCATCCTTCATATTTTTCTTCCCCAAATTCCTCTCTTTTTCGTCCAAAAAATAGTCAAAATTCGTCATAAATTCAGCCTCATTTTTCACTAGTTATGACGAATTAAAAAGACGATATCTCCTAGCTCTAGACTCCAAACACGCTCCAGTTTTTTTTGTTAGAACGATAATGAGGTTAGATTTCTGATTATATAAATTGTTTTTCTAAATTATGAGTATTAAATTCTGTAAAATTCGTAGAGCACAGCATGTCCGAAAATAGACGTGTTTCGATGTTTTCGTGATTCCGGGAGAACCAGGAGTCAGAATCACGAACCGTTTAAAGTTTCCGAAAGCTAATGTCGAGATCATCGACATAAATTTTTCCCAAAATTTAATTCGAATTATTTATATACTGTTAATTCTGTAGAACTTCTAGGTTAGAATTTAACCATCGGTGCACAATACAAAATTTGTATGTGCCATAATTACCAAATGAATTTGAATTCGAACGAGCCGTAAATTCCAGCATATTTTTGACGCTGAAATCTACAGAAAATCATGCATGAAAGTTGAGTTTGTGTCGGTTGAATTTTTGGTCAACAGATCGCCTCGATTTGCGTGCCATGAGATCCGAGTTGATAAAATTCAGTTTCTTTGGACAAAATTTAGGAATTAACATAAAAATAAGAATAATAAGATTAAAATAGGATTTTAGAGTAATTATTCCAGAATTAAATAAATTAAAATAAATTATCTTTTGACGTGATAAATTTGTAATACATAGGCTATTTGGACTATGACTTGGACTCTGATTCATACCAGCAGCAGGACCCCAGGCAAGATACCTTGCCAAATTGTTTACAGTACTTTGCATGCTATTTATATTTCTTTTTATTTATTTCATTTCTGTATAGTTCTTGCATGTGTAGTTTTTCTCCAGTCATTACTATGTATTAGATATGTTGACACACACATGGCACCTAGTATCATGGGAGGACAATCATTAGGCGTATGGGCTTTTAACCACTCTGGTAAACCGTAGTATATAGTTCGCACTATGGGCGTGTGTCGCGCTGGTCGCTACCCCAGAGGTATGTCGATTTCTGTAGAGTCGCGCTGGTCGCTACCCCAGAGGTATGTCGATTTCTGATGTTCTAGACGGGTGTGTGAGTTGTGAGGCTTAGATCGAGTAGACTACCCTTGCCCATACGTCGAAAAGTTGTCCTCATTTGCATTCATATAGATTGTCTTGTACAGCGTACTTATTTATTTTCAAACCATATACATGTTTACTGTATTCAAATTGGCTCGTATTTTCTGTATCTTGTTACGTCCCTCTGAGGACCTGGTCCGCTGCCAGGTGTATCTTTTCTTGAGTATTTGCAGGAGCGCAGATTTGGATGGTTACATGTGATCCGAGGATGTCTTCTCTTCGAGCTGTGATGGATAGTTGGTATTCTTATATTGTGTTGTGGTGTTGTACTCATATTGTATTTGCTCTTATATTCGAGTTGGTAGTAGATTTGTTTCCATCCAACTATCATCCTTAGATACTTCTTATTGAGATCTAGTTTCATAGATACTGGTTATTTATTTCTATATGATTTTGGTGGATGAGATTTAGATTTTACCCTGTAACTTGTATTACATTTTATACCACTTGTGGATTTTATATTCATATTACAGCGTACGTATGGATTTGGTTTCCATATATTGGAGTTGCCATATTCATGCGGCTGGCATGCTTACGTGTCCTAGTCCTACGTATTTTTAGGACTGGGGCATGACAGCTATGCCCCTGAATGTTTATACTTGCCCGTGCTTGAATTAACAATGTTTGCCTCAATGTTTGCCTTGGACAGGGAAGGAGATGGTAAGTTGGTAAGTCTCGCCGTGTTTCCTCTCATGTTGTACGGCGCACTGCCCGACACGTTAGGCTATTCAATATTTGCATGAAACTGATCCTAAGGCAACTAGAAAGACAACTTAATAGTTGGTGCATGGAACTTATATTACGTGTTTGGATTTGTCGAGCGGGCGAGTAGCTTCCCCACCAGTGCATTCAATGTACTGATAATCCACTAGTTCGTATGCAGGGTACGGGAGAACCTCGTTCGGTGCGGATGCCTCCTTCGTGCGTGCTAAGGCGTGAACATCACTCCGAAGCAACGGTGCGTCCGGAACTGAAGCACATATACAAGACATAATATTGTGAATATAGCCCGAACTTGCCTGAACATCGCCTGTACAATCATTCCACAGTTGTAGCCACTTGGCACGCTTTTATTGTTTCAAAGAGAGAGGCTTGAGCGACTTGTAATCTCGGCTATACGCCGCCTGTAATACTTGTTCAGATCAATAAAATAGCTTGCTTTACTTCAACTTGTGTTTCAATGCTTCTGCTATATTGTCAGCTCAGTGAACCTGTTACCGATCGCCTATGCGTTCATGACTCTGCTGCACTCGGACAATCTGTTCGACTCTGTGGCTTAGAACTCTTACCGCCAGCCAATGAACCATGGCCTTGTACGGGCGTGGCTCACGCTCGTGCGGCATCACGCCCGGATGGGTCAAGCGATCGTTCCGCGGGAGCGCTGGCGAGGGTGATTCCCACCTAGCGGGAACGGCCGATTTAGCCTGCGGGAGATCGGGGCGTGACACAAAATACCACATAAAACTCATAATACATATCCAAATAGCCTAAAAATTATTCCTATAGGTAGTCCTATGCCATGGGGTCATTCCTAACGGTCAAATTCATGATTAAGAAGCTATAATGAGAGAGAGATTCAAAAATTATGAATTGGGAGATGGATTCCCAATAAAAATATAATTGGACACGATCCGGACACAATCTCTTCACCAATGCTCTTCCTCCTTATGCTACTTGCTTCTCCAAGCTCCAATGCTTCTTTAGTGATGAGGATGAGAGGGAATGGAATGAATTTGGGAAGAATTGATAAAAAAAATTATGTAGAAAATCAATGGAGAAAAAATAGAAAATTAGGGATATAGAATTTGAGATATAGAATAAATGAGCATATGAGAGGAGAGAGAGAAAAAGAGGCCTATATGTGGCCGGCCCCAAGTTTCCCCTTCTCCAAGAAATGTTCAATGACAACTATGCCCCTACATGCTAACATGAGAAATAATTAAGAAAGTATATTTTTGGAAGTCTCTAACTAATTACAATTAAACTAATTCTCCTTAATTAATTAGTGAGAATGGGTTTATTTGGCCTAGTCCATGTTGGCTCACTATTTGACATGACAAGTCTAATTTAGGTCCACTAATGTCAAGTCAAATTAAATAGGCTAGCCACTAACTAAATTAAATGCTACAAGCCTCTAATTAAATATAACACTCTAATAATTAAATAATTAATACAAGCATAAAAAAATATGCATGGCCCACTAATATTAATATTATATTCCTAAAATTAAATAACTAGGCCAAATTATCAAATTATTCCTAGTTGGAAAAGTGAGGGTGGCAATCCTACCCACCTTAGAAAAATTTTGTCCTCAAAATTTAAAGATGATCGTACCCCCCTTAGGTCAACCACGGTCCAAACTAAAACATACAACATATAATTTATAAGAAACTATGATCTCTGTCCATCATAGTTTTGTAGTCTTCGACGGGTTATACTAACTATACAATAACTCACAAGCAGTCTATAAGGTACTAACTAAACACACAAGCAACAGATGGAAAGGAAAGGAATAAAAATTTTCAAGGAAAATAATATTCAGAATGATGAAGATGGCAAGATTCAATTAGGTTGGAATTATTTTCTAGTTGTGATTGAGTATACGCTCTCATCCTAGTATACAATATTCAGAATTATTTTCAAGGAAAACAACTAAGCCGTTGCACTGCCACAATATCGTACTATTGCAAAGCCTGACCTGCATGGGCCACCACAAAAATATGTCACGATCCACACCCGGTATAGGGACACGAGTACGTGGGCACGTCCAGCATACACCGCAACATCGACGGTAGAACGCTGTCTCGATCTTCTATACTTTCTAACATCTCACACAATATATATATAATACTTGTCATGCCATCTCAACTCCAAATGGAGGAGCAATATAATGATATAATAAAGGGTAGTCATACTCAATCACATATAAAAACTAAAGGAAGATATAAATACGATATAGAAAAGAAGAAAAAGAAATACAAGTTTTAATACATCACAGGTTCAACTCAACATCTAAACATAACTCAAGATCTTAAAATAATAATACAATCCAATGTCTAACTAGAAACAACTACTACAAGATATAAAAATCTAAATGGCCTCAGTATATGGCACTACATCCTCAGGTGACACTCCATCTATTAGCTCATAGTAAGTGGGACACATCATCACTAACCAGTCATCTAAAAAATATATCCAGTCAGGATTGGAGTGAAGTACAATCCAATAGCAGTTCCAATTAATTGATAATGACTATAAATAGAAATAGAGAATATAATACAAGACGAGTAATAATGAACAATATTATACTATGGTAGAAGAAACAGGTAAACAAGAGCAATATGGTATATACTGATCACAATAAAATAGAATAAGACAATAAAATAGAATATGGTAAGAACTGTAACTATACTAAGTGTTTGAAATACTAGTTAGATATATGATTAGCTTGGGTTAAACATTGTCTACTTAAACGTTGGATAAACATTGTCTACTTAAATATTGAATATTGAATATTGTTTAGGCTTTGATCACATATCTAGCTAACACTTTTTCTTTTCCCGACTAGTATAATGGATCTAACCATGACACGTTACGATACAAGATACTCAAGGTATTGTAAACATTAAACATTGAACATTGTCTAATATTAAATATTGTCTTTTAACCATATGAGAATACGAGGAATAATAAAACAATAAATAACATCCCATTACTGTCCATGTGTATACTAGTCCGTGTACCAATGTGTCAAGAGTCATGTAAAATATTTTTAAATACTTTTCTTATAGTAATTATCAAATAATAGAAACTATCACACATACCTATATATGGAATATCATGTCAATGATATGTAAATAATGATAAATGAGCCATAAATGCACTAAATATGATGTTCTAGGTCGAGACTAGGTCATAAATCTATTTCTAAGTCAAAATAGTCAAACTAGGTTAACTCTAGGTCAAACTAGTCAAACTTGGTCAAACTAGCTATTTTTATGTTGTATGAGTCCATCTCTAGGATATTGGGTCCATACACTATGTAACTAGGCTATACTAGCTATGTTAGGATACTAGGATACCAACACTATACCGTATCATAAGATACGTAAATTATTATATATAAAAATACAATAATATATATACAAGATGAAAATATATAGTACCCCTAGCTAAACTAATACTAAGTGGATACCTTGGCTTTGAGCCAAATACGGTATCATACCACCTACACACCCCTCTTGATACACAAACTTAATACATTGAGTATAAACCAATATCTTGACATTACCTTGATATCAAAAGGTAATCCAATATCTAACATTTAACTAACTAGCCATTCATATCCCACTATACTCTAACATGCACTTATACTCATAACTTATATCAAACTAACATACTAACATACCCATTGGGTATTCAATTCCTATACCCTACTATACCTCAACTCTCATTACCTTGGTGTAACTCAAGGTAAACTAGAAACAATACCAACTAATGCTAACTAGTGCTTATATATATATATATATATATATATATATATATATATATATATATATATATATATATATATAACTTATCAATATATACAACTAACTTATCAATAACTTAATCATTAAGCACTGCTTACTGCTGCTGCTTATGGCTTCTTCTTCTGCTGCTGCTGCAGCTTATTGCTTTCTGCTGCTGTTGTTGCTTATTGTTGCTACTGTTTTCCGCTGCTGCTTATTGCTCTCTGGTATAGCTTACTGCTTTCTGTTGTTGTTGCTTATTGCTGCTGCTTACTGCTTTCTGCTGCTGCTGCTTATTCACTGCTTTTGTTGCTGCTTATTCAATGCTTTTTTTACTGCTTCTCACTGCTTTTCTGACTACTTCTCACTGCTTTTCTGACTGCTTATTGCTCCCCCTAGCTCACATTCACATATACATATACACTCACTCACATATATCTATACACATACACTCACTTATACACACACACACACACATACACACACATATATATGGAGAGGACAAGTCTAGTTTAGACGTAGTACTTTTTTTTATGAACTTGTCGTTGATAGGCATCATGAGCAAGTCGCTGTTGGATTTTACTAGTCGGTATGCGCCGTTGGAAAATACGGTTTCCACAATAAATGGGCCCTCCCATTTAGGTTAGAATTTGTTGGCCGTCTTGTGAGTCATGGCGCGTACAAGCATCTCCATATCCCAGCCCTCTGCGAGTGCTGTTGTAATAACTGTCAGATTATAAAGGAATACGCCGTCCTTTACCAAAGTTTAGACCTTCATCTTTTTGGAGGTCATATCCCATCTTCTACACGAGATAGAGTGATTGTTGGCTGTAATGATGGAACTGAGGTAGCTCATTATTTGTTGCGTTGAATATTGTTGATGACTTAGCCTGCACTGAATAAGGAGCTCTGTGCACAGGAATACTGCCACGTATATACAAGAGAGTTGGCTGAGTTATGTGCGTAGGATCACTGCCACATGCGCACGATTATCTACCATGTCGAGGACCACCGCTTGCTGCGAACTTTTGTATATCGCACAGAGGAACACTGCATGTTGCCCGTAAGAATTTATTACGACGAGAAGTACTATTGTGTGCACATGAAGTATGATACGTCCTTGTGCTGAAGACTTGCTCATATGTATACAATGGAACGCTGCCTATCATGCTCCATTGCTGATGAGTCATGCGGGACTTAGCTTTTGTGCACATGGAGACTTGTTGAGCTACGGGGAGCATCCGAAGTCTATAATTGGTGCTTTCTGAGAAAAGGATCATACGGTTTGGCCTGCATTGCTTTCGCTTGAACCTGGTCGTTGAAGGCCCTTTGACATGGGGTGCCTCAAAATCCTACTGGTAGGCAGGGCCCGACCTGGTTGCCCCTGCCCAGGCCTCCTCAATGGTGGAAGAAACAATGCGGGACATGGTTTTTCGTGTTTTAGGCCTGACGGCGGAAGGCGATATTTGCTGCGTTAAGTCTGGGACAAAATCCGGGTGGACTCAAATGATTTTGCCCCTAGGTGTAGTAAGAGGTGTCAGTCCGGCTGCTTGGTCGTGAGCTGGTGGAAGGTTGACTACCTCCATAGTTGCCTTTGGGACTGGGACAACTCCGTCTTAGGCTTCTGTTAGGGGAAAGTTTCCAAACTAGAGGGATACCTTATTTGCGACGACCGTCATGTCGTCGAAGTCCAGGGAAAGAGCCTTGGTATCTATCAGGCGTTGGATGTACCACTTCAGAGTATAGTACTCCTGCGTTAGATGGTGGACGTAGCGGTAGAAGTGATAATACTTTGGGTTGGCCATTTTTGCCGCCTCCGGCTGACGTCTGACATCGGGGAGCCAGATTTTGCCTCCCTGTATCAACATGTCGAATATGGGTTTGACATCACCATCTTCGAAAGAGTAAGTCTCCTTTGGTTTTGGAGCCTCTGTCGGCTTTTGCTTAGGCTTCTTGGTCAAGGTAGCGACTATAGCTTATTTCCTCTTTCCATCGCGGTTGTTATATCCACCATTACTTTTGTTGTTGTTATTGCTGGGATGCTTATCATTTTTCCTCAGCAGTAGGGATATGAATCCCCAAGTGCCTAGTGTCCTTGAGCTTCTTCTCAGCGTTGATAATACTTATAATGAATGTTGTCCAGTTTTTGAACTGGCTCTCGCCCATCCAGAGGCTGGCTGCCAGAAGCATTTTTTTTGGCACATCTCTATTAGTGTGGCCTCGGGATTGTCAGGAGGCAACCTTAGCACGGCATATCAGAACCGCTCTATATAATTTTGTGTCAGTTCTTTTTTACCCTGGACGACGTCCATCGGAGAAGACATCATCATATCATTTCCCGCCTCATAGAACCTGTTAAGGAAAAGATGTTTAAGGTTATTGAATGATGAGATACAATTATCTTCGAGACTGTAAAACCAATCGAAAGCTACCTCCGCCAATGATCCGACGAAGAGCCTGGTAAGGATATCATCGTTGCGGGTTAAGTGTCCCATTGTAATCTCGAAGTAGCTCATGAACCAGCGAGGGGTTGAAGAGCTTATACTTGGGCGGATAAGGTACATCCCTCCATTATATCAGGTATGATTGCCGTACCCCGAGATCACGGAGTGAGTCCCAATTGCTCATGGAATCCAGGCGAGCCTGAAGTTCTTGGACCTCCCTCCTTGCTTCCTTAGCTTCATCTCTTTCAGAAGGTACAGACGAGCTAGGTAGGAGAGGATCATCGCCCAAGGGTGGAGTGGTCGTATTTGAATCCCCGTTGGTCCCGGGGTCCAAGTTTATTTGTCCAGAGGCCCTTACTGGCTGGGAGGCCATATTTGCCTATATTTCTAGCATTATCTGGGTCAGATCTTGTCACGCCCCAGTCCCAAAATATCGAAGGACTAGACACGTGGCAATGGCCAGCAGTACACACCGATGGACAAACCCAATTTAATGGATCCATCGGGGCATACTTAAGCTGTATTACAATGATCAGGGTTTACTAATCTCATCCACAGAATAAACACAACAATATCAATAAAAAGAAATAAACATCAACCAGTCATAAGTAAATAAAATCGGGGAACAACCCGATATTAAGTCTGTTACAATTGTTCATTTAAACAAGAATAAAAGAGTTTATTTGCCATTTAAAAACTGAGCATAGAGAAGCAGATATTTAGGAAAAGTCCTCAGCGATCACCTCGTCCCCAGGTGCTGGTACTGTTCCGAGAAGTGCTCTTGTTCCGTACACCTCAGGATAGATATCCTCTGCTAATCCTGGGGACATAATCCAGATTCAGGTCCTCAGGGGACATAGCAAGGTACAAGATAACTCAAGCCAAAATAAATGCAGTGCAATAGTAAATGAAATAAATAGGGTAAATATTTAACCATCTATGTGGAATGCAAATGAGAGCATCACTAGTACTCAGGCTGAGACCACTACAAGCTCTGTGTCGGGGAGCCGGTAGCAGTTATACTATGTAGTTATGCTATGTAGTTTACTATGTTGTGGCACCATATATATAATCAGCCTGTTGCCTGTGTGTCTCTCCCCACCCAATGTAATCATACGTCTCATGTCCACGATGCCTCATGTCCACGTCACGTAAGATCATATCTAATGCAGTGAGTCATACTATGTCTATGAATATAATGTCTAAGAATATAATGTCTATGTCATAAATCCTGCAACCTACACAGAATCACCTTGAATATTTCAGGAAGATTCTATCTCATGATTAGTGTCCGGTGTCCTGGGTTATAACGTACTTGATAATGCAAGTACGAGAATATAAAGGGTTACGATATCCATCTCTAGGTGACCTTACACAACTCCGCGTACGGTGTTGGCACCCGACTATTAATTGGACGCTAAGTAAGTCATACGGTCTTAGGTTTAAGCATGTACAAGATATAAATAAGACAAGAAAATATGTAACAAGAACTGCAAGCTTTGGCAAGGTACACTTGCCTGTGGTTCTAGCTCCAAGTGTATCTCTGACTTCAGTAGAAATTGCAGGGACTGCTCCGGTTGCTGAAATAAATATCACTATCAGATCCAGAAGATATCAAATAGTTAAAAATGCCTGTCCTTGAGTCTAATTTGGACACAAGGGCAAAAATAATATTTTTAAGTCCAAGCGGGGTCCACATGTGGGCCGCTTTGCACCGAAAAATGTGTCAGGGACAAAGGTCTCCAAATCTGTCAAACTTAGTGTCAACAAGTCCAGAACGATGATATGAACCCAACGGAACTTCCAGAATTGGATTCCGATGAGCCGATCACAAAATCGCCCGTCAAGTGGAGCCGAGGGGCCCACGATACGCGATTTTGTCAACGTTCTCAGAATCGAACCAAACTTGGGTCACAGGACCAGCGTATTGCTATGAGTCCGATGGCATAAGTTTTGTTTCAATCCGACGTGTGTACACAAAGTTACGACGAGATCCAAAACGGACGGATTTGGGACGTTGTCGGCGGATACGCGTTGATTCCGGTGTGCACGCACATCCAAATCAACTTCTGTGAAACCCCGCACGTCCGTATCAACGGTGCGCACGTTTCGGTGAAGATCGCACGCGACCAAGTCGTCCCGTTTGGCGGGGCGTACTCAGTTCCGGGGTGAAATAGGGCGTTGATTTTCCTGTTTTTGGATCGCGGTTCGCGACCACCACAGGACGCAATGCACCTAGCGGGTTACACGGGCATCGAGAGGGTTACACAGTCTACGCGTCACAACTGACGGAACAGAAATTCGGACAGCGAGGAGAGAGAACGGGTTACCTGAACAGGGCTCCGTGAACCGAGGATTCTCGTGTCCGTGTGTCGATTCGACACAGGGTCTGTGTCCAGAAGGTGTCTGGGTGCTACTGGGTGCTACTGGGTTCTGTGTCCGGTGACTCGTCGGGCTTGAGGCGTCCGGCTGAGGTACTGACCGGAGGAAGGCGACTCGGGGGCGGCAGCGGCGAGATCGGGCGGTGCCGGTGGCTGCTCAGGCGGCCGGCAGAGAAGGGGCAGCGGGCTAGGGCTCGGCTGCTACTGTGGCTGGAGTCGGGAGGCTGGGCGGAGCTGCTGGAGCTGGCCGGAGTCGGGCGGCGTGAGGTGGTCCGGGTGCTCGGGGCGGCTGCGGACGGAGGAGGACGGCTGGGTGGAGGGCAGGAGGTCGGGAACGGTCGGCAGGGGCGGGCTTAAATAAAGGGAATCGAGGAGAGGGAGAGACGGCCGGTGCGGGGAGGTGAACCCGAGCGGCGGACAGCCGGTCGTCGGTTGCAGGGGAGGCGAACCGAGGGGTCACAGCCGGCCGCCAGTAGGTGAAGAGTCGGGGAAGGAGAAGAAGGGTTTTTGGGTGTTGGGTTAACGGGTCTGGGTCGGGTTCGATTCGGATCCGACCCGACCCGTTAAGGCTGGGTTGGGTTGGGTTGGTTCAGCAGTTTGGTTTGGTTTGGTTTGGTTCAAGTGAACCGGGTTCAGGGTTTAATTAGGTTTATTTATACAATAATTTTTAGGGCTTTAAAAATGCTTCCGGGGTCCAATAAATTCTCGAAAAATTATCCTATGTCTAGATTTTCATTTTACACTAAAAAATATTATTTTCATAATATTTTAATATTATTTAACATCATTTAAAAATTATTTAAATCTAAAATACCTTAGTTTTAATTTAGAGAAAAATTCCAGAAAAATTCAGAAAATTGTAAAAATTCCAAATTAAAAATTCTTAAAAATCAGGGGGTTTACAGATCTTGCATTGATGCACTCATTGTATGCATTCTGGTCTCGAGAACCTTAAGGCACTGCCGGTCACTAGGGCTTCATGGTCGTCTCTGTCTATGTATACCGTCCTCACATGAGGACAAACGAACGGGATAGTGGATGTCGTGCTCCCCGTCTCATACCCATTGTAGTGAGTAGTCTTTAAGGAGGGCGGCTGACGTTATGTCCTCCTCGAATTCGGAGGGGATACTACCCCCAGCGTTGAAGATTGTGTCATTTTGGTGGGAGTAGCTACCCTCCTGGATCTTGGAGTCCATTCCTTGGAAATTGTTGTCTCCTCAAAATATCGGATTATTGCGTATATCCAGGGGGACACTACCCCCAGCTTGAGCCACCCCCGGGGCTTCTGAGAAAGAACTACCCCCAGGGGCTGACAACGTCTTCCTTGAGCGGGTGCCCTGGAAGACGCCTTCTACAGGTACTACTATCAGCCCTCCGTATAGTAGCCTTTGCGACACACTGGTAGAGAGAGACAAACTGGAGGTATTTGACTTCTTTCCACCCTTGGTGGTGGAAAGATTTCCAGTTGAGTAGCATGAGGCAAAGGAAAACTCCTCCTCCTTTGGTACTTTTACTGATCTTCGGGTTGTTGTCGGGTAGGTGCTTTCTGGTGTAGTTTCTGGAAGGTCTTGTCATGCCCCAGTCCCAAAATGTGAGGAACTAGGCCACGTGGCATTGGCCAGCTGACACGTCACTAAAGGTTTAATCCATTTTAATGGACCCAAAGGAACGTGCTACGCTGTCCTAAAATACTACAAGTCTAATACAGGTAAATCTATCTCATCCACTACAAAATATCAGAAAATAAGTGCTGAATATATATAAAACTGAGTCTGGTAGAGTCATAGTACATATCTGGTGGGAACAAGCCCACTACAAAAGATAATAATAGCACAAAAAATAAGATAGACTAAGTATCGTCTATCTAACAAAACATCTCCATCTCCAAGAGAGCAAGCTTCTAGAATCAGGTAGATTCTGATGGTGTCTCCTCTAGTTCTTCCTCGGTAGCACACCTGGTCTCCTGTCCTGGACCATACACCGTGGGATAGAAGGCCTCGTCTAAATCTGGAAGGGAACCAGGTCCTCAGTGGGACATAACAAGATACAAAGAAATAACATGCCAAGTATGTAAATACTGAATAAATAAAGTACAGGGTGCTAACCATCTAAGTGAATACAAATAAAGACCTTGTAGTATGCATGGGAATGTGTAGGTTAGACATATGCTGACTTAATTCACCAATCGTGGTGACTGGCTAGTAAATGTGTTATATGCCCCCTGACTCAAGGGCACTCTGCAATCGTCCATCTCCGAGGAGCATGGTACGAAGGTATAAAAACATACAAGGAGGGGGGTGTCCCATACGTCTACTAGTTATCTTTTCCGTCCAATGTAACTAAATGTCAAGTCATACTTTTCCTGAGTTTTCCTGATTTTATGCTAAGCCGTGATGCGTGTCACACGTACTGGTAGCTAATCAAATACGTAGCTCGCATCCCAATATGTATTGCAACCATGTTGCGTGTTCCCGTGATAGGGTCTAGGAGGATATTAGGATACCCTCGCAGATGTTGGTAGGTCTGTAAAGACTAAGTTAATTATGCTATGTGTCAACGCATCTGTTGACTGTACCTGATGCAATCTCAGGTACTCACAGTCATATGAAATTCAGGAGCAATAACATATAACAATATTTGAATTTAAACAGTAAACTTGGCAAGGTATACTTGCCTACTCCCTGATAGTATTGGAAACTTGATTTCACAGTCAAGTTTGAGGGTGCTTGTGACAGGGGATCACTGGCTGTGCTGGAGATATTTTCTGTTAAAACATACAGGGTTCGTGAATATCATGAGTAAAATATAAAGTATATATATATACTTATATACATATATGACAATATATATAATATAGGATACACATATATATAGAGTATATATATACATATAGATATAGTATATAATATATATAACATTATATATAGATAATATATATTTATACATAGATATATATATATATATATAATAAATTGAAAGACAGTGCAGGAAATAAATACATATATAAATATTGTATTATCCAGTATTATATTATATAGTATATATTTATATATAGATAATATATATATATATATATATATATATATATATATATATATATATATATATATATATATATATATATATATATATATAATAAATTGAAAGACAGTGCACGAAATGTAAATATATATATATATATATATATATATATATATGCTGTATTATCCAGCACTATATTATATAGTACATATTTATATATAGATAATATATATATATACACACATATATATATATATATAAAATAAAAAGAAAGACTGTGCAGGAAATATAAATATAAATATAAATATACATACATATATATATATATATATATATATATATATATATATATATATATATATATATATATATATATATATATATATATATATATATATATATATATATATATATATATATATATGTTGTATTATCCAGCACTATTTATTAAATATATTATATATATAGATAATTCCTTTATATATACATAGATATATATATATATATATATATATATATATATATATATATACATATATATATATAATACAGGAAAGAAAATGCAAAAATGTAAATGTTTATGTATATAATATATATAGTATTATATATATAATATATATAGTAGTGTATATATAATACTGATTTATATATATATATACATATATATATATACATATATACATACATACATATAAGTATTTATACATATATACGTATAGATAGGGTCAGGGGTATACCCAACTGACAGGTGGGGGCCTTGGCTTGTCGCCGGCGGGAGGACGACGGCGGAGGTGGCGGTGGCTGGCCGGAGGAGCGTCAGCAACAGCAGTGGCTGCCAGCAACAGTAGCAGCAGCAGCAGCTTGTGGAGGCTACGGTGGCGGCTGTGGCGGAGGAGACGGCGGTGCAGAGTGGGGAATCGACGGAGGAGAGGGTGGCGGTGAGGTTGGTGGTGGGGGGGGGTCTACGGTGGCGGTGGTGGTGGCTGGAGGTGGTCGGAGTGAAGAGGGTAGCTGTTAGGGTTAGGAGTTGGGAGGTGCTGCGGGGGCTGCCGGCGGCGGAGGGGAGGTCGTGGAGCGGTGGAAGGGTGGTGGTCCGGTAGAGGGGGTCGGGGCGAGTCGAGTGGTGGTGGTGGCGGTGGTCTACGGTGGCGATGGTGGTCGTGAGGGGTGGTCGGGTGGTGGGGGTAGCTGCTGTTGGCAGGGTCGGGGTGGGTCTGTGGCGGCTGCCCACGGCGGAGCAGGCGGCCGGAGGCGGTGGGGCTTGGCCGGAGGGGAGGTGGGGAGTTGGCGAGGGCTTTGCCGGAGTTGGGTCGGGGGTGGTGGCCGGAGGCGGTGGCTGTGGGGTTTGAAAGGGGGAGGGGTCGGTTTATATAGGGTTTTGGGGAGTGGCAAAGTTGTAAATAGATGGAAGTTTTAGGGTATTTAGGTGATTTGGGTTTTTAAGATATTTTTAACTGATATTTCTGGATAGTTAGTGCCACATGTAGGGGTTAGGGTTAATGGTCAATGAGGTTATGCCACCTCACATGCATTTTACATAAAAACTCTTGAAATTCCATAATTTGCATAAAAGTCCTAAAATTGGTATTTTGCGTAATCAATTTGTCTGCTTAAAAACACTGATTCCTAAAAATACAGAATTGCACAGAAATAAGGGGAAAAGCTGGGGAAGTGCCTTGGGAGTGTGGGGGTGAGCCTGGGCAGGGGCAGGGTCTGGTTCTTTGGGTGATACGGGTCACCGTATTTATTAATTAATAAATACTGCGCACGGTGTTCACTAATTATTTAGAGGCAGGTAGGGTCATAATTTTTCTACGGTGTCAATATACTAATTGTAGTATATTTCAAGTAGAATAATATCGTATTTTTGTTTGGGCAAAACAGGTGCATGTTTGGCCTCAAATCTCTAGGGGTACAGAGATGGGTAAAGAGCAGAAAATTAATTTGGAAATAAATACGAACTTTTGTAACAATATTTGTGCGTCTCAAACGAGGCTCAAATAAAGCATCTGGAAGTTGCACAAAATTCAGGAAAATAGTCTAACATGTCTAGGGCAGGTATGTGAATTTTGTTTGGGAAATACAGCTAGTGTAATGCTCTAATTAATTGTGTGAAGTACAGGTGCACAATCAAATAGGATATGTAAACAAAATAAATTTTAAAAAGTTGCAATAATTCTAATTAGCTAAAAATAATCCTAAATTACTAAAATCTGGTCGAGGAAGTTTACAATCTACCCTCCTTAGAATATTTCGTCCTCGAAATAAAAACAGACATATTATGAGAATGAAAGATTGATTTGAAATATTAGGACATACCCTGGTTCTGAAATAGATGGGGGAAACGCTGTCGAATATCCTCTTCTCGTTCCCAGGTTGATTCACCTGGTGCATGATGTCTCCATGCAACACGAACAAGAGGGATAGTCTGGCCTCGCATGTCATGACCCAATTCCGTAGAATCACTTGAGGCGTCCCCCGAATCGTGACCGCCGTGCGGGCCTGGAGTTGCGCCCGCACAAGGCTTTAATGATTTGCATAGCAAGCACATATTCAGAGTACGTAGATAAATTGAAACACAGATTTGAAACATAGAAAAGTTCTCTTTATTGATAATGAACATCTATTACAAACTCTTGAACGAGTTAGCTAATATGCCGAACGGCTTACAAAAGAGATGACTCAAAATGAGATAGCAGTCCTGTACATTAAATCCCTTTATAAACTCAAAACGATAAAGACCTCCAGGCTGGAGGATCGCTTTGCCACGGAGCTGCATTTGTGTATGAAGAGTTGCAGCTTCGGACTTCAAAAGGCTTCGAGGGCACGGTGAAGATGCGCCAACAGCTGGACTGGATCGGGTAGACGACTTCGGCTCCTCGCTCGGTTCGCCTTGGTGCGGAGAACCTGTTTCAACGAGGGTCAGCATATCGAAACATGCTGGTGAAGGCGAGCTAGCCGAACTATACCAATCAACACGTTGTTTAGTGAAGCATGCATATTTTGTGGGTTTCTATCTTGCCTTAGTTCATTTACAAGTAAGCAGCATATTGAATTTACTGAAAATGAACGTGCCACCGTTCGGTGGATTTTACCTGACCGTCTGAATTACCTGCACAATACTTACCATGCCTTCCCTGCCACGAAGACACAAGTTAGTATGCAACAGGTTTAAATATATAGGGGATCACTGGCTGGATGCCATATTGGACCAATTTTAGTCACTGACGAGGATGGTATGCAGCGAGAGCACGGGAGTGCTGCACGCCATTCCGTCCTTGCACAGGATGACTAAACAGGAGAGTTCCCGCCCGGATCGGATCGGTGCCAGTGCCCCAGCGACCGTCCGCAGGAACTAAGGGCCTTGTGCACAAGTTGTCCGTGATCAACATATACACTAAGTTAGCAGTTGAGGCAAATCAGGGCAATAACAGGCACGGGACAGTAACAGGAGGAGAGCTACTTTGGCATAGTCTCCCTATCAGATTATTACATTCAGGATGAGTTATGTTCATAGCATAATTTAAAGAAGAGCATACATTCTAACTTGTATTATGCATATGATAAATATTTCCGAGCGAACACGCATGCAAGTAAGTAACCGTTCACAGTTTTTGATTGACAAGCAGTATTAACCAAGTCTATTCTCTTTTATCTTGGTTTCTTTTATTATTACTTGGTATCATTTGATCAGGGCGAAGGAGTGAAGCTTGGAAGCAAGGCTAGCTAATCGGATTGGTAGCCACTCACTTAGATTTTGGAAAGAAGAAGGAAAGAGGCGCTTCATGACTCCGCTCGCAAGCTGCCTACTGCTCGTTCACCTGCACACGAACAGCTCGATTAATACTTCTTCCTCTCTTTCCAATCTCGGAATAGAAGTACAAGTCAATGAACAAAAATAATGAAAACCATCGAAACCGTTCAAGGAAAACAAGCAAATCCTAAAACCAACTCAAAGCACGAAAGCAACAAGCGATATCGAAAACTGAGGCAATAAAAGATAGCAGCGGAGAGGTCCCTCCTGACTCTGCCGCTAAGCCGATCCTTGGGGCGCAGTCCACTGAATATGGGAATCGATTCTGAAGAAACAAATCCATAACGAGGACGAGTTCTTAATTCAATCTATCCCGATCGAACGATACCGTCTTGTGTTTCTTAGCCGCGCTCTCCGCACCGGGAGAACGGGGCGCTACAGCAACACCTTCTTGCTACGATCTAAGATCTCTACAGGTTCCTCCTGGTACGATAGGCTTGGGCCGACGGTGATCTCTGAATGGTCCAGTACATGACTTGGGTCTGGAATGTACCTCCTCAGCTGAGATACGTGGAAGACGTCATGCACTCCTTCCAAGGTCTGAGGTAGAGCTAGTCTGTAAGCAACTTCTCCGACGCGTTCCAACACATCGAAGGGTCCAATGTACCTTGGACTCAGTTTTCCTCTTCCTCTAAATCTGATAGTACCTCGGGTAGGTGAGATCTTCAAAAATACATGCTCTCCCACTTGGAACTCTAGAGGTCGTCGATGAATGTTGGCCCAGTGCTTATGTCTGTCTTGTGCAGCTCGTAGGTGTCCTTGGATCTTCTTTACTTTCTCCACCGTACGAATAATCAATTCTGGTCCCAAGATTTGTCTCTCGCCTACATCGCTCCAGCATACTGGGGAACGACATTTTCTTCCATACAAAGCTTCAAAAGGAGCCATTTGAATGCTCGCTTGATAGCTGTTGTTGTAGGAAAATTCCACCAAGTGTAGATGATCTTCCCATGATCGCTAAAATCAAGCATGCAGGCTCTCAACATATCTTCTAGGGTCTGGATGGTGCGCTCTGATTGACCATCTGTCTGTGGATGATACAAGGTGCTGAACTTGAGGTGGGTACCAAGACTTTCTTGCATACTTCGCCAAAAGTAAGATGTAAATCTCGTATCCCTGTCAGATACTATGCTGACTGGTACTCCGTGCAGACGCACTATCTCCTTCATGTACATATCCGCCAAGACTTCTGTAGATTGTCTGACTCTGAATGGTAAGAAGTGGGCAGCCTTGGTGAGTCTGTCTACGATCACCCATACAGTATTACGACCACTGGGATTCCTTGGGAAGCCCGTAACAAAGTCCATCGTAATGTGTTCCCATTTCCACTCGGGTATTGGGAGGGGTTGAAGTAGACCGGCAGATCTCTGATGTTCAGCCTTGACTTGCTGACACACCAGGCATTTAGCCACAAAGCGTGCTATCTCTCGCTTTATTCCATGCTACCAGTAATATTATTGCAGATCTCTGTACATCTTTGTGCCTCCTGGATGTATAGAGTATGTTGAGCTATGAGCTTCTGACATCAGCTCTTCACGAAGTTCTCCATTTGGAACATAAAGACGATCACCACATCTTAGAGTCCCATCTTCGTGTATGCGACATCCCGTCTGGATTCCAGCCTCTGTTCTTTGTCGAAGCCTCTGAAATCTTGTATCTACTGGTAGAGCAGCTTTGATTCTTTCGACCAATGTTGATTACAGCTGGTAGTTTGATAATTGGCCGTCAATTTCTGGCATAATGACCTCTATTTCCAACTTTTCTAGATCTTTCAATAGACCTGGTTGGTTGATCATAAAGAATACCGAGGGTCTTCTGCTTAGAGCATCAGCTACCACATTAGCCTTCCCGGGATGGTATTGTAGATCAATTTTGAAATCCGTCATCACTTCGAGCCATCGTCTTTGTCTTAGGTTCAAGTCCTTCTGGGTGTAGACATATTTCAGGCTCTTGTGATCGGTAAAAATCTCCACTCGTTCGTCGTATAGATAGTGTCTCCATAGCTTCAGGACGAAGATGACTGCGGCAAGCTCCAGGTCGTGAGTGGGGTAATTCTTCTCATGAGTCCTCAATTGTCTTGAGGCATAAGCTACAACCTTCCCATGTTGCATTAAGACACAACCTAATCCTTTTTCGGATGCATCGCTATAGATTACGAAACCTCCGGATCCAGATGGTATAGTCAAGATTGGGGCAGTAGTCAGACGCTTCTTCAACTCATCAAAAGCTGTCTGGCATTCCTCAGACCATATGAACTCCTGCTCCTTGCGGGTCAACCGGGTTATTGGTTCTGTAATTCTTACAAAGTTTTCTACGAACCACCGGTAATATCCGGCAAGTCCTAGAAAGCTTCTTACCTCTGAGACGTTGGTCGGGGTTGGCCATGTCTTTACAGATGAAATCTTTGCTGGGTCCACCGAGATGCCTTCTCCTGTGATAACGTGTCCAAGGAAAGCGACACGATCAAGGAAGAATTCGCACTTGCTCATCTTAGCATAAAGGCTTTCCCGTCTTAGCGTTTCTAGCACCAGTCTCAAGTGCTCTTTATGCTCCTCGTGGCTCTTTGAATACACCAAGATGTCGTTGATGAAGACTACCATGAACTGGTCTAGATATTGGTGGAAGACTCTGTTCATCAGGTTCATGAATACGGCTGGTGCATTAGTCAGTCCAAAAGGCATCACCAGGAACTCGTAATGACCATAGCGAGTCCTGAATGCTGTCTTTGGAATGTCTTCTCTCCGTACTTTGACCTGATGATAGCCTGATCTCAAGTCTATTTTTGAGAATACCACAGCTCCCGTCAGTTGGTCGAACAGATCGTCAATTCGCGATAAGGGGTACTTGTTTTTGATTGTCAAAGCATTGAGAGCTCTGTAATCAATACACATCCGATATGTCCCGTCCTTCTTTGGTACAAACAACACTGGTGCTCCCCAGGGTGATGCACTAGGACGAACAAATCCCTTGATCTGCAATTCCTCCAGTTGCAGCTTTAGCTCGTCAAGTTCCTTCTTCGCCATTTGAGGATACAGGTGCAGCTCCGGGTATCAGCTCAATAGTGAACTCTACTTCTCTGTCAGGCGGTAGGCCTGGCAATTCCTCCGGGAATACGTCTTCGAATTCTGTAACGATTGCTGGGGGTTCTAACTCCATCGCCATGTAAGCTCTAGGAGTCTGGCCTACTCCTTGCTCGATGGTACCTCGTACGTATTCGAACTTCGGGTGTCCTGGTGGTCTAAAGATGATACTACCTTTTCGGCAGTCTAGGATAGCATTGTTCTGGATTAACCAGTCCATGCCTAAGATGACGTCAAAATTTGGCATAGGGAGTACCAAAAATCATGCTCTTAGCTCTCTACTACAAACAACTATCGAACATGTTTCAATAATATTGGTAACTGGAACAATGCCTCCTCCAGTAAGTATTTTCCAGCACTTGGGTAGTGGGGAAGTGACTAGTTTGTGCATGGCTACAAAATTACTAGATATGAATGACAAGGTTGCGCCAGAATCAAATAATGCAGTTGCAGGTAATGATGCAACTAAAATGGTACCTGTGATGGTTTTACCTTCGGGTTCTTCGGCAACTACAGCTAAAGCAAAGGCCTGCCCGTGCCTTTGTCCTCCAGATTGTTGTCTAGCCTTGTTGAATTGGGCCTCCTGAGTGGCCAGGGGTGCTCCTCTCTGATATCCTCATAATGTTGAGGGTAGCATCTTCTGGGCTTGTGCTCCTGGCTTCTGTCCGTGCTGAGGTGCTGCATCTTTGCGTTGTGGGCAGTCTCTGGCCATATGCTGGCTCGCTCCACATACTAGGCATAATCCTAGCTTCTTTCTGCAGTCATTGGCAAAATATCCCTTCTTGCCACAAAAGTGACAAGTCGGGAGCTCCTTCTTCTGGTAGGGTCCCGTCGTCTGCTGCGTCTAATTTTGTGGACGGCAAATAGGTCCTCCTGCTCCTTGCTGGTTTTTGGCCGGGAAGGTTGGATTAAAGCGTCTTGTTCCTCGGCCAATTGCTTCTTGCACCCTTGCTTCTGTAAGAACCTCCTCGTAGGAGATCCTTGACTGAGATGTCGTATACCTCTGGAGCTAGCAGGTGAGGCCGTGGTAGAATCTTTTGGCCTTCTCCAGCTCATTCGGTATCAAGATGGTACCGAATCGACTTAGTCTGCTGAACTCTGCGTCGTAGGCGTCAACAATCATGTTTCCCTGTTCCAAGTGCAGGAACTGGAAGTATAAGGCATTTTGGACTGTTGCAGGGAAGTACTTGGCATTGAAGTGCTCCAAGAATTGTTCCTAAGTCTGGTCTTTGCCGACGCTACGCTCTATGGATTCCCACCAGTGATGGGCGTTACCGAGGAGTTGGGCCCTCACAGCGGTCATCCATAAATCGGGGGTAAGTTACGAACCTTCCAGTAGCATTTCTGTGTTGGAGATCCAGTCTGAGATCTCCTCTGGGGTTTCGCTGCCTTTAAAGGTTCTCGGGCTCATCTGGCGGAAACCTTGGACTGTGCCTACTGGTTGGACAGGTACTGGTGCTGGGGCAGTGGTTCTCTCTAAAGCCGTCATCAAGGTCTGTCTCAAGGCTTCAGTCTGTTGCCACTGAGACTGTCTCAGGGCTTCAGTCTGTTGCCATTGAGTCTGCAACATAGCTTGGAGGAACTGGAACATTTGAGGCTGGCTCTCAAGCTGTGGCATCATGGCAGGAAGGGCTGGAGGTGGTGGCAAAGGTGTCTCTGCCTGCGGTGTTGATGTTTGCCCTTCATGTTGAGCTGGTGTTCCTGTCTGGGCAGGATCCTGGGGAAGGTATGGAGTCGTTGGGTAGACCAGCATCCTTCTCGGGGATTGGTCTCGTGGGGTAGTCGGGGTTCCTTGGACATTTGGCGAGGGGTCTGTTGCTTGGTCAGCCCCATCAATCGTATGTTTCCCGGGTATGTCCATATTTCTGAAGAAAATAGAATAATTAGAAAAGTATGAAGGAAAAGATAATCAAGCAGGATGCGATAAAAAAATATTTAAGGATAGAGTCAGTGTGGATGAGACCTAGTATTCCTATTCTATTGCAGGCTTGCTGGGCATGTCATCATACCACTAGCAATAA
Organism: Iris macrosiphon; assembly: GCA_036927795.1. NCBI lineage: Eukaryota > Viridiplantae > Streptophyta > Magnoliopsida > Asparagales > Iridaceae > Iris > Iris macrosiphon. The sequence goes on from JAYESA010000004.1 coordinate 164,564,597, forward strand.
ATTAGACCTGCATGGGCCACCACTAAAACCATGTCATGCCCCATGTAGTGCCTCAAATCCCGATCCAACCGGGATGTGCACTATATAATTGGGCTTGTGGCTAGTCCGTCAGAGTATGCTTAGATCTTCGGCATCTTATTGCCACGGACGAAATGCGATGATCCTTTCCAACTCATGGAAAGGCCTCTATTGAAACGAGTCCAATAGTTTTCGTGTTTGGTTGCTTGGTTTTCTTGATTGCCGCTTTGGGATTTGATTTGGTGTTGCTTTCGAGTTGCTTGGTTTTCGCTGTTGGTTTTATTGATTGGAGCTTGAATTTTGGGGAGTTCGGCAAGGAAGGATAGGCAAGAATTCTAACTCGGTGCTCGTGCTGTTGCAGGTCCGCGTAACTGATGTTTGATCGTCGCTAGGTGGGATTCCTTGTTTCAGCAACTTTTCCCTTAACCAGTGAGTAGTTTGGTCCCTTCTTTCCTACTTCTTCACGCCAACATCTCTAATGTTTCAAACGTTCACTCGATGATGCCCGGTTGGACGCCTAGGAAATGCTTAGCCACAATGCATGCCAGCCACTAAGAAAGGAACAATGGGAATTGTAGACTAATTTTTTACTATATGCTTGCACACCTTATAATTCGGGTTGGTTGGAAAGGGAATTTGGTTGTTGGTTTCGGCCTGGTGCCTCGGATAGAATTTGAATCCATGGGATATCAAATCGGAACACCGCTTTGGGAAAATATGAACTGTTGCATAAGATATATATTGCTGCTTTACTTCTTCTGTTAAATTTGATGCATTGTATGAGATATAAAATATTCATGCATTTGCATGGTCTGGGACAACTTGTGCACAAGGTTTGGCATTTCCTCGAAACGGTTTTCCGGGGCACTGGAACCGTATCAATCCGGAGGAAAATATTCGATTCGTGCTAGTCACGATGCTTAGCGGGACCTCCAGCAGGGCTTGCTACCCGGGCTGATAGGGCGCACCGCTAATGCTTAGAAAGATGTCCCTAAAGTGTCGATCACACCAATGACCGTAAAGAATGGAATACATGCTAATTATTGTCTTATGCAGATGGTAAGTATACTTGTGTTTCATTGCAGGGAAGGCGTGCATCGGTTGAGTAAGCAACCGATGTACTGGTTGGATTCGATGTTATTTTCATTTCTATCAAAACATGCAACTGATATGAATTGAATTTACTTGCTTCTTTATAGAAGTAATCTTAATGCATGCTCGTCCCTAATAAGCTAGTGTCGATTTAGTCGAGTGGGATTCATCCCGCTCACCAGTACAAGTTGAGTACTGACCCACGTTGTGGGCAACTATTTCAGGCACTCAGACGGTGCAACGCTAGTGGATAGACGAAGAGGCGTTAGGAGCACCTCTATTTTGAAGTATAGTTGAAGTTAGATCATTTTGGAGGCTTGGACTTTCAACTTATACAAAGGCGTAATGTATGGACGACGGGGACTATCTGATGGAGCGCGCCCTGCATTTTGAGTTATCTTTTCTAATGTAATTCAAGTAGCCGAGAAGACGCATCAATGTAGACTCTATGTAAATTACTCTGAATTATCAATGAAAAAGCATGTTTCCTTCCTGCACTTGTGTTCAATTATCTGTGAATATATTTTCTAAATTGTGTTTCAAAGTGGGTTCCTATAACTGCAAGTTCTTGCCTTGTACGAGCGCAACTCCAGGCTCGTACGGCATCACGCCCCAGCGAGGACGAATCGGTTCCGTGAAGGATCCAGCGAGGATGATTGACCCTTTCGGGATCGGGGCGTGACACCCCAGTCCCAAAATGTGAGGAACTAGGCCACGTGGCATTGGCCAGCTGACACGTCACTAAAGGTTTAATCCATTTTAATGGACCCAAAGGAACGTGCTACGCTATCCTAAAATACTACAAGTCTAATACAGGTAAATCTATCTCATCCACTACAAAATATCAGGAAATAAGTGCTGAATATATATAAAGTTGAGTCTGGTAGAGTCATAGTACATATCTGGTGGGAATAAGCCCACTACAAAAGATAATAATAGCACAGAAAAATAAGATAGACTAAGTATCGTCTATCTAACAAAACATCTCCATCTCCAAGAGAGCAAGCTTCTAGAATCAGGTAGATTCTGATGGTGTCTCCTCTAGTTTTTCCTCGGTATCACACCTGGTCTCCTGTCCTGGACCATACACCGTGGGATAGAAGGCCTCGTCTAAATCTGGAAGGAAACCAGGTCCTCAGTGGGACATAACAAGATACAAAGAAATAACATGCCATGTATGTAAATACTGAATAAATAAAGTACAGGGTGCTAACTATCTAAGTGAATACAAATAAAGACCTTGTAGTACGCATGGGAATGTGTAGGTTAGACATATGCTGACTTAATTCACCAATCGTGGTGACTGGCTAGTATATGTGTGTCACGCCCCAGTCCCCAAAATACGTAGGACTAGGACACGTAAGCATGACAGCCGCATGGATATGGCAACTCCAATATATGGAAACCAAATCCACACGTATGCTATAATATGAATATCAAATCCATAAATGGTATAAATATATGTCACAAGTCACAGGGTATAATCTAGATCTCATCCACCAAAATCATATAGAAATAAATAAACAGTATCTATGACACTAGATCTCAATAAGAAGTATCTAAGGATGATAGTTGGATGGAAACAAATCCACTATCAACTCAAATAGAAAAGTAAATAAAATATGAGTACAACACAATCAAGCCCAATATAAGTATACCAGCTATCGATCACGGCTCGAAAAGAAGACATCCACGAAGCATCTATAACCATCCAAATCTGCGCTCCTACAAATACTCAAGAACACGTACACCTGGCAGCGGACCAGGTCCTCAGAGGGACATAACAAGATACTTAAACATATGCCAATAAAGTACTAAAATAAATATCCAAAGGGTCGTCTAACCATCTAAGTGAATGCAGTTAAGAACAACTTTCCCCACAAGTGAGCTATCTGGCTGAAAACCTGGGATTTGGCATAGTTCTCTATTGGAGATCCAGGGGCCTAAAAAGGCACGACGACTTTCGAACGCCGGAGGCCCGCCTGATAATAATATAATATATAGTGGTCATCACCACCCGTATCTCCGGCGGAGAATCCGGGCGCACAATAGAAAAAGTGTAAAGGAGCTCAAATGCGGTACTTGTTGTTCTCCCCATCCAATGCTCTAAGCATGTCATGTCCATGGCACGATAAACCTCTAATAACTGCCAAGTCCACTAGCATACAAAGTTTCTAACAGCAACTATTCCTAACGCACGGCCTATACGTACAGGAGGCCAGACCTGTCATGCAGTCCGTGATCTATATGAGACTCACACTCGTGTAACAACTGTGTCACGGCCAATGATCCTAATGGTGCTACATGATAATGGGGTAGTCTCATGAACAAGGTCAATACAATACATAAATAAAACATTCACGACATTGCCGTCGCGCGCATTTTATATAACAATTAAAATATATGAACTAAAGACAAAAAATAAAGATGCGTGCAACATATGGAATAAGAATAACAGTACAATGGCAAGGTATACTTGCCTGGCAAGGAAGCTGCAATAT